>BSBK01001156.1:107500-415000 GCA_027943335.1 Chamaecyparis obtusa | reverse complement strand
ATGATGTTCTTTATGACCCTCTTTAAAATGAATGGTAATTTTAATGGATCAAGATTTATTATAAAGATTTCCATTGTTTATTTATTTTTTGAATACCTTGTAAGATATTTTCCTAGGGACAAGAATAGGGGAGTGGCTTGGAATGGAGGTCAGGGCCCTAAAGTGGCTGCCAAAGAAAACCCATTGCAAGTTGATTAATCTAGTGATAACTTAATTAAATTTTTTGGCTTGGGACATAACATTAAAAAGAAAATCTGGATACCTCCACCCATGGTATTTAGTGCTTGTATAGACTAAGGATGGGTTGGATAAGGCCTTAGAGGAAATCGGCTCCTTGTCATCATGAAAGGTTTTTGATTCTACATGAGTCCTCACCTGGGAGTCTGGGATCTAGTGAGTGGCCACCTGGGAAAACCTAGGAGGGTTAGAGGGCTATGTGATGACACTCTCCTACTTGTGTCCTAGGATTCTCTCTAATTAACCTCATGTCTACCTTTGGTATCCCTTGAGTAACCTTTGACCCATGTTGTATATCTTGGATCTCATGATGTCACCCATCGTTTTGGATATTGATGCTTGTGTCTATTTAGTGGTCTTGCTTTTAATGGACTTGTACTTTATGGTTTGAGATCCAAGAACCAAACTATGAATAACTTGTGCGTAACATAGGCAAGGCCATTTGAAATGAGCCCCCAAGTCTTTAGGTCTAGCCCTTCGGATTGTTTTGATTATTATTTGTAGATTCCTTTGGCTAAAATAATAGGAAATATTACTTTATGATCATGTATATTGGTTATAATTATGACGATTTTGTTGATTAGTGCAACATGTTATGCACTCCAGAATTTACATAATGTGGTAATGATTGTACTCTCTCAAGGATAACTTAGTATCCTGGACTTATGATTATCACTTAAATTGTATTACAATTTTTCCATCTTAAGGTGGGGGCATATATGGCGTCCTTATTTTAAATAGTCTTGTTACTTGAAGCATTTTAGGCAGAGTCCACTAGTATAATACAAGTTTTTAGGGCCAAATAATTCTCTTTTGTTTGAATTGTTGGTGGATATCCTTGGTTATCATTACGATTGGTTGAACTAGCATAATGCAACTTGCTATCCCATTTGACCTCTCCTTTGCATATATTTACAAGATTGGTTGACTAGGATAACATAATTTTCTAGAGAATTTGACCTGACCTATTCTTTCCATGGGTTGACTAGAATAATACAATTTTCTAGACTATTCAACCACTCATTTGCATAGATTTTTATCAGTTGACTAGAATGCACTAGACCATCAAATCCTTTATATTATTCAATGGGTGAAACTAGCATAAAAAAATTGCAAGATCATTCCCCCTCTTATCTTTTCCTTCTCTCTCTCATGGATCACCTAGCACAACACAAATGGCTAGCCTATGTCATCCATGGTTGTCTTATTCTCTTCTCCATGATTCCATAACATAATGCACTTTTCTAATATATATGATTGTGGAGTCTTGTATTGTCTTTGATTTGTGATTTCTATTTTTATGTGACCACTTGTGCTTTTGCAATAGCTTCCCAAGCATGATACTAGTGGTTAAGATATTTTCTTTACCAAAGTCCCTTTAACTAGTTGACTTGGAACATTAGTAATCTCTAGGCTTTTGTTTTTGTTTTATGTATCTTTGCACATGGTTGTACAAGTTAATATCCTTATTTTGGAGGATTATATCCTTAAACTTAGTGATATCTTATATCTTTACAATTTTCCCATGATCACATCTACATATCTTTCTCTCTCTTGCTTCTACTTTATCATGAGCATGAGCTGGACTCGTACTCCCACTAAAGTGTGGGTTAAATGTATCATCCTAAAAAGTTAGAACCTATAATTATATGCTTAATTTAGCTCCATTTCAATGTACACAAGGAGAAGAGGAAGAAATATTTTCTCAAATGCATCTACCTACAAGAGGATGTCTTGAACAAAAAGTAATGTCATTGACCAAAAAAGGGAAAGGAGAACAACAATTCACACTCTCTCAATTACAAGCTAAAAAAGAATTATTGATGAAGGATGACACACTTTCAGTCCAAAGTGAGGGATCAATAATAATAGATATACACTTTCAAGAAAGGAAGACATTGTAATCAAAGATATACATATCTTGAAAAAGAGAGAACCCCTTAGATAAAACAAACAATTATATGCAATAAATAACAACATATCATAAACATATATCACCCTACAAAAGAAAGAGGGATCCTTAGAGGAATAGGAGATTGGAGAGATAATGTTTGTCCCAAAAGAATGGAGATAAGGATATTGTGATGCTCACAAATTAAAATTACTTATGAGAGTCAATGTGTTATGTGCAATGTCCCTTTGCATAGGTGATGTGCTCCAGAGGCCACGTGTTTGAGATTTATGAAATTGGGGGGTGGTCTCCACCCTCAGAGGCTCTAGTAGAAGGGAGATGTTACATGCAATGTAACCCTTAACACCCATGGTAACCACCCTCACCACTAGGTTTTTATTTTGGTGTAGTGGTTAGGCCTTACTAGTATCAGAGCTGAGGCCTCAAGGTCAAGACCTGCGGAGCATGTTGGGTTTTAAAGTTACTGTACATGGGTGATGTGCCCCAATTACCACATGTTTGAGGTCTGTATAATTGGGGGTGGTCCCCACCCTTAGATGATCTGGTGGAATGGATATGTGCCCCATAATGTGATCCTTAACACCTTGGGTAGTCTCCCTCACCACCAGGCCAGTCTTTTGGTATATTGGTTGGACCGTAGTGGTAAGTGCCATCCCTTTCTTGCTCTTAGATTTTATCTTTCAAAACTTCATAATTTTGTCAAACAGTTTGCTTGCAATCAATATACTATGGTTATGGTATTTGTTGTTGATATAGATCTTGGTTGTTAAATTTCAATGGTTCATATTTTTTGTGCATAACAAAGATCACAAGAATAATTTCTTGCAACTTTACCAACTCAACAACATAGTTCACAAATTTTTGTCACATATCTAAAAACTGAATTACTTTTTTAGATTTGGGTAAATATGCAGTTCTGAAACAATATTCAACTGATGACTTACAAATATATGTTTTCATGCTCACATAGTCATGTAGAACTCAAAAGATAAATCATTACATACAACTCTAAAATTTTTACTTAGTGCTAGCACAAAGCTACACTCATATTTGAGAGTATTAACGACCTATAAATGCAACCTTGATACTAGTATTGTGATGGTTTCCTAGAGTAGGAGTAGACAACCTTAGACTAGCTTGCAACCACCTCTAGAAAACCCCTACGCACATACTAAGAAGTCTCACATCCATCATGGTAATGGCTTCAGCCAGAAATGAAATGTACGAAAATAATAAGAGTTAAGACGCAACTCCAAAGCTCAAACTAGATACAACTAGTAATGAAGATTCTAGTCACTCAAAATACTTATTCTTCGACACAACATGTAGTTTGAACTTACAATCATTAACAACCCAAATCAAGTTCCAAACAAGACTTATTCACATTAAAAAAACAAGCTTCTTCCTCAATCAACTCTGCCTAGGCAACACAAAAATCAACTACAAATTTACCTTGAAAGCTCCAATGAATCTCAAGATCATGTATTTCAATGGAATCAAGATTATTAGCTTGAAGAGAATTTTTCCTCTAGTCCAAGTGAAATAATCTACAAAATTTCACCAATTTCTTTAATATCCAAGCATACCCAAATGAGAGCCATCACCTCCTTTTTAAATACTTTCTCATCCCTTTTTCATTTTGTCTTTACAATGTGGGATAAAAAAATTCTTTTAAAATAACATTTCCCACTTGAAAAAGAAAAATTCCACATTTAAATATTAAAGCAACTTTAATAAAATGTACTTTAATACATTTGTCACTTTATTAAATAAACTATTTAAATCTTCAGGCATTAAAATAAAATAGAAATCAAACTCAGAACCGCATGTATAATAGCCCATTGGAAAGGTTTTGGTGAGAATCTCTAAGTCCAATATTGAAAACCCAAAAATACTAAACCCTATTGACTTACTATAAATAGTAAGTATCTAGAAACCCTATTGAATCAACTCTATTTTGCCTGAAACTAGAACTACCTATGCCAACCCACTCATTGATCCTTGTAAATTCATGGTTAGCCCTTAGGACCATGATGATGAGATAACGATAATTTGTCTCATGACTGGCTAGAAAGAGGATATTACAGTTTAATCCCCTTGAAATTTTGTGTCCTCAAGCAATCTCAATTCTAGATGTCACAAGATGTCCTCACTCTATGACATAGCATCATCAATTGGAAAATTCTTCCACCACATGAAGTACTCTCTGATAGTCCTTCTCTGAAGCATATTCTGTCTTGTCTCCAAGATAGCCTCAATAACTAAAACTAGCTTCCCCTCATCATTAAGAGGGGGTAACTCTATTGAAGGTACCTCATTGTATTCAAGTGCCTTTCTAAGGTGCGATACATGGAATACATTATGTATTTTACCATCCACTGGAAACTCCAACTCATAGGCCACTTTCCCTACTCTCTCAATCACTCTAAAAGGTCCATAGTATTGTAGCTTCATCTTTTCTTCACCACTCCTCTTAAGAGCAGACTGCCTATATGGTTGCAACATGAGATAAACCATATCACCCACTGCAAATGTTTTTTCTACTCTATATTGATCTAGATACTTTATCTATTGGTTATGTGACTTCTACATATTTTCCTTCAAAGATATCATGATATCATTATTCTTCTGCAACAGATCTCTAGCCCTAGGCACCTTGCTATTGTTGGACAGCAAATCCAAAAAATTGGTGCCATGGTACCCATAAAGGGTCATGAATGGTTTTATCTAAATAAACATGTGATGTATAGTATTGTATCAGTACTCACTGAGGTGCAACCACTTCACCCATGCCTTTTATTTCCTTGCTATAGATATAATTATAGGGATATCCCTCAGCCTATTTATTAACTATTTCAGTTTGACCATTAGTTTGAGGGTGGTAGCTAGTGCTCGGGGTAAGCCCCACACAACCTGAAGATCTCCTTCTAGAAAAGAATCATTAACCTTCTATCTTGGTCACTAATAATGATCTGCATAAATCCATGCAACCTAAAAATTTCCCTAAAAAACAACTCTACTACCTATACCATAGTATATGTGGACTCAAGGAAAAGAAGTATGCATACTTAAATAATTTTTCCAATACCACATAAATATGATCCCTACCTTGGACCTTAGTTATGGCTGTGATTAAATCCATTGACACACCATCCCATTTCTTCCCTATAATGGGTAGGGAAACCACCTAAGAATGAGTGCTCATGTTTATTTTGCTGGCACACCAGATTCTCTCTCATATACTATAATACATCTTTTTGAGCCCCTTCCATGTGAAGTGCTTTCTCACCTATCTATAAGTTTTGAAGTATCCCAGATGTCCTATTATAGGTGAGTCATGGAAATCTCTCAAAATATTTTTCTAAATGGCAGATCCTAGCACTAATCATATCATGTCCTTGTAGGTGATTAATTCATTTACCACCAAATACCTCTCATCCTGTATAAATCCATCAATAATACTCATAGCCCACTTTTCCTTTACATACTTTGCAAAGATTAATTCTCTCCAATCATCTGATATCACTCCCAGCATGCAAAAGTGAGGTCGATGGGACAAGGTGTCAACAAAAAAAAATTTCTTCCCTTTGATGAAGACTATGTCAAAGACATAAGCTTGTAATTTATTGACCCATTTCTATTGCCTATCATTTAAATCTATTTACCCAAGGAAATGTTTCAAACAATTGTGATCATTTTAAACTTTGAATTTGTTGCCCACTAAATATTGTCTGAATTTAGCCAAGGCATGTATAATGGCTAACATTTCCTTTTTGTATATGTTGTAACTCCTTTCGAAACCTCTTAAGTTCATTATATCAAATCTAATAGGGTACTTGTCCCACATTAAGACCTCCCCAACACCTTCTCTTGAGGTATCACAATGTAGCTGTAATGGTTTGATGAAGTCAGGAATGACTAAAACTGGAAGTGCTCATCAATTCCTTGGATCAATCAAAACACTACTGAGCTCCTATATGTCCATTCAAATGCATCCTTTTGAGTTAAATGTATGAGAAGAGCTATTGACCGTGAACATCCCTTCATGAAACTACAGTAGAACCCACAAAGACCAATGAAACCTCTAAGTTGTGATAGACTCCTGGGTGGTGGCCAATCCATAATAGTCCAAATTTTATTTGAATCTACCCGAACAACCTCAACACCAAAACCACTACTAAAGCGAATGGACTCTTACTGGGCCTAATGTGTCCCATCTCGAGGAGATCCTTGACAACCTTTTTAATCTCACCTTTATACCTCTTCAAATGTCTCTAGGGATTAATGATCACTGATTCAACTCCCTCCTCAAGTTCTATCTAACACTCAATTCCTCTATCTGGTCATGTACCTAGTGGTATATCTCCAAACACTTTGGTTCATTTAGTCAATAATTATTTAATCTACAGAGGGTAATCACATTTATGTTTATCACTGACCTCTGGCATTGCCAAAATCCTTTCTTCCTATTGCACCTAATCATGCTATATCAATCTCTCTATTTACCTAAGCAACACCACTCTAAGTCCCCCATTTGATAAGGCTCTAAGTATACCTTTCCTACCTTGATGCTCAAAATGAAAATCCATTTCATCTAAGTTGAAATTAAATTATGGAGAGACTTCATCCAAGTCATGCCAAGAATCACATCATAATCTCCCATGTCAACCACATAAAAATATTCCACTATATCATACTCTCCCATCTGCATGTGTATACTAGAGATCATGTGAGTTTTATGTAACTTATGTCCACTAACCACTATATCTCTGAAGCCTTCATGACCCTTAGTCTAAATCCCTATCCTCTTGACCATTATTTCTTAGATTAAATTATGGGTAGCACTTGTATCCACCAATGTAATAACTTGCAACCCCTTGTATTATAGTCCTCACCCTAAAGATTATTACATGTTCATTAAATGAAAATTGTGCAATAGTCTTATTTCCATCTAATTCCCATTCTGGTGGTTTCTCCTCATTGTTACTTTCTGAATCAATTTTTTATTAAGCATCATCTGATATGGACTCTTCATTTGAGAAATAATGAATCTGTGTTGTGGTGCAGGGGCTCCAAGAACAATCAAAAAACACTTGAAGACCTTAAAGACTTACAAGGAATTTTAGATGATTGAATTAGACAATCAAAGTCCAAGGCCAATCAATTAGAAAGTGTTAAGGCCTATTATGGCATACAATGTAATCATGATTTGAAATAAGTCAAAATGTCCTTAAAAGGACCAAAATGTGACTGTATGTGGATCAGTAGTGTCCTAGAATCAAATCAAATTCTAAGAGTCTAGACTAGGTCAATAAAGAGGCCTAAGGCATTAAAAGTAATTAGATTAAAGTTGGTATTCAATAAATTACTAAAAGTTACATAATTTGTAAGGTTGTTAATTCAAATATTTGAATACCAACGACTAGGAATACATTTAGAGGGAAATCCCATTTAAGGGATATTTTAAGCATTTTAATCTTTATAACCACCAAAATGTGGTTGAGAGAGTTGAAAGAGAGTTACAAATACACCATGGAATCCATTGTACAAGTAGATGCCTGGGGTGTACGGATTGATAATAGAGAAGCAATAAAAGTTCACTTTCTCTACAATTTTGGTATTGAATCTCTCCATTCTTGAAATATTCTATCATTTGGAAAGGTGTAGGAATGTATTGAAAGTATTTTCTATCTACTTTAATCATTTTTTGAATAAATTCTACTTTTTATTGGAAGTATCCACACCTGGTTTCAATAAACTGTCTTAATATTGGTGTTTCATTTGCAACATTCTTGAGTTTTTCATAATATGTAACCATCCCATGAACTCTTGGGGCCTAGAATTCATGGGATGTGATTAACCTAACATGTACCATAGCATTATATATTGGAAACTAAAAATGAAGCAATTGTTGTATTGTCATTGATGTCAAACCTTAACTAGTAAGATTGTTGCTATTTAAGAAAGTACTATATCTATTTGATTGTTGGTAAGGGGATAGGCAAGGTTGGTAAAAATAGCACCTAAGGAAACGTTGAGTTATCTTGATACTTCAATGACTACTTGATTATGTGGCACAATGATAAGACAATGTATTGTTTATCTAAGTAAGAATCCAGACTAAAATGGTAGGCTTAACTGAGAAAAAGTGAAGAATTCTAGTTTAAGCTGAGTGTTGTTAGTGTCAACTGAGCTAGTATATGCCGAGTAAATTTAGTGTTGACCAAACACTAGTTAATTGTCGAGGAATTCAGTGTTATCTAAGGAAACAGTTTATGTGGTGACTAAGCTTTCTAGTGAAGACCAAGAAGTTGAACATAGTATTGACAGAGCATTAGTATTTTTCATTTGAGGAAGATTTCAGATTTCCAACCGACATCATTGAATTCTTGGATTATGTAAAGCATCTTGATTTTATTTATTGATTGTATGAATGCATTTAATGCATTGTCAAATGTTTTATTGTAAATCTATTAAGAGATTTGAGATATTTCTAGAAGGATAGCTGAAGAACATAATGTAGGATAGATTCAACGAATCTGACCTAACCCTAAGATTTATGAAGGAGATTAAGTGGAAAAGGATGTATTGACCTAAAAGAGGAAGTATTAAGGAAACCTAAGTGAGAGGTTGAAGAAGAAGTGGATGCTGGAAGTGTTGTTGATGTTATTAACTATCTAAGCAGAGAAGGCTGAAGGAGAAGTGTTGTGATTGCTTGAAGAGAGTTTTGAGCAGATCAGTGATGGAGATGGTAAAGGTTCACAGTGAGTAAGCCAGCATATGTGTATGGAATTGGATCTGATATCTGCAAAGTGAGTTGTATGTTTTTTAGATAAATACTACTGCTACTTTCTAACCATTGTAACAGTCAAAATCCTTTTAATAGAGGTTGACCTAACAGTCATAGGTATAAATCCTTTGAACAAGGTTGCATTTTAATGGAGTGTATGTAAGTCCTATAACAAGGCACACTTTTAACAAAGTGGTTTAAATCTTTTAACTAGGTCACACCTGACAGTGTGTTTGTAACCTTTGACAGGGTTGGCTTTTCACCGAGCTCACTTTAGAAGAGTGAACATAATAGTAACATGTTACAAAGTGGTTTTTCCCTAATTGGGTTTTCACTATAAATCTTGGTGTTGATACTTGTGTGAATGTTTTGGTTTGAACATTTTTGTGTTTTACAAGTTAGATGCTATTGGATAAGTGGACTGCACTATTATATGTTTCTATTATGCAATCAGTAATGACCGAGTAGGTGTTGGTTATTAGATCTGATTTGTTGAAGATTTTAAATTTTGTTTTATACATCTGGACCTGAGAACAATTGATTCACCCCCCTCTCTATTGTTCTAAATCATATTAACAATTGGTATCAAAGTTGTTGGTGCTTATAGAGAATAAGTTTGAAGGTACTTGAAGCAAATGATCAAGACGTATAAGTAGGAGGTACCAAATCTAAATAAGGAAAACTTTCCTACATGGAAAATCTTGATGAAGCTACATTTGGTTGGTATTGGTGATTCTGTAAATTATTACATTGAGCATGACTATGTCACACCTGTTGCACCTCTAACTACCAAGGAAATGAAAGCTAAACAAGAGGACAACTAAGAAATGTTGGAGATTGTGTGTACCCTAAGTTATCCATAATTTGAAGACATCAAAGACTGCAATACTACAAAGAAAATGTGGGACACCCTTGCAATCATTTATGGTGGTGACATAAATGTGTTGAGAGCAAAAGCTAAGAGCCTTAGAGGTAAATTTGATGAAATGAGAATGCAAGAAGGTGAGAATATTACACAATATTGTGGTAGAATAAAAGAAGTTGTAAATGCTATTAGAGGAGCAAATGGAACTATTGAGGATGAAACTGTTATAGGAAAAGTATTGAGAACTCTACATCCTATCTATGCAATCAAATTTTTTGCAATTTAGGAATCTAGATGTAACTCTACTAATGCTCGTACTTTGGAAAGTTTGGTTGGTAATCTTATTGCTTTTGAACTTTCTAACTATGATAACTTCACTATTGGTAATATTGAATCTGCTTTTTAGTCACAAATGGTTCTAAGTAAGCCAAAGAAGGAAAAAGAAAGATGCATAAGTGAAAGTGAAAGTGAAAGTGATAGTGACTCATCTGATGAAGAACTTGAGGATCTAGAAGCTCTTATGGCTAGAAGATTAAAAAGGGGAAAAGGAAGGTACAGAGGTAAACTCCCTATTATATGTTTTTCATGTAATAAAGTTGGTCATATAACTACTAGATGTCCTGATAGGGATAATAAGGATGAAGAAAAGGACAACAAGCATAAAGAAAAAAGAGAAGATAGGGGTTACTGAAGATACAAGGACTACAAAGGAAAAGGTAAGAAATCCTGCTACATTACCAAAGAAGAGACTGACACTGATAATGATGATTTTGAAATTGAGGTTGTCTATGTTGTAATAAAAGATGAATCTGATGAGGATGAGAAAATTGCATTGATATCTTATGTGAACAAAAATGATAAATGGATTATTGACAGTGGAGGTTCACATCATATGCCTAGAGATAAGAGTAATTTTGATACCTTAGATCATTATAAAGGTAGGAGTGTGAAATTTGGTAATGATGCATCATGTCCTGTTAGAGGCAAAGGATTGACTAAGCTGATTGATAAGATCACTTGTGAAAATTCTTATTGGGTTTAGTGTCTTAACTATAATCTACTGAGTGTTGCATAGCTTAATAGCACTAGCTACTGAGTGGAATTTCATCACAAGAAGGCCAAAATATTTGATGCCACTTGTGAACTGATTGGAAGTGGAGAACATATAAGAGGTCATTTGTTTTATCTAGACCTATCTGAAGAAACATGTATGATTGCACAACTTGATGATATTTGGTTATGGCATAAGTGGCTATGTCATGTTAACTTTGATAATCTGGTAGAAATTAGTAAGAAAAAGAAAGTGAGAGGTCTACCTAGATTGAATAAACTTGAGAATGTAATGTGGAAAGAATGTTAGTTGGGTAAGATGACAAAGTCTAGTTTCAAGAGAAAAACTTTTACTTCTGAGAATATCTTAGATTTGGTTCATACTAACCTTTATGGACTGATGGATGTACAAAGCTATTGTGGCGCTAGATATTTTATCTTGTTTGTTGATGATTATACCAAAATGATGCATGTAATGTTCTTAAAACAAAAATTTGATGCTTTTCAATTTTTTAAGTGGTATGCGGCTAAGGTTGAAAAAGAGACAAGTAAGAACTTGAAGTTTTTGAGATATGACCGAGGTGGAGAATTTACATCAAATGAATTTAATCTATTTTGCAATGATAGAGGGATCAAAAGATAGATGTCTACACCTAGAACTCCTCCATAGAACGGTATAGCAGAGAGAAGGAATAGATCTATCTTGGACTATGCAAGGACATTAATGATTGAAAAGAATGTTGCACAAAATTATTGAAAAGAATTTGTAATTGACGTAGGGGTAGGGTAGATACAAGCAGAATCAAGAAGAATTGAGTCCACTTGAATCAACAACCAATCCCTGCTCAAAGTAACACAATGGAAGAAATATAAAATCACATGAAAGAAATGAAATCACAATCAATATGAGACAATCAACTAGCAGCAGCAACAGAGAATTATATTATTTCTTTCAACATGCCCAGTCATGAGGCCTTCTGAGTTTCGGCCTAATACAATGAAAATTATGAATTCAGAGTCTCATCTTGCATCCTATCTTTGTCTCCAATGATGTATCTTGACAATTATCTCTATATATACCTTATCATAATATCTTCATGATCTCCTCTTGATTCCCTACTACATCAATCTAGACTCTTTATATAGCCAGCTAAGCCACAAGTCGGCCAGTTAGGCATTTAATTACATTATAGGTCCAGTCTCAAGATTTAAACCAAAACTAATGCTAGAATGAATATAAATTGATGTTCCTTTGGATTTAGGTCCTCACATGACCCAATAACATTCCTTTAAGGTCTCAAGGTCCTATTTGATCACATGGAACATTGCAAGAAGAAACACCACACGTTTCACCCGAAAACTGGCAAAAAATAGGTCCTGAGGCAAAACGGGTATAAATTTTTACTCATAATGAATTGGGGTTTACAATCTTTGGAAATGATATTAATTTAGGTCCTATAAAACTACTTAAGAGAAAAAATTCTAATTCCTTATGGATCAAGGTCGCCAACATGAACAATCAGCACCAAAACTGCAGGAAAATGCAGTTCCGACGGCAAGGAAAACAACTGTAACTTTGAAATAGTCCATCCAAACTTTATGTGCTCAAAAGAGAAGGATACCAAATAGGTCCTCAAAATAATATAAGCTTCACAGACCATGAAACCAACAAATACAACAATTATAAAGAAAACAACAGCAAACAGGTACAAAAATCATGAAATGTTTTTGGTTGACTCAAGATTGCTCAAAGACCCAAGATGCTCCTACATCAGACACCTGGGGTAAATAAAGAACTGATGTCCACATCAGGCACTACTCATATTCTGACCTAAATCATAAAAATCCAACTCAGCTTGTGTAATCCATGAACTGTCTTCAATTGGCTTGTCTTTCCACTGAACTAGATATTCCATCTAGTCTTTTCCTCTTGTGCTTTTGCTCACTCTTTTATTCAAGATCTTCTCAATGTTGTCTCTATTATTCTTAGGATATTCCAGATCATCTTCAATCTCATCATTTGGTTCAAAGTACTCAAATATATCAACAATGTTAAATATAGATCATATATCCATGTCCTCTGGTAATTCCACTTCATAAGCATTTCCACTGTCAAACTTCTTTAGAATCTTACAAGGTCCAAACTTCTTCATTTTCAGCTTCTTATAGGTACCAACTGGAAATCTATTCTTCTTCAAATGAATCATAACCTCATCTCCAGCTTCAAAATATTTGTGTCTCCTTCTCTTGTCTACTCTCTGTGTATATTTCAAATTACTATCCTCCAAATTCTTTTTAACTTCATCATGCAAAGTTCTCATGTATTCTGCAAAATGATCAGCTTCAACACTTCTTCTGGTCTCACTAGGTAAATCTCTGAACTCTGTGGTTCCCTTAGGATGAAATCTATTAAAAATCTCAAATGGTGTCCTCTTAGTACTACTATTCATAGAATTATTATATGCAAACTCTTCTTGTGCCAAAACTAAATCCCAATTAATAGGTTTATCTCCAACTAAACATCTCAACAAGTCTCCCAAACTTCTATTCACAACTTCAGTCTATCCATCTGTCTGAGGGTGAAATGTAGAACTAAACTTCAAATCATTATTCATCTTCTTCCAAAGTGTTCTCCAAAAATAACCAATAAACTTAGCATCTCTATCTGAAACAATAGATTTAGGCAAACCATGCAATCTTACCACTTCCTTGATGAATAATTCAGTTACATGCAATGCATTAGATGTCTTCTTACAAGGTATGAAATGAGCCATCTTTGAAAATCTATCAACCACTACCAAAATATAATCATTACCACTCTAAGTTCTAAGCAATCCAAGAACAAAGTCCATACTCACATCTTCCCAAGGTCTATCAGGTACAGGCAAAGGTGTATACATTCCCAAATTCTGACTAGTTCCTTTTGCTATTTGGCAAATTCTGCAACCTCTAACCATTCTCTATACATCTTTGTAAATCTATGGCCAAAAGTATCTTTCTAAAATCAAATTCATAGTCTTATCAATCCCAAAATGTCCAGCAAGTCAAGCACTATGTTTCTCCTTTATTATGTTCTCTCTCATAGATCCTCTAGGCATGCACAACTGAATTCCCTTAAACAACATCTCTTCTTGAATGAAATAATTAGTCCACTTATCACTCACTGTGTGTTCCTTACAAGCTTTCCAAGGTTCAGCAAAATCAATGTCAGTCTCATACAAACATTTCAAATCATCAAAACCAAGTACCTCAACTCTCATCTCTGTCAGCAAACTTCTTCTTCAGCTCAAGGCATCAGCAACCTTATTTGACTGTCCACTTTTATGCTTCAATGAAAAGCAAATATTTTGTTCTTTCATTTCTCTTGTAAATGTTTTATCATCAAACAAGCATAATTTGACTATAGTACAGTGACCTTCATCAAACTTCTCTACCAAAGGGAATAACACTTGTTTCTTTCAATCCATCCAAATAGTATATTGATTCAATCTACCAGCATGCAAAGCTTTCCTATCATACTACCAAGGTCTACCCAAAATAATATGACAACAATCCATAGGCATAATATCACACAAGACTTCATCATGATAATTCCCAATTTTGAATTTAACAAGGCATTGTTCACTTACAAGTAGTTTATGCTCCTTCTGGATCCAAGCAATATGGTAAGGCTTCGGATGTTTCAATCTCTGCAACTACAATTTGTTAACTGGCTCTTCGGATGCCAAATTATCAAAACTTTCACTATCAATGATTACCTTGCAACATTTATCAGTGATCTTACATCTGGTTCGAAACAAACTTATCCTCAAAACAGGTTCCTCATCAGCTTCTTCATTCCGCAAGATCCTTCTTAGCATCAAGTTCTCACCATGTTCAAGTTCATTAGATATTTCCTCAACTTCTTCACAAGCCAAATTATTTCTACCATTACCTCCAGTCTTCTTTCTAGAGTTAGTACATTCAAAAGCTCTATGTCTTTCTTCACCACATTTGTAACAAGTACCTTTAAACCAAGATTTATCTTCTCTTTTCCCATTATTTTTATTCCTACATTAATCAGTATAGCTACCTCTAGAGTAATAACCTCTTTTAGTAGTAGGGTCATCTTCCCATCCTTTATCTTGCACTACATTGTCAGATCTACTACTTTTGCCACAAGATCTACCTCTACTTCTCTAAAATCTACCACCTCTTCCTCTCTATCTTTGATCATGTCTCTTTGTCAATCTCTCTTCAGCCTTCAAAGAAAATTGATATGCTTCTTCCACACTATCTATTTTCACATAGCTAATCTCATCTTGAATAGATATCCTTAGGCCATTCAGATATCTAGCCACCTTCTCAACTTCATCATCCACATGTCTAGATCTGATATCCAACTTGTAAAATTCCCCAGTATATTCTTTCACACTCATGTCCTTTTGTCTTAGATTTTGCATTTTTCTCATCAAACTAACTTGGTAGTCAGTTGGAAGAAACTTCTTCTTCATCTTTCCAAGCATCTTCATCCATGTCTTGATCTTTTCTTTTCCTCTCCTCTATCTCTCAGTTTGCAAATGATCCCACCAAAGAGATGCATGACCTTTCAACTTTGTGACTGTTATCTTAACCTTCTTATTATCAGGAGTACCTTCATACTCAAAGTATTTATCCATCTTAGAGATCCAATCAAAAATTGTATCGGTCTCAAGTCTTCCATCATAGCAAGAAACTTCAACTGCGGGTCTAGAGTTAGCCTTAGACAAAACTATCAAGAGTCTTTCCTCATCTTGTTCAACTTTAGGTTCAGCATTAGGTGCTACTTATTCTTCTTCATCACTAACATCTTCAACATGTGCTCCTCTTCTCTGGGCTATCTCTACAGCTTCAAACCTAGTTGCAATCTACCTCAACATATCCATGATAGCATTATCATTTCCTCTACCATGAACCATCTTGATAATCAGGTTCCAGCGAGATCGTAACCTTCTACAAGTTATAGGTCAGATCTCAGATCTACCACCCTACAACAAATCTAGTAAGGTTATCCACGAACCAATCCATAAGAAAGAAAGAACTCTAATACCACTTGACGCAAATGTAGGGTAGATACAACTAGAATCAAGAAGAATTGAGTCCACTTGAATCAACAACCAAGCCCTACTCAGAGTTACACAATGGAAGAAATATAAAATCACATGAAAGAAATGAAATCACAATGGATATGAGACAATCAACTGGTAGCAACAACACAGAATTATATTATTTCTTTCAACATGCCCAGCTGTGAGGCCTTCCAGGTTTCAGCCTTATATAATGAAAATTATGAATTCAGAGTCTCAACTTGTTAGGAATGAATGCTAGATGTTGGCAGTCATTTTGTAGCAGTTCTTGTTGCATTCATGATTATGATTGTCATTCATGTCAACACAGTGATCTTCTGGAGACTAGCAGAGAAGCAGACAGTGTTTTGATTAGCGCACATGCGATATTACAATTGGAGCTATGTGATGTTGATGTTATACTCTTTGATATGTTATTTGTCTATGGTTAAGAGAATAGATAGTAATTCATTGATTCATGAAAGTTATGAGTATTTTGGTAAAAGCAATATTCAAGTAGTGTTCCTGAGTACCGGTTTGTGGAAATCGGATGATATCTCCTAATCGGGATGGAATCTAGTTTTGCATAGTTAAAGGAAAGTTTGAGACACATTGATGGTGATGTGGTTCATAGCATAAACTTCGAGGTCACATGAGTGAAGAGTTATTGCATCTGGAAGCTGACAGTTTTGTGTAATTTTGATGTAGCATATGGAAAATTTTATTTTGTAATTGTGTGCCGACTCATTTGTAATTGTTTGAGTTTGGTATAAAGGAAGGAATGGTTTTCCTTATTGTATGTAGTTGTAATATGAAAGAAGTGGGAGCATGGTTTTGGTTTCATGCGAATGTAAGCATGAACTGAAGAAAAGAGTCTAAGAGGTTGTGAAAGTGATATTGTGAAGGAAGACATGCGAAGTACAGAGATTTGGAATTGAGATCTGATGTAGCAGTGAGCGCAGTTTGGCATAGTAAGGAGGTAACATATTTCATATTATTCTGCTAAATAATATTAAGGTTATTTGGACAATGTGTTCAGTGATCTTACCCTGAAGCTGTTTAGGCAGTGGGTCCTTTTGTCTTCCATAACTCTTAACAGGGTTAGAATCTTTTAATAGGGATTCAAAATCTCCTAACAGGGCTTTATATGTACTGAATGTATTTCATAAGACTCCTAATAGAGTTCATACTTTCACAAGGAATATTCATATTAGTGCATCTTTTGTGGGCATCATTCCCACCAGGGTTTACTCTTTGATCAAGAGGTTCCCTATTCAACATATCTTGTGTTATTGTGTCATTGTGTATGAATATCTTTGTATGGTTAGTAATTGCATTTCTTACATGGTTAAATGCTATTGAAGATGATAAAAGTTATAATTATCTGATAGCTGATTCACCCCCCCCCCCTCTCAGTTATCTTGGTGGACTTTACTTTCTAACAATTGGTATCAGAGTGATAGGTCCTTGAAAGGAAATTTTAACAGCTTAAGGAGATCCATGGCGAATTTCAAGAAAGGAAGCCCTAAGTTTGATGGAGTAAATTTTGACAGCTGGAAGGAAAAGATGAAGACACATCTATTATTTTTAGGACCAGGCTATTGGTTGATTACAAAGAATGAAAGGACTATAATTGAAGAAGACAATCTTGAAACAAGTACTAAAGATGAGGTAGATCTATTCATGTGTAACATACTTGCAAGAGAAGCACTCTTGACATCACTTCCAGAGAATGAATACAGTCAGGTAAAATGTTTTAAGAAGTCTAATGAAATTTGGAAAGATTTACACTCTAATTTTGAAGGTGATGAACATGCAAAAAGAGCTAGATTACATAATTGGATATGTGCATTTGAAGATATTAGAATGATGGAAGATGAATCTGTTAGAAGCTATATCAGTAGAATGTCAGAAATTATTGCAGGAATAAAATCTTGTGCAGGATCAAAGACATAGAATGAAGTGATATGGAAAATTTTGAGGACATTGAATCCTATATTTAAGCAGACAAAACAAATCATTGAACAATTTATACCTTGTACTACAAACTTTACAAGAGAGACTCTTCTTGGAAGATTGGAAGCAATAGAGATGAACCTAAGGTTATCAGGAGACTTACCTAGAATGGAGACAACATTCAGTGCTCTTAGTATTCACCCTACTTTGTCAAGAAGTACCAGTGTGAGTGGAGATTATGCCAGCAGTAGTAGATCTAAAAATGAAGAAGATTAGAAGATTGAAGAAGGTATTGCCTTTCTTGTGAAAAGAGAACCAGACGGTGAGAAAATTTTTAAATGTCAGACTTGTCAAGAATATGGTCATTTTGCATCTAAATGTCCTAAGAGAGTTAAGAAGTACATAAATAATTTCAAGCCTAAAAGATCTAAGGAATGTTATTATGCTAATGATGAAGATCTTGAAGCTAGTATAGAAAGAACTTTGAGTGAAAGTGATACTGAGAATAATGATGAAATAGGATTTGTAGCAATTAAAGAAAAAAAAATTGAATCTGATGTTAAAGAAGAAAAAGCATTAGTTTCCCAAGTTGAAAAGAAAGCTGATTGGATTATAGACTGTGGTTGTTCACATCATATGACTGGTGATACGAAGAAGTTCATAAAGTTTAACAATTATGATGGAGGCATTGTTAGAGTTGGTAACAATGCACCTTGTTTGATTAAAGGTATAGGCTCTATTACTCTTGATAGAAAGACTAATACTGATGATGTTTACTTTGTTGATGGATTGAAACATAATCTTTTGAGTGTTGGACAGTTAGTCGATAAGGGATATCAAGTTTGGTTTACTGAGAAAACTTGTGTGATAAAGGATAAAGATGGAAATCTAATTGGAATTGGATCTAGAACCAGAGGTAATGTATTTCAGTTGAATTCTACTGAGATGACATGCTTGATTACTAAAATTGATGACAGTTGGTAATGGCATAGAAGGTTTTGTCATATAAACTTTGATAATATTGTGAAAATGAGTACTATACTTGCAGTAAGGGATTTGCCTAAAATTATGAAGCCTACTAACATGATTTGCAAAGAATGTGTGATGGCTAAATAGAAGAGAAGTTCATTCCCTAGTAAGAAGTTCACATCGGCAGAGAAGTTGGAGATTGTTCATACAGACTTGAGCGGTCCTCCCAGGACTAGAGGATTCTATGGAAAAAAGTATTTTATGATTCTTGTTGATGATTTTACAAGAATGATGTGGATTGCATTTCTGAAAGAAAAATCTGAAGCATTTGATAAGTTTAAGATCATTAAGAATAAAGTTGAGAATGAATCTGGAATGAAGATTAAATGTTTGAGATCTGATAGAGGTGGAGAATTTACTTCTAGAGAGTTTAACACTTTTTGTGAAGTGAATGGTATTAAGAGACAACTTTCAGCCCCTAGAACACCTAAACAAAATGGTATTGCAGAAAGAAGAAACAGGTCAGTAACTGAAGCAGTAAGAGCTATGTCATTTGAGAATGACTTGGCGAAGACATTTTGGAGAGAAGCAGTGAATACAATAGCATATACAACTAACAGAGTACAAATAAGAGTAGACACAGATAAGACACTTTATGAATTATGGTTTGGACATGCACCCTCAATTAAGTATTTTAAAAATTTTGGAAGCAAATGTTATATAAAGAGAGATGATGATATTGGAAAGTTTGACCCTAGAAGTGATGAAGGTATTTTTCTTGGATATTCTTTGAAGAGAAAAGCATATAGATGTTACAATAAGAGAACTAAAACTATTTTTGAGAGTGAAAATGTTAAAGTTATTCAGAAGTTTAAAATTTAGGAAAGAATGCTTGATTATGAATTTGATGAAGAAGCTAATCATCAGCCTAACATTGAAACTACTGAATTATTCTATGAGTATGATAGTGAATTGTTGAATGAGGATCATACTACAGAAGAAACCAAAGAAGAATCTAGAGAAGAATCTATAGGTGAAGCAAGATCAGTGACTATGACACCGAACAGATGGATGTGAAGTCCACATTTCTAAATGGTGAATTGGAAGAAGAAGTCTACATTGAGCAACCTGAACATTTTCCTTTGACTCAAGAAGGAGATATGGTATGTAAATTGAAGAAAGCATTATATGGACTAAAGCAAGCACCTAGATCTTGGTATGATAGATTGGATAAGTATTTGTTGAAATTGGGATTCACTAAAGGAACAACAGATAGTAATCTATACACAAAAGAAATTGAAAATAGAATGTTAGTTATAGTTATTTTTGTTGATAACATTATCTTTGGAGGAGAAGATGAAGCTAGTGACAAATTTGCTGATGAAATGAAGATAGAATTTGAAATGAGCATGATTGGTGAGATGAAATACTTTTTGGGATTACAGATAACATAGAATAGTGATGGTATCTTTGTTAGCCAGACAAATTACTTGAATGATTTGCTGAAAAAATTTGGAATGGAGAACTGTAAACCAGTTGGAACACCTATGGTTACAGGACACAAACTATCAAGCAAGGATGAAACACTAGCAGTTGAGCAGAAAAAATATAGATCCATGATTGGAGGATTACAATACTTAACACACACTAGACCAGATATACAACATTCAATTGGCATGGTAGCAAGATTTCAAGCTGAACCTAGAGAGTCACATTATGCAGCAGTAAAGAGGATATTGAGATATTTAAGAGGCACAATGGACTATGGATTGTGGTATGAAAAATCTGATGATTTCACCCTATGTGCATATACAGATGCTGATTGGGGAGGTAGTGTTGATGAGATGCTAATTGGGGAGGTAGTGTTGATCATAAGAAAAGCACCAGTGGTGGAGCCTTTTTTCTTGGAGGAAGATTGATTTCATGGTTGAATAAGAAGCAGAATTGTATTTCACAGAGTACAACAGAAGCAAAATATGTAGCAACAACAAACAATTGTAACCAAATAATTTGGATGAAGCAGATGTTGAAGGATATTGGAATTAAATTTGTTGAGCCTGTTGTCATACATTGTGAACACACCAGCATAGTCAGTATGTCTAAGAATCATGTTTTACATTCTAAGACTAAGCATATAGAGATCAAGTATCATGTTGTAAGAGAGAAAGTATATGAGAAAGAAGTTAGACTGGAGTGCATAAGCACAAAGGAACAGATAACAGACATATTTACAAAGCCTTTTCCTAAGGATACATTTGAGTATCTGAGAGGTATGCTTGGGGTTATGCCCCAGCCTACTTTTGAGTAATGATGCAGTTGGTTGCATCCATCCAGTGGTATATGAGCCCTATCTTTTTCTAGATTGGATGTTGGTACCTCCTCTATGGGGGATTATGTGTATCTGAGCTGAGTCATGAGGACTCTTGTGAATGTATTTTCTGAAACAGTGTCTTTGGACATTGAGTTGTTGACATAGTGATGAAATTTTTGTCACTAATGTCAATGGGGGAGAAGTGTACATGAAAAACCCTTTCTACCATCTGTTAGAGAGAACTTAATGGGATAACGAAGAAAGATTTGATTGATGAAGAAGATTTGAAGAACTTTTAGAGTATTAGTGCAGCAGTGCAACAGTATTGGATTTTTGGAACATTAGATGTTTTTCATCTATGTTGCCATCAATGCCAATGGGGGAGATTGTTATGAATTAATGCTATATGTTCGCATTCATTCTGTAGTAGTTGTTGTTGCATCCATGACTATGATTGTCATTGATGTCAACACAATGATATTCTGGAGACTAGCAGAGAAGAAGACAATGTTTTGATTAACACATGTGGGATATTGTAGTTGGAGCTATGCGATGTTGATGTTATACTCTTTGATATGTTATTTTTCTATGGTTAAGAGAACAAACAATAATTCATTGATTCATGAAAGTTATGAGTATTTTGGTAAAAGTAGTATTCAGGCAGTGTTTCTGAGTAGCGGTTTGTGGAAATCAGATGATATCTCCTAATTGGGATGGAATCTAGTTTTGCACAATTAAAGGGAAGTTTGAGACACATTGATGGTGATGTGGTTCACAATGCAAACTTGGAGGTTGCACAAGTGAAGAGTTATTGCATCTGGAAGATGACAATTTTGTGCAATTTTGATGTAGCATATGGAAACTTTTATTTTGTAATTGTGTGCCGACTCATTTGTAATTATTTGAGTGTGGTATAAAGGAAGGAATTTTTTTCCTTATTTTATGTAGTTGTAATATGAAAGAAGTGGGAGCATGGTTTTGGTTGCATGCGAATGTAAGCATGAAGTGAAGAAAAGAGTCTAAGAGGTTGTGAAAGTGATATTGTGAAGGAAGACACGTGAAGTACAGAGATCTGGAATTGAGATCTGATGTAGAAGTGAGTGTGGTTTGGCATAGTAAGGAGGTAACATATTTCATATTATTCTCCTGAATAATATTAAAGTTATTTGGACAGTGTGTTCAGTGATCTTACCTTGAAGTTGTTTGGGCAGTGGGTCCTTCTGTCTTCCATAACTCTTAACAGGGTTAGAATCTTTTAACAGGGATTCAAAATCTCCTAATAGGGATTTATATGTACTGAATGTATTTCATAAGACTCCTAACAAAGTCCATCCTTTCACAAGGAATATTCATATTAGTGCATCTTTTGTGGGCATCATTCCCACTGGGGTTTACTCTTTGATCAAGAGGTTCCCTAGTCAACATATCTTGTGTTCTTGTGTCATTGTGTATGAATATATTTGTATGGTTAGTAATTGAATTTATTACATGGCTAAATGCTATTTAATATGATAAAATTTATAATTATCTGATAACCGATTCACCCCCCCCCTCTCAGTTATCTTGGTGGACTTTACTTTCTAACACAGCTTGCATCCTATCTTTGTCTCCAATGATGTATCTTGATAATTATCTATAGATCTACCTCATGATCATCTCCTCATGATCTCCTCTTGATTCCCTACTACATCAATCTAGACTCTTTATATAGCCAGCTAAGCCATAGGTCGGCCAGTCAGGCATTTAATTACATTATAGGTCCAGTCTCAAGATTTAAACCAAAACTAATGCTAGAATGAATATAAATTGATGCGCCTTTGGATTTAGGTCCTCACATAACCCAATAACATTCCTTTAAGGGTGAAAGGTCCTATTTGATCACACGAAACATCGTAAGAAGAAGCACCACATGTTTCACCTAAAAACTTGTAGAAAATAGGTCCTGAGGCAAATGGGGCATAAATTTTTACTCATAACGAATTGGGGATTGAAATCTTGGGAAATGATACTAATTTAGGTCCTCTAAAATTCCTTAGGAGAGAAAATGTTAATTCCTTATGGATCAAGGTTTCCAACATGAACAATCAGCACCAAAATTGCAGGAAAATGCAGTTCTGACGGCAAGGAAAACAACTATAACTTTGAAACAGTCCATCTAAACTTTATGTGCTCATAGGAGAAGGCCCCCAAATAGGTCCTCAGCATAATGTAAGCTTCACACACCACAAAACCAAAAAATACAACAATTATAAAGAAAACAACAGCAAACAGGTACAGAAATCAAGAAATGTTTTTGGTTGATGCAAGATTGCTCAAAGACCCAAGATGCTCCTACATCAGTAAGTACATTTGTTTATACTCTTAACCAAGTAAAAATAAAAAAAGGTACAAATATGACACCTTATGAATTATGGCATGGGTATGCACCAAATGTAAAGTACTTTAGAATTTTTGGAAGTAAGTGCTACATACTAAAGGATAGTAGAAATGGAAAATTTGATGCTAAAGAGATGAGGTTATATTCCTAGGCTACTCCACAAAAAGTAAAGCTTATAAGTGTTTGAACTCTAACACTAACAAAATTGTGGAATGTGTGAATGTCAAAGTTGATGAGTATATAGAGAAAAATGAAGCTGACAGTAACAGTGAACTAGAAGATTAGATATCTTTTGTGTATATATCAGAAGAAGAGGAAAGTGACAGACCTGCACCTGATGTTGAGTCTCAGGTAAGCAATGTTGAGCATCAGGATAAAAATGCCGAGAGAGAAGAATAATGTGTCGAGTGATAGGAAGAAGCTGTTGAGTATTAGGAAGAGGTTGCTAAGCATTCAGAATTTGAATCTGACAATCTTGTTGGTGAACTTGATGAGAAAAATGAAAGGAGAGCAGAACCTATTCTAGCACAATATTTAAGGAGACATCACAAGCTTGAACATATTATTGGAGATAAAGATACTGGAATTCAGACCAAAAGCAAGGCAAGAGATCCAACAAGTTTACTATGTGAATTTTAGCCTAAGACAACAAAGGAGGCATTAGAAAATGAAGACTGGATAGAAGCAATGAATGAAGAGATACACCAGATAGAGAAGAATGATACCTGGACTCTGGAGCGGAGACCCAAAAATAAGAATGTCATTTGGACAAAGTGGGTATTTCATAATAAGATGAATGAGCATGGTCATATCACAAGAAACAAAGCTAGGCTGGTATGCAAAGGCTATACACAAGAAGAAGGAATAGATTATGGGGAGACATTTTCCCCTGTAGCAAGATTGGAAGGAGTAAGAACTCTTCTTGCATATGCTGCCTATAAAGATTTGAAGGTATACCAAATGGATGTTAAATCTTCATTTTTAAATGGTATATTGGAAGAAGAAGTGTATATTGAACAACCAGAAGGATTTTTTGATCCAAACAAAAGACACATGGTTTACAAACTGAATAAAGCATTGTATGGACTAAAGCAAGCTCTCAGAGCATGGTATGAGAGATTGCATAACTACCTAATACAAATTGGATTCTTAAGGACAAATGACAAAAGCAATCTGTACATGAAAGACGAAGAAAGTAAAGGAATCTTGTTAGATAAGATCTTTGTAGATGATATTATATTTGGTGGACAAGATGCCTTGTGTAAGGAATTTTCAAATGAAATGCAAACTGAATTTGAAATGAGTATGTTTGGGGAGATCAAATTTTTTGTTGGTTTGCAAGTATATCAGATGGAGAAAGGAATTTTCATCACCCAATCTAAATATGTTCATGAGATACTAAAAACCTTTGGTATGGAAGATTCAAGGCGAATAAGTACTCTAATGGCTACTAGACAGAAGTTGTCTAAAAATGATGATGTTGTAGAAGATAACCAGACTTTTGTATAGCTCTATGATCAGAAAGCTAAAGTATGTTGTACATAGTAGACTAGATATTGCATTAGTTGTTGGGATTGTGGCAAGATTCTCTACCAATCCTAAGGAAACTCACATGATGGCAGTTAAAATAATCATGAGATATTTGAAGGGAACTACTAACTATGGATTGTACTACAAGAAGCATGACAAGTTTGAACTGAGAGTGTATATAGATGTTGATTGGGCAGGAAATGTAGATGACAGAAAGAGTACTAGTGGTGGAGCTTTCTTTCTTGGATAGAGATTAGTTTCCTAGACAAGCAAGAAATAGAATTGCATTTCCCAATCTATTGTTGAAGCTAAGTATGTGGCTGCAGCTGTGAACTATTCAAATTTGATATGGATAAAGCAATTGATGGTAGGCATGAAAGAAGAAATCACTAAACCAATTATCATTTTCTATGACAACACAAGTGCTATCAACATCTCTAAGAATCCAGTGATGCACACAAAGACCAAACACATTGCCATCAAGTATCATTACGTGAGAGAACTGGTACAAGATAAAGAGGTCCACATGGAATATGTGAATACAAAGGAACAACTAGTAGACATATTCACTAAGGCTTTACCTAAAGAAGCTCATGAATACCTGAGAAGTAGATTAGGGATCCTTCCCCTAACTGAGGATGCCTAGTCAAGCTAGGAGCACTGCATCAAATGTGCTGCAAAGAAAATCAAACAAATTGATGCAGAGAAAGGTCACACTTTAGGAGCAGCCTAGAGTTGTGAAAAGCATAGCAAAGTCAAGAATCAGTCATAAGAAAAGATGATAGAGGGAGAAATATTGTTACTAAACTGAAGGGATGATATCTACATCTATGGGATGTATGTTTTTGTTGCTTCTTTGGCATTTTTGTCAAAGAGGGAAATGATCATAGATGAATACATAGAATGAGAAGATCAAGACAGAGGGAGAAATTTAGTGGATGGTCAAGTATGGCTAATAGATTATGTATCATATTGAAGCTAAGGATATTATAAATATTTCTAATGGACATAATTTTTTTTGGATTGGTTGGTAATTCATGTGATATTCATATGGTGTTGCCATCAATGCCAAAGAGGGAGATTGTTAAATTGGAAATGAAGCAATTATTGTGTTGTCATTGATGTCAAACCTTAACTGGTAAGACTGTTTCTATTTAAGAAAGTACTATATCTATTTGATTGTTGCTAAGAGGATAGGTGAGGTTGGTAACAATAGCACCTAAGGAAAGGTTGAGTTATCTTGATACTTCAATGAGTACTTGATTATGGGGCACAATGATAAGATAATGTATTGTTTATCTAAGTAAGAATGAAGACTAAACTGGTAGGCTTAACTAAGAAAAAGTGAAGAAATCTAGTTTAAGCCGAATGTTGTTAGTGTTGACCGAGCTAGTATATGCCGAGTAAATTCAGTGTTGATCGAACACTAGTTAATTGCTGAGGAAGCCAGTGTTAGCCCAGGAAATAGTTTATGTGGTGACTGAGCTTTCTAGTGAAGACCGAGAAGTTGAACATAGTATTGACTGAGTGTCAGTATTTTGCATTTGAGGAAGAATTCAAATTTCCAGTGACATTGTTGAATTCTTGGATTATGTAAAACATGTTGACTTTATTTATTGATTTTATGAAAGCATTTAATGCACTGTAAAATATTTTATTCTCAATCTATTAAGAGATTCGAGATATTTCTAGAAGGATAGCCAAAGAACATAATGTAGGATGGATTCAATGAATTTGACCAAACCCTAAGATCTACAAAGGAGATTAAGCAGCAAAAGATGTATTGACCTAAAGGAGGAAGTATTAAGAAAATCTAAGTGAGAGGTTGAAGAAGAAGTGGATGTTGGAAATGTTGTTCATGTTATTGACTATCTAAGAAGAGAAGGTTGAAGGAGAAGTGTTGTGATTGCTTGAAGAGAGTTCTGAGAAGATCAATGATAGAGATGGTAAAGGTTCACAGTGAGTAAGCCAGCCTATGTGTACGGAATTGGATCTGATATTTGCAAAGTGAGTTGTATTTTTTTCAAATAAATACTACTACTACTTTCTAACCATTGTAACAGTCATAATCCTTTTAACAAAGGTTGACCTAACAGTCATAGGTATAAATCCTTTGAACAAGGTTGCATTCTAATGGAGTGTATGTAAGTCCTATAACAAGGTGCACTTTTAACAGAGTGGTTTAAATCCTTTAACCAGGTCACACCTGATAGTGTGTTTGTAACATTTGACAGGGTTGGCTTTTCACCAAGCTCACTTCAAAAGAGTGAACATAATAGTAACATGTTACAGAGTGGTTTTTCCCTAATTGGATTTCCACTATAAATGCTGGTGTTGATACTTGTGTGAAGGTTTTAGTTTGAACATTTCTATGTTTTACAAGTTAGATGCTATTGGACAAGTGGATTACACTATTATATGTTTCTGTTATGCAATCAGTAATGACTGAGTAGGTGTTGGTTATTACATCTGATTTGTTGAAGAGTTTAAAGTTTTTTTATACATCTGGACCTGAGAACAACTGATTCACTCCCCTCTCTATTTTTATAAATCATATTAACATTATAACCAATACAGTGTAGGAATAGTACGAGGAGTGGGTGATCACCAATGTTTGTGTGAATGAAATATGGTGAAGTTACTCAGTATACTATGGCAGTAGAAGATCAGGCTTAAGGATAAGGGTATCTGATGATTGGAATCATCTTATATTGTTTATTTAAAGGTGAATCAATTTCCATTTGTTCCTTGAAGTGATTGGAGGACGTAGATTTACGAAACCCTTGATTTGAGGGTTTGAACATAGAAAATTTGGGTTTTTGATGTTGCTAAAGGTCTAAGTCTAATTTCCTTGAGATTTATTCATTTTGAATCATAAATAGACACTATTGAAAGTTTGGAGTCTTGAGGGTAAAGGGAGCATAAGGCTTCTTTGTTAATTGGGGTCTTTTTATGCATTTTTTAAGCCACGGTTGTAGACAGTCACATATGGTCCAAAGGATTCAATAGTATTCTTTTGGTATGTTATAATAGGGGGAAAAGGGTATCAAAAATAATAATTTAATTGATCAATCCTTTATAAACTTACAAAGTGAAGTGCCATTTACCATCGCTACAGGGCTACAAGACATGACTATTAGGCATTTGGATAGTTTGGAGAGTCTATAGGTGTCATTCATACCAACTTGGGTTATTGGGAGAAGTCTAGACAAATTTAAGTTCTTTTGAAGTATTTGAGGGTTTGGGGTTAGTGCCATATTGAACAATTTTGTAAACTTACCTTGTTAAATCCAACTACCACCATTTCCTCTGCATTAAGTGGTATTAGAGCCTAGGAAGGGTCTTGTGGAAAGGTTTTGAGAGTGGTCTTGTGAAACTTGATAGTTTGGATCCTTAGTTAAGCCCTTAGAGTTGAAGTATCCTTTGAAGTGAAGTCCTTAGTTGATCCATTGTGTCAAGAAGATCAAGAACCATGTATGAAGGTGAAGAAGGAGATTTACCTACAAGGATGACAAACATGCCATTGGAAAGGATATTCAAAGAGAAATCAGAAGATAACAAGAAGTTGAAGGCAGCCCTTGAATAAGAGGAAGGAGAAAGCTGTGAAGGATAAGGAGATGAGAGTCATGAGGGAAAGGATATTGGCATTGGTAAGAAGACAAAAGAGTATCAAACAAGATGATGAAGTAGGAGATGAGGAAGGAGAAGATGTACCCCAAGAGGAAGAACAATTAGTTCCTGAAGATATGAGGATGGCTATATTTTCAAAATTCATTAAGAGTGGAGATACAAGGGAAAGAGAAGATTTTCCTACATATGGAGGGAAGATGGATGATGAAGAACTAATAGATTGGTTCAGTTCCATGGAGAACTTCTTTCAATGTGAAGATGTTGAAGAGGGACAAAAGGTGAAGATTGCAAAGTCCAGGTTGAAGGGACATGCACTTCTATGGTGGGATTGTATTCAAGCGGAGAGATGGAAGAGTGAGAAGTCCAAGATTTCATCTTGGTATACTATGATGGATAAGATGAAGGCAAAAAAATTTCCCAATGATTATAGGGTGCAGCTATACAAGAAGTTGCAGGGTCTCAAGAAAAAATAAATGGATGTATAGAAGTACACTAAAGGATTTCACAAGTTGGACATTATAGTGGGTCATGAGGAAGATGTTGAAGAGAAGATTGTGACATACATGGGAGGACTAAAGTTCAATATCCAAGATGAACTTAGCCTTGCTACCCCTAGATTAGTTGAGGAGTGTTATAAATTGGCCATAAAGGCTAAGGAGAAGATCAAGAGAAGGAAAGAGAGACAACACAGTACAAGAGGAGGTTCAACAATGAGGAAAAGAGGTGGTAGAGGAAATACTAATTTTTAGAACAACAATGATAAAGACAATGAAAAACCATAGACATCAGAGATAAGAGGGGGATATAGAGGAAGAAGAAGTGGATGAAGAAACAACAAAGTGTTCATAGGGAGATGCTTTAATTGTAATGAAGTGGGTCATCAATCCTTCTGAGGTCGTAAGTGGAACAAGGACAAGGGTAGAGACAAGAGGTTGAACTTGGTAGAAGAGGAGACATGAAAGGAGGAGCCACATGAGCCTATCTTAGTGCTACTAGAAGAAGGAGAATGTTTATTGATTGGAAGAGGAAAACTAGTGCAAGAAACAAGCATCTTCAAAACCAAATGTCTAATTCATGGTAAGATTTGCAGTTTGCTTATTGATTCAGGTGCTTCAAATAATCTAGTTTCAAAGGAAGCTATCAATATATTTCAGTTACAAATTTTTCCACATCCAAATCCCTACTATGCAGCTTGGGTGAGTAAGGATATTAACATACTTGTGAGGGATCAAGTTATCCTAAATTTTTCAATTGGTCAATATTCTGATAGCATTTTATGTGATGTTTTGGATATGAATTGTGGGCATGTCATCTTGGGCAGACCTTGGCAATGGTCTAGGAGGGTTGTGTATGATGCTTTCACAAATATTTATCTAGTACATAAAGAAAGGATAACATACAAACTCAGTCCACTTCTCAAGGATGAAATGAAGAATGTAGTTATGTTTTTTGGCAATGATATTTCAGTTCATGGATAGGGTAGTTTGCATTATGATACTGGTTGGTATAGCAAGGAGTTGCAGATTGAAGGACAGGATAGTCCAATGAAACAAGGACTGATTGAACAAACTTTTGTGTTGATTGGAGAATTGAAGTGTCCCATTGGTAAACAAAGGAATGGTTATGAGATTGGTAGCAAGCAGGGTCAACATGACTCATACAATGGGCCACAAGTGGAGGCATTTCCTAAACAACACTATCATCAACAAGGACAGTCATATTCAAACATGTTTTTGTCTAATGCTTGGTGTTTGAGTGCAGGATCTTTTATGAAAAAGGTGGTCACTTTGGGAGCTTCTTTTAACCCTTCTTATCAAAGGCCATCAAAGATAAGAGCTTCACCAAAGAAGATCAACTCTTGGGACAAGAGTTTCATTGGAGGAAGGAAGTATGGTGCAGGGGCACCAAGAACAATCAACAAAGTCTTGAAGACCTTAAAGATTTGCAAGGAAGTTCAAAGGATTGAATTAGAAAATCAAAGTCCAAGGCAAATCAATTGGAAAGTGTTAAGGCCTATTATGGCATACAATGTAATAACAATTTTAAATATGTCAAAACACCCTTAAAAGGACCAAAATGTGACTGTATGCAGACTAGTAGTGTCCTAGAATCAAATCAAATTCTAAGAGTCTAGACTAGGTCAATAAATAGGCCTAAGGCATTAAAAGTCATTAGATTAAAGTTGGTATTCAATAAATTAGTAAAAGTTACATAATTTGTAAGGTTGTTAATTCAAATATTTGAATAACAATGACTAGGAATGCATTTAGAGGGAAATCCCATTTAAGGGATATTTTAAGAATTTTAACCTTTATAACCACCAAAATGTGGTTGAGAGAGTTGAAAGAGAGTTACAAATACACCAAGGAAGCCATTGTACGGGTAGATGCCTGGGGTGTATGGATTGATAACAAAGAAGCAATAAAAGTTCACATTTTCTTGTAATTTTGGTATTCAATCTCTACATTATTGAATTCTTTTATCATTTGGAAAGGTTTAGGAGTTTATTGAAAGTATTTTCTATCCACTTTAATCATTTTTTGAATGAATTCTACTTTGTATTGAAAGTATGCATGCCTGTGTCACTAAACTATCTTAATTTTGGTGTTTCCTTTGCAACAGTCTTGAGTTTTTCATAAGATGTAACCATCACATGAACTCTTAGGGCCCAGAATTCATGGGATGTGATTAACCTAACATGTACCATAACATTATAACCAATGCAGTGCAGGAATAGTGCAAGGAGTGGGTGATCACCAATGTTTGTGTAAATGAAATATGGTCAGGTTGCTCGGTATGCTATAGTAGAGGAAGATTGGACTTAAGGATAGGGGTATCTAATGATTATAATCATCTTATATTGTTTATTTAAAGGTGAATCAATTTCCATTTGTGCCTGGAATTGATTGGAGGACATAGATTTAAGAAATCCTTGATTTGAGGGTTTAAAGAGAGAAAATTGGGGTTTTTGATGTTGCTGAAGGTCTAAGTCTAATTTACTTGAGATTTATTCATTTTAATTCATAAATAGACACTATTGAGAGTTTGGATTCTTGAGGGTAAAGGGAGCATAAAGATACTTTTTTAATTGTGTCTTTTTATGCATTTTTTAAGCCATGGTGTGTAGAAAGTCACATATGGTCCAAAGGAGTCAATAGTATGCTTTTAGTATGTTATTGTAGGGGGAAAAGGGTATCAAAAAAAAAATTTAAGCAATCAATCCTTTGTAAAATTACAAATTTAAGTGCCATTTACCATCGTTGGAGGGCTACAAGACATGGCTATTAGGCCTCTGGATAGTTTGGAGAGTTGGGCACATTGGGTGTTGCATAGAAGTTTAAAACCTATCAAATCCTCTTAAATATAGTCTATAGACATCATTCATACCATCTTGGGTTAGTGGGATAAATTTAGAAAAATTTAAGTTCTTTTGAAGCATTTCAGAGTTTGGGGTTAGTACCATATTGAACAATTTTATAAACTTACCTTGTTAAATCCAACCACCACCCTTTCCTTTTCATCATGTTTCCTTTTCCTTGATTGGGAATTTTTGTGAAAGATCCCAGGGCTCTTTGCAATGAGAACATAGTTTCCTCCTAAGATCATTTAACTACTAGTTTTCCAACCTTTTTGTTTCATCCTTAGGTTGAGAGTCCTTTTGGAAAATTTTCTTGTCTTTATCATTTCTTGACAAAAATCCTTTTGAATGATACTTATCTTTTGATGGGGAGAGTTCCATGTCTCTAGATTTCTTGTAGGCCTCCTGTATAGTGGTAGGATTAAGGTCATTAATCCATCCCCTCAATGGTTCTACAAGCCCATCCATGAATAGTACTAGTAATATTCTCACTGAAATATGTGTAACCAAAGTTGAAAGTCTCTAAAACTCTGATATGAAGGTAGCAACTGAGCCCCACTACTTAAGCTACGATAACTCCTTGAAATGTAGTTATGAATCTGTATTGTGAAACTAATCAATTAAATTATCCATAAACTCTACATATTGATCATGGCCCATAGTGACCATGTCATGACACCAGTACTTGTGTGCTAAGCCATCTAGATGTATTGGTGCAAATTTAATAGCTTCCTCTTCTGACATTGGGTTCAATTTGAAATAAGTATCTACCTTCTATAACCATGCTTGAGCAGTGGTTTTTCTGGATCCATCAAAATATGGTAAGGTGAGATTTCTTACTTTCTTCTGTAAAGAACTATGTTGCCCCCTACCACCTATGTGTGGAAAACACATCAACCTAACATCCATATATTCTCTAAAAGAAATGGATGACTGCAATTCCTATCCTCCAACTTCTTGATCTCTTCAGAATTGTGTTTTCAACTCAGTAATATATGGCTCATTTTTTTACTGAATTGGAACTTGTTGATAAAACAGATTGTTCTTTTTGAATTTAACTCTTTATTTGCCCAAAATATCGTTATGAAACAATGTGAATATGAACAGTTGGAAAAATGTTAACTATTTGACTAACTTCCCTCTTAATTTTAACAGGTACAACTCCCTTATGTAAGATATACAATGAATTTGGTTTGTTCTAAATCCTAGTGGGGGTATGTTCTTAACTGGAGAATAGTAGAGGTAACCAAATTAGCCCTTAGTGAGAAACTAATCTAGCCAGTGAAGTTGATTTCTAAATTCTAACCAACTCTGTGATTTCACAGTGCTTATGAATTCACACCAGCGATGATGCATCAATGAACTCTACTTGAATTAATGGAATGCAGTAAAACATGGATAAATCTAATCTAAACAAGACATATGTGTATTCTCCCAACCTCATAGTAATGCTCTGATTACTATTGATTAACTACACTAAAGAAGAGAAACAGAACTCCGTCTATTTGCTAATTTTAATCCAGCTTAAGGAAAACAAACATTTAAACTTACAAATGCAAGGAACAATAAATAAATGGCACAAAACACATTCCAAATTTACTCCACAACAAGATGTCTTTGACACCAAAAATTAGCCAACCTTTTCATTGATTTTCAAAGTATTACATATAGGCTTCAAGAATTAAGTCGTTACAAAATCAACTGAATCGATTCATATTCTACAAAGTTGGTAAATGACAAGTGGCCATTTACCAATTATACAATGTATAACAAAAAGAAGAGGGGAAAGCTATTTTCTCTTTGCTAGCTTCTTTGGCTTATCCAACTTAGACTTATGAGCTTTGGTGGCTACAAGAATTAGAATCATCCTTTGTGAATCTGGAATGTACACATTTTTCAATCTTATGAGCTAGCAAGTGTGATCCTTCTCTATGCATTTTGTAACATCCTTTTGAGGTTGAGTCCTCATCATGGCTTTGTATATGTGCCCACCGAGTTGTTGACGATCAGGTATTCTATCCAGGTAAGACCCAGATGGCTTTGCAAGCTGGTCTGGGTAGTCGAAGAATGACTTCTACATATTGGTTATACCAATTGGGCTCTTTCCATCTCCACTAGCTTGTGACACGAAGTGAAGACCTATCAAGTATATAAAGATTTTACTTTTCTCTTTGGTGACTTCCTCATCGGTCACCTTCATTCCCGCCTCTACTTTGATTATCATCTCCATTTTGAACTCAACTCCTTGGAGCCATTCAGTTAGAGGTTCATCCCCTTTCTGCAATATGTTGGCTTTGATTGCATCTTTAGTCTTCATTGTGACCAGCCAATGCAGAAGCACCATGCACTCTTCACACCTCAACCTCTCTATTGTGAGTGTCTGCATATGTCCTTTGAGAGAATCCTTCTCTACTTCTAACTGTAAAAATACATTTTTGAGCTACTCAATGGCTACGAGACCTTCAAACTTTAGTCATTCAATCCACCTCGTACCAATGTGCCCGAAATCTCTATCTTCTTGCAATTTGGCAAGTATGGCTTGGTTCTCAGCCACAACAGGATCAAATTTTGTTAGGGAACTAGGTAGGCTTTCCATAGGAGTGACCAAATATGTAATGAAGTTATTCATTTCCTTAATCTCCACCTTGAGCTGAGTCTTGGTGATTTTGAGTCCTTCAAGCTCTTCTTCAATCAAGACATTACTAGATTTCCACAAGTCTACTTTTTTATCATGATGGGCAAGCCCCATGTCTAGGGACTGGATTGAAAAGTCTGAGGTGGTGAGATCTTCGATTCTACCATCCTTCTGTGGCTTGGATATTTCCATCTTCAGGTGCCCTATGTCTGGATCTCAACCAAGAGTGGTCAGAGTTCTAGTCTTCTTAGCCTTGCTCATGGCTGAACCTCATTGCATTGCTTGTGACAACATCTCACCACTGGGAGCACCTTTCTTAACCCTTTTTCTTTTCCACTCGAGAGTATTCTCGAGCCATGATTCTACACTTGTAACTTTCATTGTAGAAATCAAATCTTAAACAAATAATTTCCTGATAACAGGAGCGAAAGACTTAGGCTTTGAGGTGAAAGGATTAACCTATGGAGAAGAAATGATCTTTTCCTTTTGAGGAGACCCCAAGTGTTCATCTATCTTATCAATTTCCAAACTACTACTATCATCACCAACATCAACAATGGTGGGAGCCTCTTGAGTAGGAGTGTCACCTTGTGTCTCAACGGTTACCCCTTGTGCTTGCTACTCTGGTTTCATGGCCCCAACATTTTCTTCCCCCGGCTTGTCAGATTTCTCCACTTCAACTTCTTCATTCGAACCAATGATAGGAGATGAACCTTCCCCACAAGTCTTTTCAAGTGGAATTTCTTTTTCAAGCAGTTCATCATCTCACCCTGCTGGTTGAGCTGGTCCTTTGGCCATAGATGATGCTGGAAAAGAGGAGGATGTAGGAGCACTCACTAGCTCAACTATAGGAGCTTATTGATGAGTAGGATTCCCATACCTCTTTCTCCTTCCCATCATCCATTGAACCCACTTATTAGTTCTATTAATGACTTTATCCATTAAAGTCTCCAAATCTTCTATAGCTTGACCTTGAACAGGTTCAGAGCTCACTGAATAGGGCTTGATCTTATCTTGATATGTGTCAGTATACATATGTTCTCCATCATCAGAACTTCCTTCAACATTAATGTTGACATTGAACAAATTTATTTTTTCAATAGTCAATCTGGAGTAAAACCTCTCTCGGCTTTCTAACTCATCCTTGCAATTCACTAAATAATCTTCAAGCTTGGGGATGTTCTTGACCATGGTGCCAATCAGGAAGTGATTCTATTGGAAATTTGGCTAAGATTGTTACATATATGTTTTCATTATGGCAATATATGATCCACATGAAGATCACATAGGTCGGAGAGCTAGTATGTCAGAGCGCAATGCAAAATTCTCTAAGTATGAGATAGTGTTTTTACAAATGAACTTGGAGATAGTTTTTGTTTCCGATGTTGATTGGAGTAAGTTCAGTGCTTGCACACTTGAACATAGACTCTATGATGACTATTGAAGACTCATCTTATAGTGCAAGTCAGTATGACATGTACAAAAGAAGGTATGATAGTTTTACTAAAGACAGTGTCAAGCTGACAGGACAAAATATGAAGATAGAATTGGTAAAGAGTTAAGGGATTATTTTGTTTCTCAAAATAATGACTTAACAATATAAAGGGATGACATCCTAGATGTTAACCCTTGGATAAAGTTATTTTGTAATATGAGAGCTTACTAGAAAGTTATTAATCCTAATAACTTGTATAAATGTAATTGTAAATTGTAAGAAGGATTGATGGATGTATGATGTAATGAAGCAGTAATATGATGCAAAATATATGATGCATATGTAATAGTGAAAGAGACTCAAAGAAATATTGATACAAGTAGTATAAGGTTATGTACCTTAACCTACTTTTGTAATCAATGTATATTGTACATTACTTATTTGGGCAGTGGGCTCATCTAATAATCACATTTTGTACTGCCAACTCCTAACAGGGTTGAGGCTTCTAACAAGGCCTATACTCCCTTAATCAGGACTAAGACACTATATGCATGTAATAGACTCCTAATAGGGTCAACATCCTTAACAAGATACTTTTGATTAGTAGATCTTTGTGGGTACCATCCCCATTAGGGTTTTCCCTTGGCCAGGGTTTCCTCGAGAACAAATAATGTGTTATGAGTTCTTTAGTTTTATTGCTATGCATGTTGTTTAGCTTTTTATGTTATTCATGTGTAAAGATAATCTGTTATATCCATAATTGGGCAAAAGATAAAGTTTGTTGAACACTGATTCAGCCCCCCCTCTTAGTATTCGCTATTTCTAACAATTGTTATCAAAGCTTAATTACTCAGAAAAGAATCATTCCAAGAAAGCCTAGTAGCTTGAGTAAGATCTCTATGGATATGGATCAAATATAGAAGAATCTTGAAGAAGCTATTGAACAGATTGACTTGCTTACTATTGAAAGAGACATTTTGAAAGCAAAATATGATGATGCAAAGAACCTCATTGAGATACTGAAAAATAAGTTGGAAGATCTGAGATTTGAAAAGGAATCCAAAGTATTTATTGAAGATTGTGATGACAAATTAGAAAAAAAAATGAGATCCTTAAGCATGAACTGAAGATAGAAAATTTGAAGCCTAGTCTAAATAATGGAAATGGCAAGAATGAAGAAAATATGAAATTCGAGAATGAAATTCTAAAGACTGAAAATGAAGGACTAAAATCTAAAGTTTGTAAAGTAACATCTGAACTTGAGAAAGTCAATTTGTAGTATGCTAAACTTTAGAAATGCAATAAAATTGTGAAAGGTGAACTAACTCAATCAAAACAACAACTTGAAAGGCTATATTCAACTAGTGAGAAGATTGATGAACAAATATCTTATCAAAAACCATTCTATGATAAGACTGGTCTTGGATTCAACACTTTTAAAGAAAATGAAGAAATCAAGTTACTAGATTTGAAAATATCTAAAAGCATACATGAGAAGAAGTCTGATGAGATTAACAAGTCTGAAGATACACCTAAAGAAGAAGAATCACCTAAGCAAGAGGAATCACCCAAAGGTATGCAAAGAGAATTCAAAGGTAGATGTTTTTCTTGTAACACTATTGGTCATATGAAGAGAGATTGCACAGGTAAGTGTTGAAAACTACAATTGAAACAATTATTGTATTGTCATTGATGTCAAACCTTAACTAGTAAGACTATTGCTACTTAGGAAAGTACTATATCTATGGTGAGAAGGGAAATAAAGGTTGTAACAATTGCACCTAAGGAAAGGTTGAGTTATCTTGATACTACAGAGTGTACTTGACTATGTTATACAATGATGAGACAATGTATTGTTTATCTTAGTAAGATTGAAGACTAAACTGGTAGGCTTAACTAAGCAAAAATGAAGAAATCATGTTTAAGCCGAGTTATGATAGAGTCGACCGAGTTAGTGGATGCCGAGGAAAAATATAGTACTGACCGAGTATCAGTAAATTGCTGAGGAAGACAGTATTTTCTGAGGAAATAGTTTTAGTAGTGACTGAGCATTTTACATGGAGACTGAGTGGATAATCACAGTATTGACTGAGCATGAACAATTTTATATTTGAAGAGAATTTAGATTTGGAGCTGAAATTGTTGAATTCTTGGATTATGTAAAATGTGTTGACTTTATTTATTGATTATATAGAAGCATTTAATGCTTTCTAAAATGTTTTATGGTAAATCTTTATGAGATTTGAGATGATTCTAGAAGAGGAGATGAAGAACATGAAGCAAGTAGATTCAATGTATTTGACCTAACCCTAAGATCTACGAAGGAGATTAAGTGGCAAAAGAAAATTTAACCTAACAGAGGAAAGTATGAAGTGAACCAAAGCACTAGGTATGTGTACGCATGGGTGAAGGAGATGCTGGAAGAATAGTAAAGTTTTATTGACTGTATAAGCAAAAAGGCTAGAGGAAAAGTGTGGTGATTGCTTGAAGGAAAGTTCTGAGAAGATCAGAAGTGGAGATGGAAAAGTTTCAAAATCAGTAAACCAACATTTGTGTATGAAATTGGATCTGATATTTTGCAAAGTGAGTTGTATGTTTTTAGATCAATACTACTGCTACTTTCTAACCATTGTAACAATCAAAATCATTTTAACAGAGGTTGACCTAATATTCATATGTTAAATCTTTGAACAAGGTTTCATTCTAATGGAGTGTATGTAAGTCCTTTGACTAGGCTCACTTTTAATAGGGTGATTAAAATCCTTTAACTGGGTCACACTTGATAGTCTGTATTGTAACCTTTGATAGGGTTGGCTTTTAACGAAGCTCACTTCAGAAGAGTGAAAATAATAGTAGCATGTTACAAAGTGGTTTTTCCCATATTGGGTTTCCACTATAAATCCTGGTGTCAATACTTGTGTGAATGTTTTTGGGTTTGAAAATTTATGTGTTTTACAAGTTAGATACAGCTGGGTAGTGGACTGTTGAGTTATATGTTTCTATTATTGAATCAGTGATGACCGAATTTGTTTTGGTTGCTTGATCTAATTTAAAGAAAAGTTTTTGAAGTTATTTTATATATCAGGACCTGAGAACAACTGATTCACCCCCCCCCCTCTTTGTTGTTCTAAATCATATTAACAATTGGTATTAGAGCTATGTTTCTTATTGGTGTTTACACAAGGCAAGTTTAAAGGGACTTGAAGCAAATGTTCAAGATGTATAAGAAGGAGGTACCGAAGCTAAATAAGGAAAATTCCCTTGCATGGAAAAGCTTGATGAAGCTGCATCTGGCCGATATTGGTGATTTTGCAAAGTACTACATTTAGCATGACTATGTCACACCTGTTGCACCTTTGACTGCCAAAGAAATGAGAGCTAAGCAAGAACACAATCAAGCAATGCTAGAAATTGCATCTGCCCTAAGCTATCTAGAATTTGAGGACATTAAGGATTGTACAACTGCTAAAGACATGTGGGACACTCTTGCAAAGATCTATGGTGGTGATCTATATGTACTGAAAGCTAAAGCTGAGAGCCTTAGAGGTAAGTTTGATGAAATGAGAATGAATGAAGATGAAAACATTACACAATATTGTGGTAGAATAAAAGAAGTTGTGAATGTTATTAGAGGAGAAAATGGAACTATTGATGATGAGACCATAATTGGAAAAGTGTTAAGAACTCTGTGTCCTATATATGCTATTAAGATCTCAGCTATTCAGAAATCTAGATGTAACTCTACAAATGTGCTTACTTTGGAAGGTTTGATTGGTAAGCTGATTGCTTTTGAATTGTCTAACTATGATAATTTCACTGTTGGTAGTATTGGAAATGTTGAATCTACTTTTAAGTCACAGTTATCCTAAACAAGCTAAAAAGTAAAAGAAAAGATGCATCAGTGAAAGGGAAACTGAAAGTGAGGGTGATAGTGACACTTCTGATGAAGATCTTGAAGATCTAGAAGCTCTTATGGCTAGAAGACTGAGAAGAGGAAAAGGAAAATACAAAGGTAAACTCCCTATTATATGTTTTGCATGTAACAAGGTCGGTCATATAGCTGCTAGATGTCCTGATAGGAAGGATAAAGATGAAGAAAGAAATAGCAGACACAAAGATAGAAGACATGACAAAGGCTACCGAAGGTACAAAGACTACAAAGAAAAAGGTAAGAAATCCTGTTACATTGCTGAAGAAGAGACTGACACTGATAGTGATGATTTTGAAATTGAGGTAGTTTATGTTACAATGAAAGATGAATCTGATGAGGATGAGAAAACTGCATTGATTTCCTATGTAAACAAGAATGATAAATAGATTATTGACAGTGGTTGTTCACATCACATGACTGGTGACAAAAGTAAGTTTGAGACCCTACATCATTATAAAGGTAAATGTGTAACATTTGGGAATGATGCACCATGTCCTATTAGAGGAAAAGGATTGATTAAACTGACTAATAAGATCTCTTGTGAAAATGCTTATTGGGTTGAAGGATTGAATTATAATTTGTTAAGTGTTGCTCAGCTCAACAAAACTAGTTACCGAGTAGAATTTCATCACAAGAAAGCTAAGATATTTGATGCTACTGGTGAACTAATTGGAAGTGGTGAGCAGACTAGAGGTAATTTGTTCTATCTTGACCTATCTAAAGAAATATGTTTGTTTGCACAACTTGATGACATCTGGTTATGGCATAAGAGGCTATGTCATGTTAACTTTGACAATTTGGTAGAGATAAGTAAGAAGAAGAAACTAAGAGACCTACCTACATTGAAGAAACCTGAGAATGTGATGTGCAAAGAATGTTAGTTAGGAAAAATGACTAAGTCAAGTTTCAAGAGAAAATCCTTTACTTCTGAACACATTTTAGATTTGGTTCATACTGACCTTTGTGGACCTATGGGTATACAAAGTTACTGTGCTGCTAGATATTTTATCTTGTTTGTTGATGATCATACTAGGATGATGCATGTAATGTTTCTAAAAGAAAAATCTGATGCTTTTCAATTTTTTAAGTGGTATTTGGCTAAGGTTGAGAAGGAGACAAGTAGGAACCTAAAATGTCTTAGATATGACCATAGTGGAGAATTTACATCAAATGAATTTAATCTATTTTGCAATAATCGAGGAATCAAAAGACAGATGTTTGCACCTAGGAGACCTCCATAGAATGGTGTAGCAAAAAGAAGGAAACAATCTATTTTGGAATGTGCAAGGACATTATTGATTGAAAAGAATGTGGCACAGAAATACTGGAAAGAAGCTATAAGTATAGTTGTTTACACTCTTAACTGAGTACATATCAAGAAAGGTACACATCTGACACCCTATGAATTATGGTATAGGCATGCATCGAGTGTTAAATACTTTAGAATCTTTGGAAGAAAGTGTTACATATTGAAAGACAATAGGAATGGAAATTTTGATGCTAAAAATGATGAAGGCATATTCCTAGGCTACTCCACAAAAAGTAAAGCTTATAAGTGTTTGAACTCTAACACTAACAAAATTGTGGAAAGTGTGAATGTAAAAATTGATGAGTATGGAGAAAGAAATGAAGCCGACAACAAAAGAGAACTAGAAGATTAAAGATCTTTTGTGTACATTGAGGAAATAGAAGAGGTAGGTAATAGACCTACACCTGATGCTGAGTCTCGGGCAAGAAATGTCGAGCGACAGATAGATGATGTCGAGCATCAGGAAAACAGTACCGAGAGAGAACAAAAACATGTTGAGCTACAAGATAATGTTGTTGAGGATCAGGAAGAGGTTGTCGAGCATTCAGAAGCTGAATCTAACAATCTTGTTGGGGAACCTGATGAAATAGAAGAGAAAAATGTTGAACTTATTTTGGAAAAATATGTAAGAAGACATCACAAGCCTGAACAAATAATTGGAGATAAAGACACTGGAATTCAGACCAGAAGCAAGACAAAAGATCCAACATGCTTACTATGTGAATTTGAACCTAAGACAACTAAAGAGGCATTAGAAAATGAAGACTGGATACAAGCAATGAATGAAGAGATTGACCAAATTGAGAAAAATGAAACTTGGACTCTAGTGCCGAGACCTGCAGATAAGAATGTTATAGGAAAAAAGTGGGTATTTTGAAACAAGTTGAATGAAAAAGGTGAAGTCACTAGGAACAAAGCTAAACTAGTATGCAAAGGCTACGCACAAGAAGAAGGAATTGATTATGGGGAGACATTTACCCCTATAGCTAGATTGGAAGGAGTAAGAACTCTGCTTGCATATGCTACTTATAAAGATTTCAAGGTATATCAAATGGATGTCAAGTCTGCATTTTTAAATGGTATACTGGAAGAAGAAATTTATATATAACAACCAGAAGGTTTTATTGATCCAAACAGAAGACACATGGTATGCAAATTGAACAAAGCTTTATATGGATTGAAACAAGCTCCCAGACCATGTTATGAGCAGTTGCATGATTATCTGATATAGATTGGATTCTCTGGGACAAATGACACAAGCAATCTGTATATGAAAGATGAAGAAGGTAGAGGTATTTTGTTGGCCAAAATTTTTGTTGATGACATTATTTTTGGTGGAAAAGATGCATTATGTAAAAGTTTTTCACATGAAATGCAAACTGAATTTGAGATGAGTATGTTTGGTGAGATCAAATTCTTTGTTGGTTTACAAGTATATTAGATGAAGAAAGGTATTTTCATTACACAGTCTAAGTATGTTAATGAAATACTGAAAACTTTTGGAATGGAAGATGCTAGACCAGTGGGAACTCCTATGGTTACTAGACAAAAGTTATCTAAGAATGATGATGCTATAGAAGTTAACCAGACTTTGTACAGATCCATGATTGGAAAATTGCGGTATGTTGTACATAGTAGACCTAATATTGCATTAGTTGTTGGGATTGTGGCAAGATTCTCTGCCAATCCTAAGGATACACACATGATGGTGATGAAAAGAATCATGAGATACTTGAAAGGAACTGTTGACTATGGGTTATACTACAAGAAGAATGACAAATTTGAACTTAGAGTATATACTGATGTTGATTGGGCAGGAAATGTAGATGATAGAAAAAGCACTAGTGGTGGCACTTTCTTTCTTGGATAGAGATTAGTCTCCTGGACAAGCAAGAAACAAAATTTTATTTCCCAATCTACTACTGAAGCCAAGTATGTTGTTGTTGTAGTATACTGTTCAAATTTGATATGGATAAAATAGTTGTTGATAGGCATGAAAGAAGAAATCATTGAACCTGTTGTTATTTTCTGTGACAACACAAGTGCTATCAATATTTCTAAGAATCCAGTGATGCACACTAAGACCAAACACATAGCAATCAAGTATCACTATTTGAGGGAATTGGTACAAGACAAGGAAGTCCTTCCCCTAACTGAGGTTGCCTAGCCAAGCTAGGAGCACTGCATCAAATATGCTACAACAGAACATTTCACAGATTGATGTAGAAGATTGTCACACTTTAGGACTATCCTAGAGCTGTGAAGAAGAAGCAAAGACAAGAAATTTTTCATAAGAAAGATGACAAAGGGAGAAACACTATGCTTAACAGATATATCTACATCTGTTGGATGTATGTTTGAGTTGCTGCTTTGGCATTTTTGTCAAAGAGGGAGATTGAACTAAAATAATACTATAACACATGACACTGAAAGAAAGGGAGATTGAACTGAAATGAAAAATCAGGATAGAGGGAGATTCAGATACTTCTGATGGTCACAAAAGTGAGATTTATAGATTCTGAATCAAAATGAAGATAAGGATATTATAAATTTTCTTTGATGGACAGATAAGTTTTTTTTGGATTGGTTGGTAATCCATGTGTTATTCAGGTGATATCATATGGTGTTGCCATCAATGCCAAAGAGGGAGATTGTTAGAAACTATAATTGAAACAATTATTGTATTGTCATTGATGTCAAACCTTAACTGGTAAGACTGTTGCTACTTAGGAAAGTACTATATCTATGGTGAGAAGGGAAAGAAAGGTTGGTAACAATTGCACCTAAGGAAAGGTTGAGTTATCTTGATACTACAAAGTGTACTTGACTATGTTATACAATGATCAGACAATGTATTGTTTATCTTAGTAAGATTGAAGACTAAACTGGTAGGCTTAACTGAGCAAAAATGAAGAAATCATGTTTAAGCCAAGCTATGACAGAGTCGACCAAGTTAGTGGATGCCTAGCAAAAATCTAGTATCGATAGAGTATCAGTAAATTGCCGAGGAAGACAGTATTTGCCGAGGAAATAGTTTTACTAGTGACCGAGCGTTTTACATGGAGACCAAGTGGATGATCATAGTATTGACCGAGCATCAACAATTTTATATTTGAAGAGAATTCAGATTTGGAGCTGACATTTTTGAATTCTTGGATTATGTAAAATGTGTTGACTTTATTTATTGACTGTATAGAAGCATTTAATGCTTCGTAAAACATTTTATGGTAAATGTTTATGAGCTTTGAGATGATTCTAGAAGAGGAGATGAAGAACATGAAGTGGGTAGATGCAATGTATTTGACCTAACCCTAAGATCTACGAAGGAGATTAAGCGGCAAAAGAAAAGTTAACCTAACATAGGAAAGTATTAAGGGAACTGAAGCACTAGGTATGTGTACGCATGGGTGAAGGAGATGGTGGAAGAACAATAAAGTTTTATTGACTATATAAGTGAAAAGGCTGAAGGAAAATTGTGGTGATTGCTTGAAGGAAAGTTCTGAGAAGATCAGAAGTGGAGATGGAAAAGTTTCAAAGTCAGTAAAATAGCATTTGTGTATGAAATTGGATCTGATATTTTGCAAAGTGAGTTGTATGTTTTCAGATCAATACTACTACTACTTTCTAACCATTGTAACAGTCAAAATCCTTTTAACAGAGGTTGACCTAACAGTCATATGTTAAATCCTTTGAACAAGGTTGCATTCTAATGGAGTGTATGTAAGTCCTTTGACTGGGCTCACTTTTAATAGGGTGATTGCAATCCTTTAATCGGGTCACACTTGACAGTGTGTATTGTAACCTTTGACAGGGTTGGATTTTAACCGAGCTCACTTCAGAAGAGTGAAAATAATAGTAGCATGTTACAAAGTGGTTTTTCCCATATTGGATTTCCACTATAAATCTTGGTGTCAATACTTGTGTGAATGTTTTTGGGTTTGAACATTTCTATGTTTTACAAGTTAGATACAGCTGGGTAGTGGACTGTTGAGTTATATGTTTCTATTATTGAATCAGTGATGACTGAGTTTGTTTTGGTTGCTTGATCTGATTTAAAAAAATGTTTTTGAAGTTATTTTATACATCAGGACCTGAGAACAACTGATTCACCCCGCCCCCCCTCTCTATTGTTCTAAATCATATTAACAGTAAGGAATTTAAACCTCTTAATGGTTATTGCTATAATTGTCATGGTTTTGGACATAGAGCTATTGAATGTAGGAAACCTAAATATATTGAGAATAATGATGGTAGTAGAATGTTTAGGAATACTAACAATGTAGATAAGAAACCTACTGAAGATATGAACAGAATAAATGGAGTAATATGTTATAGATCCAACAAGGTTGGACACATTGCTAGAAACTGTAGATCACAGATCAATCATCCTAGACAAAGATATGGAAATAATGGAATTGTTTGTCAAATATGCAACAAGATTGGACATATAGCAAGGTTTTCCAGAATGAATGATAGAGTTTTTCATCCTAATCCTAATCCCAGAAGTCATGCAAGAAGAAATGAAGATGCAAGAAACAGTCAGAAAGGATGTTGTAGTAAATCAAATGAAGTGAAGTTTATCAAAAGCACAAGTCAAGGAGACATATTCAAAATTGAAAGTAATCAAGAAGGTGAAGCATTAAAAGGTAAGAATGAATCTTTACTTGACCCATCTCAAAGTACTTAATTTATGAAAATTATAGTAGAATAGGAACTTAGATTAGTGTACAAGTAGATATATGATGAACTAAGTCTTTCCTAGTTAATGCAAGGTAGTATATGATGTTCTAATGCTATGGTTAAGAGCACAAAGAAAAATATTATGTTTTACGATATCGCAACAAGTTTTAAATTTTGCAGGTTAGCAAAAACAACTTTTTGGAAAGAAGCAGAAAAAGAATTGAATGCAATGTCAGATCTAAGTGAGATTGAATTAATAAAAGGTCATGATCGGTATTATTTGATCATCAAAGTGAATTCAAGTGTTAAGGAGATCAAAGAGAAGTGATTGGAAGCATTTTGCAAGGATTTGGAGAAGAATTTTGTGTCGAATCTATGCAAGCCTTAAAATCACAAAATTGAGGTATTTTACTTGACAAATCTTTAAATCAGGGAAGGAATTAGAAGAAATCATGGATGTTTCTTTAATTCACAATGTCAGAGACAAAAATGGACCTAAGTTGAAAAGGGAACTAGTAGAACCCTTTTAAGATGATCCTAGGTTAGCTTTATCATCCGTACTAGACAGAGTTTTACACCTAGAGAATGTCAGAAGTTATCTTGGATGAAAACTAGAGACTATTAGTGATAGTGATTTCACCAATGAATATTAGAAAATCTACAATCAGGACATGACATTGAAAGAAGGTTTTGAACATTTGAAAGACAATGAAATCATTAAGTATGCATTACAGTATGAATTTGACAATGAAGAATGTACTAAGATAATCTTAAGCAAAATTCATAATGGGATGTTTTGGTTAGCAAATAGAGTGATAGATATCACAGCTGATTTGATTCATGAAGTCACTGGACTATCTAAAATTGGATCCATTCCTTTAAATGAGAATAACATGAGGAAAATAGTCATAGACAACACAAATTCATCTTATAATGGTAGAAGAACTGTGATTAGTAAGATCAAACAAGATGATGTCAGATACTTATACAAGATCCTAACTATTGGAAATATAGATGCAGTAACTGAGAGGGGGGGTGAATCAGTTAACCACAAAATATTACCACTGATCCCTTAAATATCTTAGCAAATTATTTACTGTGCCACTCGGTAATTATACAGAGAAATGCTGAAAACTTGATCCTTGAAGTGTGTAATAATTAAACTGTTCTTAATCATTCATCACTGATTAACTTACATGAATAAAGAAAATAACATGAACACAAGAGACACCAGATTTACTGTGGAAACCCAATATGGGAAAAACCACCAATGTAACTAGTTACTATTTTTCACTCTTCTGAACTGATGCCCAGTTAGAAGCCAACCTGGTAAAAGGTTACAAAACACACTGTTAGGTGTGACCTTGTTAGAGGATTTAATCACCCTGCTAGGAGTCACCTTGTAAGAGGTCTTGAAACAATTCAATAGAACTGTTACCTTGTAAGAAGATTTACAAAATGGTTGTTAAACCAGCTCGGTTAAGAGATTTTGATATCACTCCTACAATTGCTAGAGAGTAACAATGAAATAACCTCCAACTGAATTGCTGAATATAGATCTCTATTCTGTTTCACTAGATCCTTACTGATCAATTAAATATTTGCTACTCCTCAAGGATATATGACCATCCTTCAAAATTCACACACACCTTTCTTCAAAAATGATTTCTGCATATTGTATATATTTTATTCACCATTTGACCTTCTATATATATATATGCCATTTCATAATCATTTAGATTTACAAGTTGGCACTAATAATTATTATAACAGTTAACTGGGATAAACAAACTATGATAAAAAAATTCTTTGAAAGGGCCTACCTTGCTCGGTAAACATTAATCCTGAAAAGATTTCCTTCGGTGACCGAGAGAACTCGGTAACCACAGTGAATTCTGCAACATCCTTTGGAGACCGAGAGAGCTCGGTAACCACTAATTTCCTTCGATAACCGAGGAGGCTCGGTTAACACTGTTATCCTGTCATGTTTCCTTTAGACACCTGAGAGAACTCGGTAGACACTAAAAATGGCTTAGCTGACCGACTGAGCTTGGTAGATACTAAGAACCACTTAGCTGACCGACTGAACTCGGTAGATACTGAGAACCGCTTAGCTGACCAACTGAACTCGGTAGATACTGAGAGCGATAATTGAAATGACATTTGTGTGACATCAAAGACAACACATAGCTAATCCAACAATGTCCTTTAGACAATTGTATCCACCAATCTCCCTCTTTGGCATTGATGGCAACACAACATGTCATAGCATAATGAAATTTCACAGATAAACCAAGAGTAAGAAACATATCCTTAGCTTCATTCTGATTCTCATCATCTTCAAACTTCTTTCTCTAACTGAGAACTCTCCCTCTTAACTTCTCAAATTATTCTTCTTATAAATTTCTTGAAATGACAGCAAACTCTCCCTCTTTGACAACACATGCCAAAGATAACTTACATAGTTTTGATAAATATCAATGTACCTTATGTACTGATTCATATGCAATGATTCCCTGACTGTGCTGCATCAACTGATTGATCTTCAACATGTTCTGGTTGATGCATCACTAAAACTTTATTTAGTGAACCTCGGATAGGGGAGTGACCCCTAACTTGCCTCTTAGATACAAGAATGCATCCTTAGGTAGTGGTTTGGTGAAGATATCTGCAATTTTTTCTTTTGTATGAATATATTCCAATTTGATTTCCTTGTCCTACACCAATTCTCTGACAAAGTGATATTTAATTGCAATGTGCTTGGTTTTGGAATGCATTACTAGATTCTTTGAAATATTTATTGCACTTGTATTATCACAAAACATAACAACTGGTTCTTTGATCTCAACCTTCATGCCTTCCAAAAGCTGTTTAAACCATATAATATTAGAGCAGTTTACTGCTGCAGCAACATATTCTGCTTCTACTGTGGATTGGGATGTGCAATTTTGCTTTTTACTAGTCCAAGATACTAACCTCTTTCCAAGAAAGAATGCTCCACCACTTGTACTCTTTCTATCATCAATGTTTCCTGCCCAATCAACATCAGCAAACACTTTTAAATCCAGATTGCCTCCAAATTTATACCACAAGCCATAATCTTCAGTTCCCCTTAAATACCTCAAGATTCTTTTGATTGCCATCATGTGATTTTCTCTGGGTTTAGCCGAGAATCTTGCCACTATTCCAACTGCTAAGGCAATGTCAGGCCTTGTGTGTACCACATACTGTAATTTTCCAATCATTGATCTATATAAGGTCTGATCTACTTCTTTTGAATCATCATCTTTGGTAAGCTTTAGTCTAGTACACATGGGTGTACCAACTGGTTTTGAATCTTCCATACCAAATTTCTTAAATATTTCCCTGATATATTTAGACTGAGTAATGTAGATACCATTTTTGTTCTGCTGAATCTGAAGTCCAACAAAGAATTCTATCTGACCAAACATAGACATTTCAAATTCTTTATTCATAAGCTCTGAAAATTCTTTGCACTGATCATCATTTCCTGTAAACACAGTATCATCCACAAATATTTTTGCCAAAATAATTTTGTTATCTGATCCTTCTTTTATGTATAAATTGCTATTGTCATTAGCCCTTTTGAAATTAATCTGAGTAAGATAGTTATGTAATCTTTCATACCATACTCTAGGAGCTTGTTTCAGACCATACAATGCTTTGTGTAATTTGCAGACCATATCCCTTTTGTCTGGATCAATAAAACCTTTAGGTTGCTCAATGTAGACTTCTTCCTCAAGAATACCATTGAGAAAAGCAGATTTGATATCCATCTAATATACCTTAAATCATTTATGTGCTGCATATGCAAGTAAAGTCCTCACACCTTCTAATCTTGCAACAGGAGCAAAAGTCTCTCCATAATCTATTCCTTCTTCTTGAGAATATCCTTTACATACCAATCTTGCTTTGTTTCTTGATACTTGACCATCTTCATTCAATTTATTTTTGAATACCCATTTTTTCCCAATTACATTTTTATCTTTAGGCCTAGGTACAAGAGTCCATGTCTTATTTTTCTCTATTTTCTCTATTTCTTCATTCATAGCCTCAATCCAACTTTCATTTTCTAATGCATCTGTGATATTTTTAGGTTCAAAATCAGCAAATAAACATGTACCTTTTAGTTTACTTCTTGTCATAGTACCATCTAATTTGTTTCCAATAATCTGATCTGGTTTGTGATGCTTTATGATGTACTTGGCTAATATAGGTTCCTTGCTTCCTGAATGAGTTACATTGTCATCTTCTTCATCTTTAGGTTCAGACTGCTTGGGCTCGGTAGATACTTGCTCAGTAGCTTCAGACTGAGACTTGGTACTTTGTGACTCGGTCTGAACTTCTTCTTGTGACTCAGTTACTGTACTGGGCTCGGTAGATGTAGTCTCCTTACATGTGTCTGGCAATGTATCAGGTTCGATGTAAACAAATTTTCTGTAGTCCTTTGGTTCCTTTTTGCTTTCTTCTTCAATCTTTTCTGCAAACTCATCAATTCTCACATGTGCACTTTCTATGATTTTGTGAGTAGACAAATTTAGACATCTATATGCCTTACTTTTGCAAGAATATCCCAAAAATATTCCTTCATCACTTTTTACATCAAATTTTCCTTTTCTAGAATCTTTCAAGATGTAAAATTTACTACCAAATACTTTTAGGTAACTTACATTTGGTTTGTAGCCATACCATAGCTCATATGGAGTCTTGAATGTGTCTTTTCTCAGCTGTACTCGATTCAAGGTATGAACTGCAGTGATGATAGCTTCCTTCCAGTATTTCATAGCAATGTTCTTTTCAATCATTAGAGTCCTTGCACAGTCCATGATAGATCTGTTTCTTCTTTCAGCTATTCCATTCTCCTCAGGAGTTCTCGAGGCTAATACCTATCTTTTGATTCCTCTTTCAATGCAGAAATTATTAAATTCATGGGAGATGAATTCACCACCTCTGTCTGATCTCAAACATTTTATTCTTTTTCCTGTTTCCTTTTCTACTTTTTCTAAATACCATTTGAACTTCTCAAATGCTTCAGACTTTTCTCTTAAATACATAACAGTCATCATTCTAGAATAATCATCAAGAAAGAGAATAAAGAATTTTTCTCTGGTATAGCTCTCAATTCCAATAGGTCCACATAAATCAGTATGCACAATTTCCAAAATATCTTCAGATTGATAGTTTTTAATTTTGAAACTAGACTTTCCCATTTTACCAATTTGACAATTCTTGCATAGACCAACATCAGGTTTCTTCAAAGTAGGAATACCTCTTACTTTCTTGAATTTGCTTATTTTCATCATGTTGTCAAAATTTACATGACATAACCTTTTGTGCCATAACCAACTTTCTTCAATTTGAGCAATAAAACATGAGTAATCACCAAGATCAAGATAAAACAGGTTACCTTTGGTTTGTTTGCCTGATCCTATCAGTTTTCCTTTGTCATCCACCAGTCTTGCTTTGCCATTCATGAATTCAACCTTGAATCCAATGTTGATTAGCTATGCTACACTTAGAAGATTATGGTTTAGTCCTTCGACCCAATATGCATTATCACATATAAATTCTTTGGTTAATGAAATTCATCCTTTCCCTTTTATACAACAGGGTTCATTGTTTCCAAACCTTACATTACCACCATCAAAGTTTTCAAAGTGTTCAAACTTGGTCCTGTCACCAGTCATATGATGTGAGCATCCACTGTGTATAATCCATGTATCATTCTTTCTTATATGAGAGATAAGTGCCATCTCATCTTCATCATTATCAGATTCATCTTTTACACTAATGAAAACAATTTCTTCTTCACTATCATCCGAATCTTTAGCTAAGAAATATGTTTTCTTACCTTTTTCCTTGAATGATTTGAAATTTTTATTGCCATTGTACTTGTAATTTTTCTTCTCATCTTTTCTTTGCTTATTTGGACACCTAGCTGCAATATGACCAATTTCTTCACATGAAAAATAGATTAAGGGAGTTTTACCTCTGTATTTTCCTCTACCTCTTGAATACTTCTTTGCAAGTAATGCTTCAATAACTTCAAGATCACTATCATAACTTTCCTCTGATTCTTCTTCACTTTGTGATTGGATTTTCTTCCCTTTCTTCAGTGAAAGTTTGGCCTCAAAAGCTGATTCAATATTTTTAGAAGTTGGAACACAGTTGTCAAAGTTATCCAGTTCAAAGGCTGTCAATCTTCCAACTAAGGCATCCAAAGTTATATTGTGATTTTCTTCACATCTTATTTCTTGAATAGCAGAAAATCTTATTGCATAAATAGGGAGTAATGTTCTAAGAACCTTACTTATAACCATTTCATCATCAATTTTTCCTCCAGAAGCTCTGATTGCACTAGCACTTGTCTTGATCCTTTCAACATATTTTGCAATGTTTTCTTCTTCTCTCATTTTCATTTGATCAAACTGTCCTCTTAGGCTCTCTGCTTCGGCTCTCTTCACATTGTCATCACCGCCATAGATTTTCTTCAGCTTGTTCCACATTTCATGAGCAGTTGTGCAGTCTTTGATTTCATCAAAGTCTTCATAGCTAAGAGCTGATGCAATGTCTATCATCATAGTGTTATGGTTCTTCTTCTCTGCAATGTCTTCAACAGTTAATGTGCCAGTAGGAATTGTATATTCTTGATCAATATATTTGCATCTTGAATCACCAATGGAAGCTAGATGTAATCTCATGAGACCTTTCCATGCTGAAAAGTTATTTCTGTTAAGCCTTGGAATTTCTCTTTTGTAAGACATCCTGATCTTTAGCTTAGGTCCTTGAAACCCTTCCTGCAAGCACCAAAAGCTCTGATACCAATTGTTGGAAATATAGATGTAGTAACTAAGAGGGGGGGTGAATCGGTTAACCAAAAAATATTACCACTGATCCCTTAAATATCTTAACAAATTATTTACTATGCCACTGGTAATTATACAGAGAAATGCTGAAAACTTGATCCTTGAAGTGTGTAATAATTAAACTGTTCTTAAGCATTCATCACTAATTAACTTACATGAATAAAGAAAATAACATGAACACAAGAGACACCAAATTTACCGTGGAAACCCAATATGGGAAAAACCACCAATGTAACTAGTTACTATTTTTCACTCTTCTGAAGTGATGCCTGGTTAGAAGCCAACCCGGTAAAAGGTTACAAAACACACTGTTAGGTATGACCTTGTTAGAGGATTTAATCACCCTTCTAGGAGTGGCCTTGTAAGAGGTCTTGAAATAATTCAATAGAATTGTTACCTTGTTAAAGGATTTACAAAATGGTTGTTAAACCAACTCGGTTAAGAGATTTTGATATCACTGCTACAATTGATAGAGAGTAACAATGAAATAACCTGCAACTGAATTGCTGAATATAGATCTCTGTTCTATTTCACTAGATCCTTACTGATCAATTAAATCTTTACTACTCCTCAAGGATATATGACCATCCTTCAAAATTCACACACACCTTTCTTCAAAAATGATTTCTGCATACTATATATATTTTATTCACCATTTGACTTTCTATATATATATGCCATTTCACAATCATTTAGATTGACAAGTCAGCACTAATAATTATTATAACAGTCAACTGGGATAAACAAACTATGATAACAAAATTCTTTTAAAGGGCCGACCTTGCTCGGTAAACATTAATCCTAAAAAGATTTCCTTCGGTGACCGAGAGAACTTGGTAACCACAGCGAATTCTACAACATCCTTTAGAGACCGAGAGAGGTCAGTAACCACTAATTTCCTTCGATAACCGAGGAGGCTCGGTTAACACTGTTATCCTGTCATGTTTCCTTTAGACACCCGAGAGAACTTGGTAGACACTAAAAACTGCTTAGCTAACCGACTGAGCTCGGTAGATACTGAGAACCGCTTAGCTGACTGACTAAATTCAGTAGATACTAGGAACCACTTAGCTAATCAACTGAACTCAGTAGATACTGAGAGTGATAATTGATATGACATTTGTGTGACATCAAAGACAACACATAGCTAATCCAACAATTTCTTTCAGACAATTGTATCCAACACCTAACCACTAAGTTTTATGCAAATTCAAGAGAGGATGACATGGGAGCTCAAATGATACATGTAGCTTATCTAATGTGTATTGACAAGGTACAAGTTGATATGTGTGAGATTCTGAGAATTCAACTATTTGAGAATCTAGAGAAGATTAAGAAAACCAAGTATACACAATTTCGGTTCTCATCCTTAATCACCTATATGTTTTTTCATCTTTTGAGAAGATTTCCTTACACCATTGGAAATACTAGAATGGTGGCCTAAATACAATGGAAAGGATTAACCTATTGTACAGAAGGCATGTTATTGACAAAGTGAATGAGAGTGCAGTATTGGTAATCAAGAAATTTCAGTATATAGTGTCTAGCAGATCAAGGATCCCACAATCTCTTCTAGAGAAGTATAAAAATGAGATATGTTTCATGGTTGATATTGAATTTACCTACATTAAAGCAGTAGAACCTAGAACAGAATTCATAGACCCTCTTGGCTATGAGATATCTGAGGTAGAGACATAAGAGTATGTGAGAAGGTTAATTAAGTGTAAGTTGGATGCTCACTATAACAGGTTTGGAACCTTTGAGGAGAACTTCAACTCTACAAAGACATTACTTGAAGAGAAACAGTCTAAGAAAAAAGTTGAGAGTACTATAAAGAAAATTCTAAAAGATACAGGGATGATAGAGCATGAGTTTTTGGTAGCAAAGCAAATAGTAGCACCAATCAAAGATAATGGACAAAAAGAAGTTTTGTCTATTCCACCTTTATCATCAATTGTAGCACAGCAAGAAGAAACACAAGTTAAGGTGAAAGTGGAAGAAATTGAGAAGGATCAAGAAGCAAAGATATCCACTTCCTCCACACCTAGCGAAAGAGTAAAGGAGAGTGCTACTGGACTGGGTAAGAGACATAAAACTATAGTGCAACCAGTTCCAAGGAAAATTGTAGAAATCAAAGATGATGTCACTTCTATTAAGAAGAAGACTTGGAAACCTAAAGTTGAGAAGCTTAATGAGTACATCATTCAAGATGGAGACTTCACAAGAATGAATATGTATTATGATCTTTATGATTATGCAGAGAGATTAAATCTAGAAAATGCAGTGGTAAAGAATATGATTTTGTCTAATAAGAAGTTTGATACAATTCAGGGTCAGATACCTGATGATTTGTACAATAAACTTGTAAATAGGAAGAAGAGAGCATCAGAGGAAGACACGGCTATTAGAGAAAATATTGTAAGAAAGCTTTGTGTTATAAAAGATGAAGAACACTTTGGTGAGATCATGAAAGCTTTATGCACCCATCTAAGAACCAATAAGAGATCCATTCAAATTATGGGAGGTAGATATAAAGAAGTTAACTTAGAAACAAAGCAAGCAATTATCAAGGTTATGACAGAAAATGCTATAGAACCATCAGTTGTAGTAGAGCAAGCAGGTGAAATAGAACAAGTGGAAATTCCCTCTCCACTAGCCATTAACATTGAAGATGAAGCCATGAATGTAGAAGGAAAAAAGATCACTTTGGATACTGATGATAATGTATTCAAGAATTTGGAAAACATTGTTGACAATTCAGCTTTTGAAGAGCAGGAGACCACCAAAGGAGAAGAGAGAACAAAGACCAAAGTTGTAGAACCCCCAGTGACAGAAAAACAAGTACCTATTCCCACTAAAGAAGATATCAGTCTTACTCCTGAGACTGGAAAGAAGAATTAGATTGGATCTATGATTGAGCATTTGGGAAAGGAAGTAGATGATGATGATCAGTTGGAATTGATCACATCCTTGAACAAAATTATTGGGAAGAACAAGAAAGTAAAAAGTCTTGAAGGATGCTTGAAGGAACTTACTGAAAAGTTACAAGGCATTGTATCTACACAAATTGTAGAAGATGACCCTCTGGAGAAAGAAAAGAAAGTGCTGAACACTTTTGACAATGAACTCACAAACTTATCTGATATTGCAAAAGTGAAAGCTCAAGTAGCCTATGAGGCCAAAATGCTTTTGAACATTAGCCAAAATATCAGAAATGATATCAACAATCTTGATATCTGTATAAAGGACTTGAGGAAGAATTTGGAAATAGGAAAATCTTTGTACATCCAATGTACAAAATCAGAGACCTTAACAACAGAAGAAGATCAGAAGATGCAGATAAAGGAAGCAAAAATTCAGAATGAAACTAACCTTCTTTCTAGCCCCAATGTGAAGGTATTTGATGTTGAGAAGAAAATTTGTAAGTTATATAATGAAATCAGAATTTTGAAAGATGAAAAAGACAGAAAAATGAGAATATTCACTCTTTTAAGAGAACACACTTCTATGAAGTTAAGAATTGTTGAAGGGCAATTGGACAAATGTCTTTCAGCTAAGACATCTTTTCAAAAGTTTAACTTTGAGAATCTCCAAGCATGTGAGATAGCATCTTATGGTTTGAGAGCACTACTCAGTGTAGCAGATTCCATTAAGAAATCATGGGAGAAGGAGTTAGAATCTATAAAGATTGATTTTTCAGATTGTGTTGCAAGCCTACCAGCTTTTCACTAATGAATTAAGGTATAATCTTTTTGTGACACAATTTTGTAACCCTCCTTACCTTATTTTGTCATTGTTGTCAAAGGGGGAGAGATATATAGCAGAAAATTGATAAGTAAATGATAAGGATTGATACTCTTAGGGGAAGTACTTTATTAGAGATAAAAAAAATTTTGGAGTTATAAGGATAGTATATATTTTATACTATGGCCACAATTTTGAGATTTTGAAGTTGTACACTTAGCCAATTTTCTCATATGTTGCCACCAATGAAAAAGGAGGAGATTGTTGGCAATTTGGCTGAGTTGGTTACATATATGTTGTCATTATGGCAACATATGATCTACATGAAGATCGCATAGGTCAGAGAGCTAGTATGTCAGAGCGCAATGCAAAATTCTCTAAGTATGAGACAGTGTTTTTACCAGTGAACCTGGAGACAATTTTTTTTTGTGATGTTGATTGGAGTAAGTTCAGTGCTTGTGCACTTGAACATAGACTCTATGATGACTATTGAAGACTCATCTCAGAGTGCAAGTTAGTACGACATGTACGAAAGAATTTATGACAGTTTTACTAAAGACAGTGTCAAGCTGATAGGATAGAATATGAAGACAGAATTGTTAAAGAATTAAGGGATTATTTTGTTTATCAAAATGATGAATTAAAAATATAAAGAGATGACATCATAGATGTTAACCCTTGGATAAAGTTATTTTTTAATATGAGAGCCAACTGGAAAGTTATTAATCCTAATAACTTGTATAAATGTAATTGTAAATTGTAAGAAGGATTGATGAATGTATGATGTAATGAAGTAGTAACGTGATGTGAAATATATGATGCATATGTAATAGTGAAAGATCAGCGAAGATATATTGATGCAAGAAGTATAATGTTATGTATCTTAACCTACTTTTGTGATTAGTTTATATTGTACATTACTTGTTTGGGCAGTGGGCTCATCTGGTAATCACATTTTGTACTGCCAACTCCTAATAGGGTTGAGGCTTCTAACAAGGCCTATAGTCCCTTAATCAGGACTAAGACACTATATGCATGTAATAGACTCCTAATAGGGTCAACATCTTTAACAAGATACTTTTGATTAGTGGATCTTTGTGGGTACCATCCCCACCAGGGTTTTTCCTTGGCCAGAGTTTCCTCGAGAACAAATAATGTGTTATGAGTTCTTTAGTTTTATTGCTATGCATGTTGTTTAGCTTCTTATGTTATGCATGTGTAAAGATAATCTATTATATCCATAATTGGGAAAAAGATAAAGTTTGTAGAATACTGATTCACCCCTCCCACCTCTTAGTATTCCTATTTCTAATAGATTCTTGGCATAACCTACTAGATCAAATTGAGGCCTCAAAACTTTGTACACCTCCAGCCTATATCATCTCTCAAATACCTTCATCATATTCTTAACATTTGACCTTGACATGCAGCTGTAAGCTCCAATGGTAATAGGGACTTCATAGCCTTTCTTCTTAATTCCCACACTGATCAGGTTCACTTAATACATTCTAGTAGTTCACCTCTACGAGTGTGATCATGTCATCGGGGTACCTTGGTAGCTTCATGGGGAAATCATCAAAACCTCCAAGATGAAGGTATGAGAAACTAGCAAATTGAATGAAGAAGCTCCCAAATTGGGTGATGAATTCCATGGCCTCTAGCAAGAACCTCTGTTTGGGCATCCTTGTAATTCTCTGTACAACTTCATTGTAAATGACTCATCAACTTTAATGAACTTAGCATAGCTATTTTTTAACTTCAAATGAGGGAAGAAATCATAAATTTTCACACCATCTTCATATTCTTCTAGCCTAGGGATTTTGGCCATACTTGCAATGTATCTAAAACATAGATCAAACAGGATGACATATACAATTAGTCCTAGAACTTGGTGAGACTCAAGGCATTGGATAGATTTTCACTTACCACTTGAGCCCAGTCTATATAATGGTGCTCAACACATATTACCTACACCAAGAAGAAGTAGTGCTCTATGAAATTCAATGCATCACTTTCACCTTTTATCCTATGAAGGAGCACTAGGATGTCGACGATCTCAGCCTTCAGATCTGTCCCAAAAAGTGTCTTTGGCACTTTTCCCTTTATGCTTCTAGCCTTCCAAAACCATGAGTTCATGATTTCTTTCCTCCATCTTATCTTCTTCTCATTGTATTTTGAAATTGTGATCAATAAGTTCATATTTGAAAACTCCGCTCACTCTGGTATTTGAAAGATGTTCTACATGGACTCTCTATCAATGGAGATGAGAACTATGTCATCTGGCAAAAAAATCTATTTTTTATCTAGGTTGAATCTGGTTATACATTCCCAGATTAGTTGGGGAGCTTGCACTGCAACAGGAAATCGTGCAGCTTTAACCAAGCCACTACTTTTGAGCTTCTATGTCATGGGATGGAGATTATCTTCATCCAATCTTCTATGTAGATTTCCCAAATTGTAGAATCTAAGGGATGTATCTATCAAAATTAGCCATTCAGATGTAATCCCATTCAATCCATCAAAACCCATGAATCTGGTGGCCATAGCTTCTGATTATGCTTTCGATTTACTGTTAAAAATCTTTGGAGAATGTCGTAAGATGATTTGTAAAATTGTGGGAAATCAAGGGTGTATGAAAAAGATGTGAGCAAATGGTAATTTTTTCTTGATTGTTTGAGTCTTTAATAAACAACTTGCTTCCTTGTCATTACTTTCCATATCTCACGCCACACGAGTGATAGATTTTCAAAAATATCCGTTAAAGTTCTAACGCTAAGATTTGAATTAAATGCACCTTATTACCAGCCTTAAGAAATTACTTTTACCTGTTTGGGGTAGATGTAATGGTCACTAAATTGGCACAATAGATTTTTACTTTTTTTATTCTCGTCATTCAACGCCATTGTCAGAAAACTCACTTCAAAGGTAGAAACCCGACTGTGGAGAAGCTAGGAAGTGATTTTCTAAAACTCCCTAATTTACCCATTTCTTTATCAATTCTTTCTAAATATTAAAGTGGACTATCTTCATCATACTAGTTCATTCAATCCTCGTGACTTCTTGTGCTTATTTCTTCACAAGTAATCGCTCCTCGGAAATCAACCTTCTCAGGTTGTTCTTCAATAAGGGAGAAGTTAATAGCCAATTCTCCGCAAAGGGTCTCTTACTCGCTTCCTCATATTCTTAGACTATTTTATCTGTAGCAGGAGCTCGATCTTATTCTCTCAAAATCTAGATGTCTGGCTTTCTAGAATCTCTGATACAATTTCCACTGTCCTCTGGAAAACAACCTCTATAGGAGAAACTCCACAAGCGGGGAAGTTCATTAAAACTTCTCCACCAAGCTACTTTTCTGGACCTGATTCATTCCTAACCCAAGAAACTCGATCTCTAGGCCTTGTATATGTGCTTGATGATTCATGTGTTCTCTTCCCATAGAAAATTACCTTCATGGGTTGAAACCCACTAAGGAGAAGGTGATCTACAATTTTCCAAAAATGGGTAAAAATTTCATTTTAGAGCTTCACATTCAGAATTGAAAGAAATAGAGTCTTTATTGAATTGGGGACTATAACTTACCCAATCCTAGGGAGGAAATAAAAACCAACCTGACTTAAAAGCAAGAAGAAGGCATGAAGGGATAATTTGATAAAGACCACCTATCCTAGGGGGATTCTAGACTTAGACTCCAATTTAGTATTTCAAACTCATGACTCAATCTAGCACAAGGTATCCACCTTTGTTTTCAAGGGTGAAGAAAAAAAGTGGGGCAACAAAACTCTAGGTTGAAAGGTAGGTACAACTGGTCTCAAACAAACTATTCTCACTGGTCTAGGTCCCTAAACAAAACTATCATCCGCTTGACCTCCTCCATTACCACCATTCTATCTATTATGCCCACCATTATTTCCCCTATTATTCTCTTCATTATTTACTCTATTATTACCTCTGTTATCACCTCTAATATTTAAATTCATCCCCATCTATCTTTCCATCATTTGCATCATAAGCTCTATCCATTGGCTTTGTTCCTGAGCCCTATGTTTGGCCAACCTTTATCCCTATTCCAAGGTATCTAATAAATCTAAAAATATCCCCTCACTAATATCCCTAGCATTCATGTCTTCCATGTTGCTAGTAACCTATTCACCTATAGCCATATTTTCTTTTGGATCTATATGTACAATAATACCCTCTTTCTCCTAGTATTATATGTATGAATCACTAGTCATTTTTGAACCCAACAAGATGGCAAGAAGTGTAGCTCTGATACCACTATAAATTCCCACCCCTTTCTTTCTCTTAAATTTTATATTTCAACACTTAGGCATTTTTTCAAATAGTTTTCTTGCAATCAATATACTCTGGTACTAGTATTTGTTGTTTATATAGGGTTTCGTTGTTAAATTTTAATGATTCATAATTTTTTTGCATAAAAAGTATCACAAGACTAAATTCTTGCAACTTCACCAAGTCAACAACGTAGTTCACATAAACCATTATCGAATATATAAGAAGTGGATTACTTTTCTAGATTTGGATATTTATATGCAATTCTGAAACAATATCCAATTGATAAATTATAAATATATGTGTTCACACTCACACAATCATGTAGAACTCTAAATAGAAATCATTACATACAAATCTTAAATTTGTAGTTAGCACTAGCAAAAAGCTATGCCTAGATTTGAGATTATTGATAGCCTAAAAAACAAGTCTTGATACCAGTATTGTGGTAGATTTCTCTAGTGGGAGTAGACAACCTCAGACCAGCTTCAAACCACCGTAGAAAACCCCCACGCACATAGTAAGAAGTCTCACATCTAGCCTGGTAATGGCTTCATCCAAAAATGAAATGTACGACAATAACAAGAGTTAAGACATAGCTCCAAGCTTCAGATTAGATACGGCTAGTAATGAAGATTCCAATCACTCACAATACTTATTCTCAACCACAATATGTAGTTCAAACTCACAGACATCAACAACCCTAATCAAATGCCAAACAAGACTTATTGGCATATAAAAAAAACAAGCTTCTTCCTCAATTGATTATGCCCATGCAATAGAAAAATCAACTACAAATTTACCTTGAAAGCTCTAATGAATCTCAAGACCATATGTTTCAATGGCATCAAGATTGTTAGCTTCATGGGATTTCATCCTCCACTCCAAGAGAAATATTCTCTAGAGTTTCACCAATTTCTTTAATATCTAAGCATACCCAAATGAGCGCCTTCACCTCCTTTTTAAACACTTTCTCATCCCCTTTTCATTTCGTCTTCACAATGTGGGATAAATAACTTCTTTCAAATTAACATTTCTCACTTGAAAAATAAAAAGTCCCCCTTTGAAAATAATAAAGTGACTTTAATAAAATGTACTTTAATATATTTGTCCCTTTATTAAATAAACTATTTAAATCTTCAGGCACTCAAATAAAATAGCAATCAAACTATAAACCATGTGTATAATAGCTTGTTGGAAAGGTCTCAGTGAGATGCTCCAATTTCAATATTGAAAACCCAAAAATATTGAACCCTATTGACTTACTATAAATAGTATAAGTATCTGGAAACCTGTTGAATCAACTATGTTTTGCCTGAAACTGAAACTACCTATGCCAAATCACTCACTGATCCTTATAAAGCCTTCGCTAGAAAGGAGACATTACATTATGCAAAGTAAAGAGCCCCACATAAGGTAAGCTACTACGGTTATGTTAGTAAATGAATTTGTCTCTTTTTCAATTTTGTTTCTACACTCTATAACCCACCAAGAAATATTAACTCTTTACTAACAACTGGATTAAACATGAAATATTTAATCCTCTAAATTATGGTATAGCTCCCAATAAAATTTTCAATGAATTTTTTTATGAAACATAATAATGCATTTCTGCAATCATCAAACTTTTGACCAAAAAATTGATAAGGCATAAATAGTGACTTTCATCAATATGACATAATTACTAGAAATGGAAGCAACTAAAAGATCTGAAGCTCACAGACTTCAATAAACATACACTACACGAATCCAAAGATATAACTTTAACAAAGACTCAAAGAAAATAAAGACATTCAACCAAGAGATTATGTCCAATGTAAGATATCCCAACAAAGACCCACTCACATGCATAAACCAATAGATTTATATCAACAAGTTTCTTCCATTCATTGATTCAAAAATCTTAATTGAAAGTCTGAAAGAGAACACTACAAAATTCAAACTATTCTAATTACTTCATAAAATAAACTATCATCCCTTCTAAAAAAAAATTCTTGGATTTATATAGCCATCAATTACAATTTATCAAAAATAATAATGTTCTTTTAAACTCCCAGAGTTTGATCTCAGAACTACTTAAGACAACCAAAAATATACTAAGAATAGCTTAAAACTTAGGAAACTGAAAACAACAACCTAGAATCTGCAGGGCATGATTTTTGGATGTGGCTGAGCTGGACACCTTCAATTTAGCTTTGAGAAGACCCGGATGCATGAGCTTGCTTCCACTCTTCATGAGCAAGTGATGCGCTAATGACCGTGGCATGATACGGAAGGCTGATGAGAGTAATTCTCTATTTGAGAACCATTTTATCCATCTGTATCTGACTCAATCTCATTCTATGAGACTCCAAGTGATCCATGAAAACAACTAACATAGCTTCAATATTGGCTACAGAGGTGAGATCTTCAGTTGTGAGCTCCTTCCTATCTCTGATCGTTGCTATTCCTACTTCAAACTCCTGAGTCATTTTCTCTACCTTCTTAATATCCTGGGTTCCCTCATCCATCAAAGTGATATCCAGGCACTTAAGATCCTTCTACATTGTATCAATCATTCCTTTTAGGTCATTTAGCAAGAGAGTTTCCCCTTCACATCCTTCTTTGATGATTGAATTTTTCCATTCAATGCTTTTAATAGAGACATAAAGGACCTCTTCATTCAGGTTGTGAACTGGTTTCTCAATAAGAAACTTGGGCACTCCATAATGATCTATTTATGTGAATTGATCAACCAAATTTGTCCATTTCTTCATTTTCTTTCTCCATTCAGCTAGTTCAATTAGTATTTATGAGATGGTTGTAGTCACGACCCCATGAGTCTTGATCAATTGAGTAATATAATCACTCCCTTGTTGAATCATTCCTACAACCCACTTATTGAAAACATCCACCACTAGTTTATTTCATTGAATTTGGTCCAAGGTTTTGCAAACTTCTGGTGAGAGAGGATCAAATGTATGAGGCACTTGGGCCAATAGAAGTGGACTGGGCTCCTCAACTGCTTGAATAAATTCTGCTAACCTCTAGATGGTAGCCTTCAACTCCTTGTCTCTTTCATCTTTGAAAATTCTATGCAATATTTTCTATGGAAGTTTCAAGATGTTTTGGATCTACTTACTTACTTGCAACTCCCAGGTCTATCTTCTCAATGGTAAAATCTTTAGTAAAAGCCTTAGAAGCATTTTTACCAACCTTTGGCACTACACGTTCCTCTACCCATCATCCAGTTTTTTCATCAATCTCTATCATTGACTCCATCTTGATCCTTTTAGCTTTGGCAGTAGATCCCAGGCATTTACTGACCATGTCTTCTACTTCTATTTCTTACTGGTAGAGCTCTCCATCCATCTAAGAGTGGGAGGTGGAGTTTTCAAGGTATCACTTGCCACATCTATTGAGGGATTTCCAGAATCTGGCCGATTCTGATTTTGAGTCAATGTGTCTTCACCCAAGCTATTTGGACCATCTTGCTCTAACATATGAGTATCCATAAGATCAAGATCAATCACCTCCTTATCATCAATCAACTTATCACTTTCTTTACTTGCTTTATTTCTGGAGGTTCTTGTCATTGGTGAAGAGAAAGGAGAGGCCTGTTTCACAGGGTCAGCTTTGGGATTTTTCTTATTTTTAGCTTTTCAAGTACCTGCAAGGGAAACATTTTTGTTAGCAGAATCAATAGGTTTGATAATTGAATCACCATGTGCTTCTCTTCTTGTATTGTGTCTCCTTGGGGCAGGAGGTTTCTTTCTCTTGACCCATCTCTCAGTTCTTTTTATCACACTGAGGCTTTTGATTATCAAACTATCCCTCTCATCAATACTCCAATCTATTTGAGGTAGAGGTGTACCTCTAACCTTGGCTTCAAAATGGTCATCAATTACCTCTTCATCATTACTGTCATCCACTACAGTGATATCAATCTAAATGTTCAAGGTCACAATCTGACCTAGAGTAAACCTTGACCAAGTTGTTCTCCTTACTTCAAAATCATTAGCACAGCCCTCCCAGTAATCCTGTATTTGGGGAATATGTTGGAATTCAGAAGGTAAATTAAAATGTTGAGTAGCATATCCCCTACTATCAAAATCCTTCTTGAGTTCAAATGTTTTTGAATTAAGTTTCCTTAATTCATGATCTAGATTTAGGGCATCTAAAGAAGTTTTACAATTATAATACCGTAACTCAATTGGAAAGTTGGACTTAGATCTACCCTTCCTTTCCTTGACTCCTTTATGAACATATGCTAGTTGACAAGCCACTTCTGCAATAATCAAGCTATCAAAAGCATATCTGGGCAACTTGAATGGTTCCCCTTCATAACCACCAACTCTGAGATATGTGAACCTTCTGAATTGGATGAAGAAACTTCCATAAGTGTTGACAAAGTTTTTAGCCTCTTCAGACATTCTTTGCTCAGTACTTCCTTGAAGTTCATAGGTTAACCTCCCAAAGAATACCCCATTCAATTTTTGAAAACTATCAACATGATATTCCTTCTACGGGTGAGGGTAGTAATCATAGACCTTCATATTTGGGAGGGGTTGTTCATGAAAAAGACCTTTCCACTCTCTAGTACAAGCCAAGATATAAAATAGATAGGAGGACATGTGAAAGCTACTACTAGTTGGGAAGTTTTCTAACTGATGATTGAGTTTATCAGCAATGGTTTTGACCCAATCAATATATTTTTCCCCTCCAAGAGTGACTTGGATATAGAAATAAATCCAGTCATGCCAATAATATGCATGTTGGTTTCCTTTTATTCTATTGAGAAGTATAACCAGTTTGGCTACCTAAGGCTTAAAATGATCTACAGTAAGTAGTTTTGGGAGCTTGGATCCCCCTTTTTGAGCTTTCAGCAACCAGTATTGAGCTATCTCATTCTTGTAAATTTGTTTCTTAGTGGCAAAGACTGATTGTGATGAGGGAATATTCCACCCTTCATATGGGTCTCTTTCATGGATTCCTATTGCCTTTAGGATGACATCTCTACTTATATATACTAGTGGACTCTCATCAACCTTCTTAATACACTTCTCCTCAAAACTATATCTTCTTGCACACTCAAGAACTAGTTCTCGATAAGGGGCCACTATAGGGAAGGCGGCTACATTAGTCAAACCACTCTGAATGGATTTTTCCAACATAGAACCTAGAATGGGTTGCTTGACTCAGCTTATAATTTCCTCAAAGGCTCCATTTTTTATCAGGGTATCCTCAAAGTTTGGTAGAGAGAAAATCAAAGGAGAAGTATTTCCAAAATTTGGGACTGGGTTCTTCATTTTGGCTCACAAACTAGGAATAAACAAGGAGACACAGTAGCCTTAAAGGAGTTCAAATTTGACAAAGTAATGAGTTGAAACTAAAATAAGGAGGCCAAAAAGAGAGACTCACCTAGTTTCTTATGTGATGTACTAAGCTCTAAGAGGAGGTAAAGACACCTTCTTTCATGCTGGTTACCTGAGATGTCTCTGCCACTATGAACAAAAAAGGCTAGGCTCTTCAATTTATCACAAAATAGTTCACAAATCATGAGAGTTTCACAACACTTTAAACATTGATTATTTTACTTTCTCAAGAGTGAAGTGACACTTAAGTGTCATTTCTATTAATTATGATATCCATGCCATGCGTGGATCTCATAATCAACTGCCAGCTGTCTTTAATGTTAAATCACCACTTTCCACTTTTGCAAATTACAAACATATGTTGAACCTCAAACCTTGAACTATGAGAGTTCATAGTTCAAGTTCAATGAGAAGGAAGACAGACTACCCTTTGGTATGATTCAATTAAATAAAGAAAAAACCACTAGCAACAAGAAACAATGATAAATAAAAGGAAAACATCTTGCAAAAGGATAACATTCGTTAAACTTTGAATCTTGAACTATGAGAGTTCATAGTTCATGGTTCATTAGACAACTATGCGCTGTAAAGACCTGTCGCTAAGCTTGCAAACAAAGAGGGAAAATCATACCAAAGGATGTTATTGGACCTTGAATCTTGAACTATGAGAGTTCAAGGTTCAAGTTCAACCGACAAGGTGTATATGTAAGGAACTGAAACTTTGAGTGAAACACACCTTAAAAGATTATGGGGTGATTTTGAATAAATTTGAGCTCGAGATAATTTAGCAACAATCTATTGGTAATAGGTTACATGGTGTGAAGGAACATAATGCATGAAGTAATAATGTACAATATTAATTTTAAGAAAAAGGATGAGATATTTTGTAATATGAATTAGTGATCCAAGTGCATCTTGGGTCCTTGGCAATCTTCTGTCACCAAAAACAAGTTTGAGTTTTTTTATGTTGCTCGGTTCGTTCTTTGACTGAGTTGGCTCGGTAGTTGCTTGGGTTCCTTCTTTAACTAAGTTGGTCAGTTAATTCCCTACCACTCAGTTATCCTTGCTTACCAAGTTGTTTATTTTGTTTTTTGTTGAGGTCAACTTGTGCACTTAATTGTGGTCATGGATTTAATGTTGGTATCGATCATTTGGAAGCATGTGGACCTAGACCTGGTCATTCCTTCCGCTAATGGTGGATTTGAAGGCTGACTTATTTGGTAGCCTCTTGTATATAATGTATTCATTGGTTGTAGTTTTAGGAGCAACTTAGAACTAGACGATGAATGGTATCAGATTATAAGTTGAAGATACTTTCTAAATCCTCGCATGTTGCAGGACTGTTGTAATTGAATTGTAATATCTGGCCCTAATCAGGAAGGCCTTACAGCCCAGCATGTATCAATCTATTTAATGAAATATAAGGATTTGATCTGCATTCTCTCTTTCACTTTGTGTGTTATTGCTTCTGTGTGTGATCTCTACAAGGTAGTTTTGGATTAGGGTGTGCCTTTGGCCCCTCTTCCCATCTTGCCTTCAAGTGGTAACAGAGAAAGGTAGATTTGGATTAGGGTGTTCCTTTCGCCCCTCATCCCTACCTACCTTGCATTAGGTGGTATCTGAGCGAAGGTGAGATCTCGATCTATGTTCATGAATATAGGTTTGAGGGTTCCTTCTTGTCAAATCCTAGTTGATTTTTTGTGGGGTAGAAGATTGCGATATGGCTTGCAATTTCAGAGCGTTACAAGATGGTTTGTGGGAGGTGAGATACAAATCCAAGATTGGCAGACATGTTGAGACAACTTGCTGCTAGGTTAGAAGTTGTTGAGACAACCCAGCGTAGAGGAACACATCTTGAAGATATTAGTGATGATGAAATCAAGGAAGAACATGATGATGTAGAACCTTTACTTTTGATGGATCATGGTGAGGAAAGATTGTTGAAAGATTTGACAAATCTGAAGTCTACACCACATTTCAATCCTCTTGAGTATGAGGGAAAGTTAGATTCAAATGAATTGGTGGATTGGATCACCAAGATGGAAAAGTACTTTGAATATGAAAATGTTCCTGAGGAAAAGAAGGCGAAAATTGCAAGAACAAAGTTGAAGAGTCATGCATCCTTGTGGTGGGAGCATCTACAATTAGACAAAAAGAGGAAAGGCAAAGACAAAATTAAGGTATGGAATAAGATGTTAAATAAGTCGAAAGGAAAGTTTTTACCTTGTGATTATAAGATTAACCTAGTTAGGAAAATGCAAAGTTTGAGGTAGAAAGATAGCTTGATAAAAGATTATACTGAGGAATTTTATAGATTAGATATTAGATCTTGACATGATGAAGATGAAGTTGAAAGAATTTCTAGGTACCTGAATGGATTGAGAGTTTCCATCCAAGAAGAAATAAATTTGGTTAAATTGGAAAACATTGAGGAAGCTTATCAGTTTTCCTTAAAAATTGAAGAGAAATTGAACAAAAGACATGAGAAGAGAGAAATAGGTAGAGGTGGTAGATTCCCTAGAGGAAGAGGTAGATCTTATGGTGAAAAAAATAGATTTGATCCGGAAAAGATAAACCTGGATAAAGGCAAGACCAAGTGGAAAGGTGAAATTTCATCTAGAGGAAGAGGAAATAACTACTAAGGTGGTTATAATAGAGGTGGATTCTGAGGAACTTGTTACAACTATGGAGAAGAAGGACATAGGTGATTTGAATGTACACATGCAAGTAAGAAGGTCAGTAGTAGTAGAAATTCTCTAGTGCAAGAAGATTCACCAAATGAACTTGAGAAGGAAAATAACTTAATGGTAAGGAGAGCACTTTGAAGTTAATGTAATAAGGAAGATCTAGTAAGGAAAAGTTTTTTCAAGACTAGATGTAGATTTTATGATGAAGTGTAGAAGGTAATCATTGATAGTGGAATCTCAGAGAACTTGGAATCTGAGGAAATGGTTACAAAGTTACAGTTGGAAAGGTTGGAACACCCGAAGCCCTATCAAATTTCATGGAGCAAAGATGAGCATAAACTCTTGGAAAGTGAACAATGTTATGTGAATTTGAAAATTGGAAAGTACTATAATAAGGTGTTATGTGATATCATGCCTATGGATTCTTGTCATATTTTGTTGGGTAGACCTTGGCAATATGATAGACATGCTATATATGATGGGAGATTGCATAAATATACTATTTGGGCTGATTGGACAAGATAAATCTTGTTACTTTTGATTGAAGATCCCATTAGTAGTGTTTGTACATCTACGAAAGTTTTCTTGATCGAAGGAAGAAATTTTATTAAGGATTTGAAGAATAATGATGTATGTTTTGTTGTGATTCCTAACAAACTGAGTAAGAAAACAAAGGATAGCATCCCTGAAGAGATTGATAATATACTCACCGTGTATAGATAGATCATTTCTGACAATGTACCTAATGGTTTATCAATGAAGAGAAGCATTTATCATTGCATGGATCTAATCCCTAGAGCTAGTTTACCGAATAAGCCACCACATCGGTTGACACCTACCGAGAATCAGGAATTGAACTGATAGATTCCAGAATTATTGCAAAAAGGTTTGATCTGAGAAAGTTTGAGTACTTGTGTAGTGCCAGTTGTATTGGCACTTAAGAAGAATCAAGAATGGTGAATGTGTATGGATTTCAAAGAAATCAACAAGATAACGGTGAAATATAGGTTCCCTATACCTAGAATGGATGACATAATTGATAGTTTGACTGGAGAAAAGTATTTTACCAAAATTGATTTGCAAAGTCTATATCAGCATATCAGAATTAGAGAAGGCGATGAGTGCAAGACTTCTTTTAAAACAAGAGAAGGTTTGTATGAATGGTTGGTTGTGCCTTTTGGTTTAACTAATGCACTGAGTACTTTTATAAGATTAATGAATGAAATTTTGAAGAAATTCTTAGGTAAATTTATGATTGTATACCTAGATGATATTCTGATATTCAATAAGACCAAAGAAGAGCATTTGTTTCATGTTAAATAAGTATTGCAAATATTGAAAGAACAAAAGTTGTTGATAAACCTTAAAAAGTGTTATTTGATGCAAGAGGAGATTATGTATTTGTGATTTGTGATTTCAACTGATGGTTTAAAAATAGATCCTGAGAAGGTTGAAGCTATTTTTAATTGGCCTACACCTGAGTATGTTAGTGAGGTAAGATCATTTCATGGTTTGGAAATTTTTTACCAAAAGTTCATTAGGAATTTCAGTTCAATTAGTAATGCGATGACTGAGACTATGAGAGGAGATAAAAGAAAATTCAAGTGGACACATGGAGCTAATCAAAGTTTTGAGACTCTGAAGTAGAAGGTTGTTGAATTTCCTATGTTAGCATTATCTTATTTCAATAAGGTATTTCAAGCTAAATGTGATGCAAGTGGTAGTGCAATAGGAACTATGTTGAGTCAAGAAGGTAAACCTGTTGCTTTATTTAGTGAAAAGTTGAATGATGTAAAAAAGAAATATTATGTGTATGATCAAGAATTCTATGCTATTGTTCAAGCCCTAAAGAAATGGAAACATTATTTGATACCGAGTAAATTTGTGTTGTATACTGTCTTGGAGATTTTCCAGCAAGCCAGTGCTGACTATATGGTTGTCATTGATGAAAACATATGGAAAGAAGCGTGCATGGAAGCCTGATGGACAGATCCTTGAGTATATGTTTCCTATATATGTTATCAACATGATATCATAGCCGCAGAGGTTGATTCAAAGTGAAGATAGTAATACATTTGTTTGTATCAGTAGTGTTCCTGACAGGTCCCAGGAAGATTTTTGTATATGATTTGTAGAACGGTTGTGATGGAGCCTTACATGTTTATATTTATGTTTTAGACATGTTAGTGAAGCTATGTTCATGAATGTAGAGTCAGTTGTGTAGTACACGTTGAGTTATGATGTTTCTAGTTGCCAGTTATAGTTTCTTGAGTTTATCTGATGGAGCCAACATTATTTTTATTGTCATAGTAGTTGCACCTATCATTTGGATATGTGTGTTTCGATTAGTGTTTGGAGAAGAGTTAAGAATGTTTGGTTTAGAGTGCATATCATATTTCAGCATGAGAAGAAAGTATTAGTTAATTTAGTGGAGCTGACAGTATGAAATGACACGTCTACTCATATGGAATTGCACGGTCCTAATTAGTGTTGCATGATTAGTATAGCCATTCAAGATGTTATATTATTTCTCTAATATGACTTCAAGGAAGTTCTAACAGGCTGACTTGATTATATCATTTGGAGAAAGATACTTATAGCCAGTCAAGTTCTCATCACTAAGTATGGCAGACAGTTGAAAGATAAGAGCATAATAGAAAGTACGAAGTATTGAGCCATCAGTAGAAGGTCTATGTGACAAAGAAGAGAGTGTATACTATTCATTGGAATTAATCAAGATAGCAGGTCTAACTCGCAGTTCACCAAGATCCAAATATAGTGTGTATCTGTTAAGAAGAAGTTTGCAGCCTTCACCCCTTTGAGCAGTGTGCTCCCAGACAGTGTGTCCTCACCCCTAACAGGGTTAATTATAAAAGACTCCTAATAGGATCTGACCTTTGACCAGGTCACTGTACTTAATACATTGTAAAGATCAACTCCTAACAGGGTTGTAAGATCTTCTACCAAGGATCATTATACTCTACTGCAATTTATAGTGGGTTCTAATTCCCACTGGGGGTTTTACCTATTTGGGTTTCCCCATAACCAAAATTGTGGTGTTGTGTTAAGTTTTCTTATATTGTGTTTATGCTTAATACTTTTCTATACTTAATTGGATGAAGAATTGAATCTTGTAGATAATCGATTCACCCCCCCCCTCCCCCCCCCCTCTCAGTTATCTCTTGGGACTATTCCTAACAATTGGTATCATAGCCAAGTGCCATGGAGAGAAATTTTAACAGCTTGAGGTTGATTAGATGACATTCTTTAGAAAATAAAGTCCTAATTTTGATGGAGAGAACTATCTAGATTGGAAGAACAAAATGATGATACATTTGCAGTGCATTGCCTTTGAAATTTTTTAAGTAGCTACTAAAGAAGTTCAGATTCCCTCTTTGTCAGATCTTGGAAAGGAAGATGCAACTCTTAAGGAGAAGGAGATGTTCACTCAAAATTCTATTTCCAAATAATCCCTTATCAGCGCCTTGTCTGACAGTGAGTTTTTAGAAATCAAGAAAGTAGATAAAGCCTAGAAGATATGGAAGTATCTAGAACACATGTTTAAAGGAGATGTCCAAGCCAGAAATGTGGACAAAAAGACATGGAAGAAAAAGTACAATACATTGAAGATGCTACCTGAAGAGAACATCAAAGCCTACAATCAAAGGATTAATGAAGTTGTTGCAGGAATCAGAACCAATGGTGGAGAAATTTTGGAAGAAGACATAATGGATAAGTTGATGACTACATTGACACTAGACTATCAGAGCAAGATAAACATCCTAAATGAGACTATGCAATTTTCAAAAAACTTCAAAAGAGAGACCTTAATAATAAATATTTCAGCATTCGAGATATCAAGTTTGAAGAGAGAGCCTAAAAGTGAGAGAAACTTCAAAGCTTTAGTCCATGGTAAGAAATCCTTGAACACTTCTTGTAATTTTGATGATGATGATGAAGAGAAAGCACTAGATGATTCCATTTCTTTGGTTGCTAAGAAATAAAGGAAAGGAAAAAGAAAATATGAAGGTCAATTACCATTCAAATTCTTTTCATGTAACAAGATTGGTCACTTTTCTTCTAAGTGTCCTACGAGAGTCAAGAAGTTCAAAACTAATTACAAGCTTAAGTATACAAAAGAATGTTACTCTACTGGAGATGGAGTATCAGATGAAGATTCAATAGAAGATAAAATTGGATTCATTGCTCTTGAAGATATGGAGAAAATGTTTGATGAAATGGACCTTGAAGATGAAAAGAAAGCACAAGAGTTAGCATTGATTTCATAAGCAGACATCAGAATAGCTTGGATCATTGACAACACTTGTTCACATCACATGATAGGAGAAAAAGATAGATTTGTACATTTGGATAAGTAAAAAGGTGACATGGTTATATTTAGAGACAACACTCCTAAACCTATCATAGGTAGAAGAGCTATCGCCTTGGATGGAAAGAACAGCGTTGATGATGTTCTTTATGTTGATGGTTTGCAGCATAACCTACTACGTGTTGGATAGTTTCTTGACAAAGGATATCAATTGGAATTCAAAGACAATAAATGCATCATTAATAACAAGGAAGGAGAAATGATTACATCAGGTTCAAAGACAAAAGGTAATGTTTTCTAGCTTAATTTAGAAGCAAGTTGTTTTGTTGCTAAAGTAGATGACTATTGGTTATGGCACAAAAGACTATGTCACATCAATTTTGACAACATAGTAAAGGCAAGAAATGTAAAGGTAGTAAGAGACCTTCCTAGCATTGCAAAACTAGTTGATACAATATGAAAGGAATGTGTGATGGGAAAGCATGTGAGGAATTCATTCAGAAGTAAGCATAATTTAGTAGAGAAAAAATTGGGTCTAGTACATACAGACCTATGTGGACCAACTCAAACAAGATCATACTATGGTGAAAGGTAATTTATTTTTTTCATTCATGATTTTTCTAGAATGATGTGGGTTGCCTTCTTAAAAGACAAATCAGAAGCATTTGAGAAGTTCAAAATATTCAAATCTAAAGTTGAAAATGAGTCTGGATTAAAGATAAAATGTTTGAGATCAGATAGAGGAGGAGAATTCACCTCTGACAGATTTTATGAGTATTGCAAAGAACATGGGATAAAGAGATAGCTAAGTGCACCTAGAACCTCTCGGCATAATGAAATTGCAGAAAAAAGGAATAGGATCATACTTGACACAACGTGCACCATCATGATTGAAGGAAAGGTTGCACACACCTATTGGAGAGATGCAGTCAATACTGCAGTCTATACAATCAATAGAATTCAATTAAGGTCAGACACATATAGGAAACCTTATGAGCTATGGTTTGGGAATGTACCTACAGTAAAATACTTTAGAATCTTTGAAATCAAGTGCTACATCAAGAGAGATAAAGCTATTGGCAAGTTTGATGCAAGAAGTGATGAAGGTATTTTTCTTGGTTACTCTACTAAAAGAAAATCTTATAGATGTTTTAACTTAAGATTGAAGAAGATTATTGAAAAAGCACATGTAAAGATTGATGAGAAGTTTATGAGTCAAGAAAGATATCATGATTATGCACCTATGATTGAAGAAGAACCTAGTCCTATGAATAGAAAAATAGTTAATGATGAAATGGTTGACAACATTGATGTATTATTCAATGACCCTGAATCAAGTGAAGAAGAATCACAAAAGACAGATGAGAGAGTCACACCTGATGTTCCTAAATTCACATATAGATACCACTCAAAGGAAGATATCATTGGAGATCAGAACAACAAAGTCATGACAAGATCAAAAGAAAAATTTCAACAACTAATGAAGAGGTATGCTTACTTTAAAAAATTGAACATTTAAGTGTTGAAGATGCATGTAATGATTCAGATTGGCATGAAGCAATGAAATAAGAGCTATATTAGATAATTAAGAATGACACTTGGGAATTGGTCCCTAGGCCTAGTGATAAGAATGTGATTGGAACTAAGTGGATATTCAGAAACAAGATGAATGAAGATGGAATAGTAGTAAGAAACAAAGTAAGACTATTATGTACAAGATATGCACAAAGAGAAGGAATTGATTATTCAGATACATTTTCCCCTATAAGAAGATTGGAAGCCATAAAGTTTTTTCTAGCCTATGTTACATTCAAAGATTTCAAAGTATATCAGATGGATGTCAAGTCAACATTCCTGAATGGAGAGTTGAAGGAAAAAGTTTACATAGACAAGTCTGAAGGATTTACTTTATCAGACATGCCTGATATGGTATGCAAACTAAAGAAAGCCCTCTATGGACTTAAGCAAGCCCCTAGAGCATGGTATGAAAGACTTGATGGATACTTGACAAAGATTGGATTCAAGAAAGGAGCAGCAAATTGTAACTTATTCATAGAGAGACACCTAATAGATTTTTGTTGGTTGCTATATTTGTTGATGACATTATTTTTGGTGGTAATGACAAGATTAGTGTAGAATTTGCTAAAGAGATGCAGATAAAATTTGAAATGAGCATGATTAGACCTATCAAGTACTTTTTGGGACTGAATGTGTAGCATACAAACAAAAGTATTTTTATTAATTAGTCTAAGTATGTGAAAGAGATATTGAAGAAGTTCAAGATGGATGATTGCAAGCTAGTAAGTACCCCTATGATAACAAGATGCAAGCTTTCAAAAGAATATTATTCAGCTTCAGTAGACATGACCCTATATAAGTCTACGATTGGTAAACTAATCTATCTTACTCAATCTAGACTTGATATTTCTAATTCAGTTGGTATTGTTGGAAGATTTGCAGCAGAACCTAAACAAAGTCATCTTATGGTAGTAAAGAGGATATTCAGATATTTGAAAAGAACTATAGACTATGGTTTATGGTTTATGGTATCCTAAATTAGAGAATGTAAACCTTCATGTGTATACAGATGCAGATTGGGCATGTTGCATTGATGATAGCAAGAGTATAGATGATAGATTGGGCATGTTACTTGGACAAGTAAGAAGCAAAATTGTATTTCTCAGTCAATACCAGAAGCAGAGTATGTAGCAGTAGCATTAAATTTCTCTACAATTGTGTGGATCAAGTAGATGAAAAAAGATTTTATAATTTAGATTGATTATCCTATTGTTATTCATTGTGACAACACTAGCACTATCAATATGTCAAATAACCCTATGATGCATGCAAATACAAAACACATTGAGATAAAATATCACTTCCTAAGAGAGAAAGTTGCAGAGAAAGAAGTAAAATTTGACTTTGTGAGTACAAAATATTAGCTAGCAAACATATTCACAAAGCCTTTACCAAAGGATACATTTGAGTATCTCAGGGAAAAGCTGGGAGTAATTTCCTTCCATGAATCTGATTAGAGTTTGCAGGAGTGCATCAGTCCTCAGTGACTAATGAACGGTTGACTACTCTACTTCAGGTGTAGTACCGGTGCTTATTTTCTTTGGCACCCTTTGCCATTGATGTCAAAGGGGGATTAAATATATAGTCATGAAAAACAAAATAGTTATGCTATTCTAGAAAGGGGGAGTGACCATTTAGCAAGGAGAAACAAAATAGTAAGGAGGAGTATACAGTAAGAGGATACAACAATAGATATTCAGAGCATTCAGCAGTAGATGGAGGATTCATCCTTGGGGGAGTTTTGTTGAATAAATGGAGAATGTTATGAAATAATTGTACATTTGGATTGGTGTTGTTTTTCATTCCATATGTTGACATCAATGCCAAAGGGGGAGATTGTTGGAGATTTTCCAGCAAACTAGTGCTGACTGTATATTTTTCATTCATGAAAACATATGGAAAGCAATGTGCGTGGAAGCCTAATGGAGAGATCCTTGAGTATATGTTTCCTAGATATGTTATCAGCATGATATCATAGACATAGAGGCTGATTATGAGTGAAGACAATATTATAGTTGTTTGGATTAGTAGTGTTCCTGACAGGTCCCAGGAAGAGTTCTATATGTGATTTCCAGGATGGTTGTGATGGAGCCTTGCGTGTTTATATTTATGTTGTATATATGTTAGTGAAGCTATGTTCATGAACATAGAGTCAGTTGTGTAGTATAGATTGAGTTATGATGTTTCCAATTGCCAGTTACAGTTTCCTAAGTTTATCTGATGGAGTCGACATTGTTTTTATTCTTGTAGTAGTTGTGCCTATCATTTGGATATGTGTGTTTGGATTAGTGTTTGGACAAGAGTTAAAAATGTTTGGTTAAGAGTGCATAACATATTTTAGCATGATAAGAAAGTATGAGTTAATTTAGTGGAGACGACAGTATGAAATGATGCGTCTACTCATATTGAGTTGTGCGGTCCTAATTAGTGTTGTGTGCTTAGTATAGCCATTGGAAATGTTATATTGTTTCTCTAATATGATTTCAAGGAAGTTTTAATAGGCTGACTTGATTATATCATTTGGAGAAAGATACTTATAGATGGTCAAGTTGTGATCACTAAGTATGGCAGATAGTTGAAAGATAAGAGCAGAGCAGAAAGTGTGAAGTATTGAGCCATCAGTAGAAGGTCTATGAGACAAAGAAAAGAGTGTATGATATTCGTTGGAACTGATGAAGATAGTAGGTCTAACTCATAGTTTACCAAGATCTAGATATAGTGTGTATCTATTAAGTAGAAGGTTGCAGCCTTCACCCCTTTGAGTAGTATGCTCCCGAACAGTGTGTCCTCACCCCTAATATGGTTAATTATAAAAGACTCTTAATAGGGTCTGACCTTTGACTAGGTCATTGTACTTAATGCATTGTAAATATCAACTCCTAATAGTGTTGTAAGATCTTATAACATGGATCATTATACTCTAGTGCAGTTTATAGTGGGTTCTAATTCCCATCGGGGTTTTTACCTATTTGGGTTTCCCCATAACAAAAATTGTGGTGTTGTGTTAAGTGTTCTTATATTGTGTTTATGCTTAATTTTCTTCTATACTTAATTGGATAAAGAATTGAATCTTGTAGATAACTAAGTCACCCCCCCACCCCTCTCAGTTATCACTTGGGACTATTCCTAACATATTGATCATAAGGCTTTACAATATTTGGGTAGTTAGCTTAAGTTGAATTAGAGACTTATGAAATGGGTTGAATATTTGTACAGTTATACATTTGTGATCAAACATAAGAGTGGAGTCACTAACCGAGGATCTCATGCATTGAGTAGAAGAAGATCTCTGATGACTGAGATGACAATTGAAGTTCTTGGTTTTGATGATATGAAAAGTATTGTATGAAACTGATCTTGATTTTTTTGAGCCGTGGAGAAAGTGTAGAGCACCTATTCAAGATCAACTGAGTACTAAACGGGAAGACTATTTCATTCATGAAGGTATTTTGTTTAAAGGTATTTAGTTGTGAATAACGAGAGGATCAATGGGAACTAACTTGATAAAGAAGAAACATAGTAGTGGTTTGGTTGGACATTTTGGCATTGACAAGACATTGAATTTCCTTAAGGAGAAATACTTTTGGCCATAGTTGTATAAGTGTATCATCTTAAAATGGAAGCACTTCCATGATAAGAGCATTTATCCCTTTGAGTAAGTAGTTTTGGGTCATGTTGAACACCTTGAATGGGTACTCGGCTTGGATCTAGCTTTTTCCCCTATTATGCCCCATTTTCCACTTCTTCCCAGCATAATTCTTCCATCCTAAATTGAGAACTTGGGATTATTGACCTTAGGATCAAGGTCGACCTTGACCCTGACCTAGGTCAGGGCTGACCTCGACTGTGACCTAGGTCAAGGTCAACCTCATCCTTGACCCTAGGGTTCAAGATCCTCAAGGTTAGCTTTCAATTTTGGGGTTTCATCAAAATCTTGTCTTTTCCCTCTTTGGGGCCACTATTTCTTGGATTAAGTGTTGAATTCTCAAATTAATATTTGAGGTGTACCTTTCTCAATATTTGTATAGGATTCCTAATTTATTATAGGAGATTATCCTTTCTCAAGTTTTGTACCTAATACTCAAATTAACTTTGGGGTTGGCCTTACCTCGAATTTTGTGACAAGGCTCTTAAATAATTATTTTTATTTCTATATTAAGGCCAGTCCCCTCCTAGAGTTTTTTGTCAAGACTTTAATTTAATTTCCTCTCCATCTGCACCTCTATATATTTTTGTGCCTTTGGGCCCTTAATTATTGTTTTCTACGAGGCCCCTCTTGTCCCCTAGATCACTATAAAAGGGATCCTTCCTCTCTCATTTTCTCCATCTCATCTCACAGTTTCTCAAGCTCCCAAGGAAGAAGATCAAGCATTCAAGCATTCAAGATCCAATTCATCAAGGAGATCCATTAGTAGCCATTGAAGGATTTAAGCTCTATGGAGCTCTCTTGTTGAAGATTCCTCCATTTCCATTCAAGCCTCTTCGTAATTCAAGATCCATTCAAGATTGGTGTTGAAGATATAATGAAAATTGATTGGAGACATCATACATTCAATTATACATTCATTTGGAGCATTCATGCTTGTGGATCCAAGGATTCAAATCCTCCACAAGGGTTTTCAACATAAGCAAGGTGAATTGTTTCATTTACTTTGTTTATCTCTACAATTTTAATTCAATTTCAAGGTTAATTCCTCAATTAGGATTTGAATAAGGAAAACCCCTTCCCCCAACAAAAAAAACTATTTTTCTTGTAGGTACAGGTGCGGGATGGTGAATTGAAGTGTAGATCTGGATACCCTTTTCACTGAACTTTTAGGATTCGTGAACAAAATTTATGTCGAAGTAGTTGAGTCAAGGATGACCTTCAGTGAGGGGTAGGATCCTTCCACAGGGTAAGGTCTTGCCCCACTAGTTGGGTCAAGGATGACATACACTCAGATCAGAAAAATATTTCTTGATTTTGTAGATCTCGTAGTTTTGATTCCATTTCATGAGAATCAACAACTTCTAAGATTGTTTGACAGGGCTTTTAGCCGATGCTTTTTCGGAGGTAAATACCTTTATTTCTTAATCTCAATATTAATCATCTATATTTACTTTTCATATCAATATAATTTCATATAAGTGTAAAATATTGGCTTTGGAGTTTCTTTTATGTGTAAACCATTGTTCTAGGACGTCATCCATATTTTTACCTTATACATTTTGGTGAACCCAACATGCTTACTCCTCCTTTCTTTTGTGGATTTACATGTTCTATTGTGTTAGATCTTCCTCTATTTTCCCTTGTGTGTTCACCTTCATTATACATTTTGGTGAACCCGACACACTTACTCTCTTTTTTTTAATGGAATTAGATGCCCTATTGTGTTAGATGTCCCTTTGTATTGTCTTGTGTGTTCACCTTCACTATACATTTTGGTGAAACCGCGATAGACAAATCTTTCTTTTTGGTGTTAGATTTGCATTTTATGTTAGATCTTACATGCTTATAAAACTAGATTTCCTTTATGCTCTTGCATTTATATTTCAAAAATACAAAAAAAAAACTTGCAAAATTTCTTCAAAAATACAAAAACATTTACATTGCTTTGTGGAATTAGATGCCCTATTGTGTTTGATTTTCATTTGAATGCATTTAGATCTATTTTCTATGCATTTATTTATTTATTATCATGTTGCATAAGTTGTTTCAAATGTTTCATGGCATTACACCTAGAAAGACTTCATTTATTACATGTGATCTCCATCATATTTCTCTTTATGGAGAGGAGTTGAGGATTGATGTTAATTCTTCTCCTAATATATGTCCTTCTTCCCCCATAGGGATCAAGCTTTAGTAAATTATGGTGACCCTACAAGGTGCTTTATTGCTAGGGATGATAATCCTCCTATTTGGGATGAAACTTTGGATTTGGATGTTTCTTACTCTCTTCCTCATGACACCATTGTGGATGATCCCTTGGATAAAGACATTGATTTATCCCCTCCTCGTGAAGAAGCTTTGATACAAGAGGGTGATTTATTAATGGATGACATATTCATACATGATGATAACTCTTTTTCTACAACACACTCCCCTTATGCAGACATTTTAGTGAAAGAAGATGATATTATAGATGCTTTACCTCCATTTGAGATTCAGACTACTGATGAGGGATTAGTGGAGAATGATATGAATTCCCTTAATTCTCTCCCTTTTAGTGATGATCCTATGGAGAATCAAGATCCTACCTCATCTCCTCCTAGGATGTCCTCTTTTCTTCCTTCTTGTGAATCTATTTGTAGTGTTGAGACAACTACCATGGTTTATCCCAAACCCTTGTTGACTATCAAAGGTTGTCCTCACATTACTATCAAACATAAACCTATGGAGTCTTTAGAGTATTTCAATGACCAAGATTCAATAGCTCACACATATCATACAAGGAATAATCCTCAACCTAATCCAGTGGTTTATACTTCTTTACCACCTTCTCAACCTATTGTTCCTCCTCCACCTCATCTTCCTAGAAGGGAGCATGATTTGATAAACCAATTGCAAAATACTCCTCCCAAGATTTCTTTATGGGAGCTTCTTCAAACTTCACCTACCTACTATGAAGCTTTGCAAAAATCTCTAGCAACTCTTCCCACTCCACCTCCTAATCAAGAGAACATCAATGACTTCTTACAATGCATGCATGCTACCCGGGTCCTCCTAATATTGTTTTTACTCAAAAGGATTTATCTTGTAAAGAAGTTCAAAATTAGTATGATGCTCTTATGGATGTTGTTTCTATCAACAAAAGTATCATTCATAGGACCTTGATTGATAATGGATCTAGGCTTAATGTTTGTAGCATGGATATGCTAAAAGCGATTAACGCCGATCTTTTCACTATTCAACCTGACAATGTTCCTATACATTGCTTTGATAACATTGCTAAGAACAATTTAGGCATCATTACCTTACCTATCAAAGTAGGTTCGGTCATCTTGAATATACCTATTCATGTTATGTTTGGACCTCTCAATTGTAATCTTCTTTTGGGTAGACCTTGGTTGCATGAGATGCATGTTGTTCCTTCCACCTTTCATCATAAAGTTGATTTTATATATAACATTGGGATGTATACACTTCATGCAGATGATGCACCTAATCCTTTTCTGAAGATTCAAACTCACACTACTACTCCTAATAATAATCCATCTACCTCTAATGCTATTCCTGACGATGATTGGGGAACCTTGGATTTTAATCCTACTTTTATTAGAGAGTATAAGGTTAATGATCTTGATTTTATGAAGCAACAAAGAGAATTTGAACAACGTGTTTTTACTTCTAAAGCCTTTCATAATAACTTTTTCACTACTTCTACCCACATTGAATTTGTCAAACCTACTAATGATGACATAGTGACTACCGAAGTTGCATTGACTTTTTCTGATATGGCTTCTCGTTATGGTCCTGGTTATCATTTCCTAGTTAAACAAGGATTTAATAGTCAAGCATGTGGTAAGCATAAACAGGGAATACAAATGCCCTTACACACTGGGGGGCATGAGCATTCTTATGGATTTGGATTTAATCATCAACAACAAATCAATATTAACAATATATCAAATAACACTTCAAAACATGATGAAACTATGAAGGAATTTGACCAAGAAATTCTTTTGCCTAAACTCCTTCATGCTAATATGATTACTAGACCTCAACGCAAAAAGAAACGTAGTCCACACTTGAAGACTCTTCATTTTTGTTTATATCATAGATTTCATGATCAATCTACTAATGAATGTCAAGCTTTACATTATAATATTAGGCAACTCATTGATAGTAATTTTATTTATATATCATGTGGCAATGAGTTTTATTTCAATCCTATTTTCTCTAAATAACATTTATGTTCCTATTATGGAGCTCCACATTATGTAAACAATGTGAGCCTAATCCTTGGGGGCTCTTTGTCTTGTATAGTGTTGTGAGCAATATAATAGGTCCCCTTCCATCTTTATTCCTATGCTTGGGGGGCAAGGATGTCATCTCCTTCTTTTCTTTCTTTCCGGGATTCACCTCTTTCCTTGGTTAAGTAGTATTTATCTATTATGTGATATCCAATCATACATGAAAATTTTGGTTTGCATTGAGGATCTTCATCCTTGATCACAACCTATTTCATTGTTTGACATTGGGTTTACATGGTTGATAAATCTCTCACCTTGGGAACTAAATAGTGTGCTATCCCTTACAAGGGTTACTCTTTCACTTCTCGCATGATATCTCTTTGCATTCGTCCCTTCCATGGCCTCATAGGAGCTATGACCTTCTTGGCTTGGACTGGGTGTTGTATGTTGATATTGTCTTGATGTTGAAGAAGGTTTTATCCCTGTTCTTTTCTTTCCTTATCATGTCAAAATAGTATGTTTTTCCCATATTAAGGAGTGGGGCATATATACGGCCTCCCTCATTCTATATTATGTATTTTTGTTCTAACCTTTTCTTTTTTAGTATGCTAAATTCTTTGAGGGTAACGCACATAAGTTGCTAAATCATGAAGGGACACACATTTCTAGTTTGAAATATGCTAAATCTTGGAAGGTAACGCACATAAGTTGCTAAATCTTGAAGAGACACACATTTTCAATATGCTAAATCCTCTATAGGTAACACACATAAGTCGCTAAATCTTGAAGGGACATGCATTTCAAATTTCAAATATGCTAAATCCTCTAAAGGTAACACACATAAGTTGCTAAATCCTAAAGGGACACGAATTTCCAGTTTCAAATATGCTAAATCTTGGAAGCTAACCCACATAAGTTACTAAATCCTAAAAATACATGCATTTTTAAAATGTGAAATCTTCCAAAGGTAACGCACATAAGTTGCTAAATCCTGAGGAGACACGCATTTCATATTCATAGTGATACAAGGTGGATCTATGGGTATTCCAAAAGTCATCAGAAGATGCACTACATACATTCAAAAAGCCTCCAAAAGGTGCACAACATTATGGGGTGACTATCAAGTGTTTTCTTGGTGGGCCATCCTATCCTTTTGTGGTTCACAGTGAGATACACACATCTTACTGGGCAAGTTAGCCACTCCTCTCTCTCCTTTTCTCTCTTTTCTCTAGTGATGTCTCTCTTATTGCAATCTTGGAGTTGATGAAGAATCGAGTCATTGGGGGCTTGAGGATTCCTTTGTCCCTTTGATTTCAATAAGATCATCTCTTTCTTTATGATCTCCTTCACCAAGAGTTTGCATCGAGTCCATACTCTTGCTAAAGTGGGGGCTTAATGTATCATCTTAAAATGGAAGAACTTCCATGATAAGAGTGTTTAGCCCTTTGAGTAAGTGGTTTGGGGTCATGTTGAACACCTTGAATGGGTACTCGGCTTGGATTTGGCTTTTTCCTCTATTCTGCCCCATTTTCCACTTCTTCCTGGCATAATTCTTCCATCCTGAATTGAGAACCTGGGATTCTTAACCTCAGGGTCAAGGTCAACCTCAACCTTGACCTAGGTCAAGGTCAACCTCATCCTTGACCCTAGGGTCCAGGATCGTCAAGGTTAGCTTCTAGTTTCGGGGTTTCATCAAAATATTGTCTTTTCCCTCTTTGGGGCCACTATTTATTGGATTAAGTGTCAAATTCTCAAATTAATATTTGAGGTGGACCTTTCTCGATATTTGTATAGGATTCCTAATTTATTATTGGAGATTAGCCTTTCTTGAGTTTTGTGCCTAATGCTCAAATTAACTTTGGGGTTGGCCTTACCTCAAATTTTGTGACAAGGCTCTTAAATAATTATTTTTATTTCTATATTAAGGCTTGTCCCCTCCTAGAGTTTTGTGTTGAGACATTAATTTAATTTATTCTCCATGTGCACCTCTCTAGAGTTTTGTGTCATGGGCCCTTAATTATTGTTTTCTACAAGGCCTCTCTTGTGCCCTAGATCACTATAAAAGGGAGCCTTCCTCTCTCATTTTCTAAATCTCATCTCATCTCACCTCACAATCTCTCAAGCTCCCAAGAAAGAAGATCAAGCATTCAAGCATTCAATCCTTCAAGCATTTAAGATCCAATTCATCAAGGAGATCCATTAGTAGCCATTGAAGGATTCAAGCTCTATGGAGCTCTCTTGTTGAAGATTCCTCCATTTCTATTCAAGCCTCTTCCTAATTCAAGATCCATTCAAGATTGTTGTTGAAGATCTAAAGACAATTGATTGGAGACATCCTACATTCAATTCTACATTCATTTGGAGCATTCATGCTTGTAGATCCAAGGATTCAAATCCTCCACAAGGGTTTTCAACATAAGCAAGGTGAATTGTTTCATTTACTTTGTTTATCTCTGTAATTTCAATTCAATTTCAAGGTTAATTCCTAAATTGGGGTTTGATTAAGGAAAACCCCTTCCCCCCAAAAAACAAAACCATTTTTCTTCCAAGTATAGGTGTGGGAAGATGAATTAAAGTGCAGATCTGGATACCTTTTCACCGAACTTTCAGGATCCACGAACAGAATTTCCATCAGAGTAGTTGGGTCAAGTATGACCTTCATTGAGGGGTGGGATCCTACCCCTAGGTAAGATCTTGACCCACTATCTGGGTCAAGGATGACCTACTCTCGGATCATAAAAAGATTTATGGGTTTTGTAGATCTCATAGTTTTGGTCTACTGGTGTGGAAATCAATAGTTTCTAAGATCAGTTGACAGGGTTTTCAGCTGATTCTTTGTTGGAGGTAAATACCTTTATTTCTTAAGCTCAATATTAATCATCTATATTTACTTTTCATATCAATACAATTTCATATAAGTGTAAAATATTGGCTTTCGGGTCTCTTTTATGTGCAAACCATTGTTCTAGGACCTCATCCATATTTGTACCTTATACAATAAGGATGTTCAAAAATTTGTGAAAAGTTGTGGAATTTGTCAAGTTGTGAAGGGAGTAAGTCAGAATACTGGAATGTATATACCAATTTTTGTTCCTGAGAAACCTTGGATTGATATCACTATGGATGTTTTTCTTAGCTTACAGAAGACAGTGAGAGGTAATTATTCTATATTTGTTGTTGTGGATAGATTTTCTAAGATGGCACATTTTAAACTCTATAGAAAGACATTAGATGTAGTGCATATAGCAGATCTTTTCTTTAAGGAAATTATCAAATTGCATGGATTACAGAGGAGTATCATCTCTGACCGAGACAGTATGTTTGTTGGATACTTTTGGAAGACTCTTTGGAGAATGTTGGGCACCGAGTTGAGGTATAGTTTTACATTTCACCTAGAGACTGATGGACAAATAGAGGTTGTGAATAGAAGCTTGGGTAATCTTTTGAGATGCTTCGTTGGAGATATACCAAGTAATTGGGATTCTATGTTGCAACAAGCGGAGTTTGCATATAATAATTCAGTGCATAGGAGTACTGTAAAAACACCTTTTGAGATTGTAAATGGAATACAACTGAGAGGTATATTAGATTTGAAGGATATTGCTGGTGAAGAAAAGAGAAGTGTTGAAGGAGTAAAGTTTTTCGAGTTCATGAAGACATTGCATGAAGAAGTGAAACATAAGTTGGAGAAAAGTAATCAGAAATATAACGACAAAGCTGATAGATCATGAAGACATAAGACTTTTGTAGTTGGTAATGAAGTAATGGTTCATTTGAAGAGAGGCAAATTTCTTGTTGGAACATATGGGAAGCTGAAAATGAAGAAATTTGATCCTTGCAAGATATTAGGGAGATTTGATAGTGGAAATACTTATAAGATTGAATTACCTGATGACATGGATATATCACCTATATTCAACATTGTAGATCTATATGAGTATCATGAATCAGATGAAGAAATGACAGTACCGAATGATTATCCTAAGAGGCAGATAGAAGAAGTTGAGAAGATTTTGGAACAAAGATTTGGCAGAAGCACAAGAGAAAAATAACATATAGAATATCTGGTAAAGTGGAAGAACAGACCGATTAAAGATAGTTTGTGGATTTCACAATCTGAGTTGGATTCAGCTTGGGTTGTACCTATTTCATGATTCAGAGAATCATTTCAAAGAACCCCAGGTGTCTAACATAGGAGAATCTCGAGTCCTTGGCAATCTTGTGTCACCAAAAACAAGTTTGAGTTTTATGTGTTACTTGGTTCCTTCTTTGACTGAGTTGGCTTAGTAGTTGCTCGGGTTCCTTCATTAACCGAGTTGATCAGTTAATTCCCTAGCGCTCAGTTATCCTTTACTAGTGCTTAGTTATCCTTTCTTACAGAGTTTTTTTTTTTTTTCTGTTGAGACCGACCTGTGCACTTAATTGTAGTCATGGATTTAATGTTGGTATCAATCATTGGGAAGTGTGTGGACCTAGATCAAGTCATTCCTTTTGCTAATGGTAGATCTGAAGGCCGACTTGTTCGGTAGCCTCTTGTTTATAATTTAGTCATTGGTTGTAGTTTTAGGAGCAGCTTAGAACTAGAGGATGAATGGTATCAAATTAGGAGCTGAGGATAGTTTCTGAATCCTTGCATGTTGGAGGACTATTGTAATTGAATTGTAATATCTGGCCCTAAATGGGAAGGCCTTACAGCCTGGCATGTATGAATCTATATAATGAAATATAAGGATCCAATCTGGAATCTGTCTCACTTTGTGTGTTATTACTTCTGTGTGTGATCTATACAAGGTAGATTTGGATTAGGGTGTGCCTTTGGCCCCTCTTCATGGCCTGCCTTGCGTCAGGTGGTATCAGAGCAAGGTAGATTTGGATTAGGGTGTGCCTTTAGCCCCTCATCCCTATTTGTCTTACGTCAATTAGATATCTATTAAGAAAATAATTGGTTAATTGTACAAATTTAATCCAATTAGCAAGAGAATATGAAGTACTATGATGAAAAATAAAATGCACATCATTATCATTTGGTTTTTTATTCTTTGAAAAGTAGAGCAAAGAAATTTTAGATTATTTAATCATTCTTAATTCTCCAAAAGGTTCTATTTACTAAGCTAAAGAATATTTAGTAGGTGAAAAAAGGTTTATTTCTTGTGGTAAAAGGGTTTGTAAGGAAGGTAGAGGATCGTTAGTAGGTATTTGATTTAGAATTTGAAAATATGAAGTAGAAGGAGCATCACTTGTATTTGGTTTTTATTTTATCCTTTCTTTAGGAAAGAAATGGATGATTGAATTATCTCAAACAAGATCATTAACACTATTTTCTTGAGGTGCAAATCATAAGCCATTTCTACTACATAGTATAGGAAAAGGATCGTATAGGGACTTGTATTCCTTGTTCCATTTTTCCAAGACATTTTCCAATATAGCCTTTCTTAGAGATAGTATCATAAGATATCTCATAATATGTCTTTCATTTTGAGGATGGAAGGCTTTCATCTTGTAGTTTATGAAAAAGTATTATTTAAGGATGGATAGTAGGAGAATCAATCTCTATAGGGAGATTCTTAATCTTATCATTATTATTTGCATCCACTCTATTAGGTTAGGAAGACTCATCTAAATATTCATCTTTAATTAATGTAATGTTAGGAGATAGATCATAAATATCCTGCATAACATCATCTTCGCTTAAAATATTTTGATGGAAAAGATAAGTTATTGGAGAATAGAGAGGATCTGCAGTGATTGATGTACTTATATTAACATGTTTAAATTCTCCCTCTTGTACCAAAGTATCTTTGTGAAGAAAGCATCTATTACTACTCTTGAATGTTACATATTTATTGGGGAGATCATTAATAGTAGTATTGATTCAAACCTCATTGATAAAAGAAAATGTAGGATAGGTGTACATGTATTGTTTATTTCAATGTCATCCCTAGGATTATTATTTTCTACAAAAACTCTTATGATATCAATACATTGCACAAATTTCCTTAAGAATGCTATCATATAATAACATGAAATATGGAGAAAAGCTTTGAGGAATTATTAACAAGTAGGACATATTTTTGAAATTATGTAATGTCCCTAGATATTTAAAAGTGACTTAATTAATTACGTCATGCTAAAATTTAATTAATATCATAATGAACTCTTTAATTACTTTTTTTTTATTTTAACAATAAAAGGAGATAAAATAATAATGTCAACCTAATCTAAGTTAATTTCTAGAAGGGTAATATAATTCGTCATGAAAAATATTTGATCTCTTCTCGTATTGTAAGAAGCTGAAGGTTGAAGGTGGTTTTTTAATTTTAGTGGTGATTCTAACCCACCCTAGTTTACAATTGGAAATATCACACTGATATTTCATATTATGCCTACAAGGAATTGGTAATTTTGTAAAGTCTCTTCCGTGAGACAAAATTACAGTGTCATTGGATTGTAAATGAGATTGTATTTTGATTTCATCCATGAAAAACTTTATTTTAAAGATATTAAAGTTTGGTAATAAAATATTATTTATTTGTATCAATTATTTGTAAATATTTATTGCTAAAGATATTATATATCGAACAAAACTTTGGCAATAAAAGAATTTGGGGTAAAGATTATTATGTTATAAAATTGATTCAGATGAGTATATAGTTGTAGAGCCCAATTCTCTATGATATGTAAAAAATTAGCGAGCTAATCAATAAATTACTGGTCGATCACATTCATTACATGAGTGCCTCAAATAAAAGGGATTATATTGATTGTCAATTTAAAAAGGAGAATTTGAGTAATAGTCTATTTGTACAAAAAATAAAACTTTGAGTTCTTCCATTTTATTTAATATATGGAATTTATGAGATTGTGTCGTTAGTTCTGTTTATGGTTATCATCTTTGATTTCACTTTAATTTTTTACATCATATGGTATGTTCAATAGATTATGTAATATGACTGTTTGATGTTTTTGTACCTTGGACATGTTGATCCCTAAGTTTGGTTGTCTATTAGTGTCTTACACTTAGCCATTTTCTAGGCAATGATGGTCAGTCATCATGTATAGGTTGAGTTAAGTATAAACTTGTATATTGTACATTTACCGAGCAGTAGTTACTGCCGAGCAAGTCAAAAGGCCACTGAGTACTTTAGTAATAGAAGAGAAAGCTTATGTAGAGTTGTGTAGAGATGTTAGTGTTGAGCACCAAGGTATGAATAATAGTGAATGACGAGTGCTAGAGATTTCTAATATCGAGTAAGCCAAATTTGATATATGTGTTTGTAATGGCACAAACACTTAGGTAAACCATTTTGGCCGACATCTACATTATATTTATTATTTGTTGAGGAAATCACAAAGGTGATTATGCCTAAGAATTGTTATCATTAATCCCTACGTAATACATGTAACCAATCAGAATTAGGGAATGGTTAAGTGGCATAAGTAGACAATCTAGATCATAGATCTTGATTCATGGAGTTGATCTATTGTTTATATAAGATGAGATGTTAACCCTAAAATGTATTAAGGAGATCAAGGTGATCAAGGATAATAGTATGAAGATATTTTCATACATGCAAAATAGAGAAGTGTTTTGATTGTCAGAAGGTGAGATCGGTGACCGAGCAGAGTAGTGAATTACTAGACAAAGATATATTTGATAGAGGAGATCAAATCTATATCGAAAGGAGAAGATATGTTATCAGCATCAAAGTGCAAACCAAAGGATCAGGTATTGAGACATTCTAATAGGTGAATCAGTAAAAAAAATCTTAACATAGTGGTTTTAACAGACCTAAGTAAATCTCTTAACTGAGTGCTTACTTTGTTGTAAGTTTAAATCCTTTTGCAAGGTAGATTGTATAAGTCTTAATGCTCTTAATAGGGTAGACCCCTCATAGGGTAGATCATCATTTTATGATCAAAATTGTAGCCCTAATAGGAAAACTTTAATATTGCAGTAGTGAAGATTTGTGGGTATCATCCCCACCCTAGTTTTACCTTTCAAGGCTTTCTGGGTAACCAAAATCATTGTGTTATGTTTCACTTTCATGGATGATGATTTGGATGTTAGATCTATTTCAGTATTGAATTTGATGTTTTTGTTATGCAAGTAAGCTTATGTCAAAATGGAATTATTGGTAGATATTTGATTTACCCCCCCTTCCCCCCCCCGCCCCCTCAATATCTCACTTTCCCATAATACATTTCCAACAATTGGTATCAGAGATAAGTCCCTTAAAGAAGTTTAATCACTTGTGAGTCAAAGATCTTGAGATGGAGGCTTACAAGTTGGGAAAGATCATAGAGAATCAAAAGATTAACATTCAACTTGAAGTAGCTAGAGGTGAACTAAAGAAATCCTTAAGCAGAAGAAGAGAATTTGCAATTCAGCAGAATGAAACTCAATATCAAGAAGAGGATAATAAAGGACTATTTGACAGTGGTAACTCTACTGAAAGTGACAAAGCTATAAAATATTTTTTGGATAAAAACAACATACTGAATGAGGACATCAGAAATCTAAAGAGAGAACAAGAAATACAATCAGTAAGAATTTGTGAAGTTGTTGAATAGAAAAAGAAACCTTAAGAATATAAAAGTAAAATATCTATGAGACTTGATGAAAGGACATGTGACATGAAAAGGTTGACAAACAATCAATTGGACATGGTAAATCAATTGCTACTTGCTAATCAAGAGTTGGGAAGGAAAGATGTGGAAATCACAAATATGAGATCAGAAAATAGTCAACTAAACAATGAACCAAGATTTGAAAAAGAAGTCAATGAAAGGATGAACAAGCCTAATGAAGCTGTGAGATACTTTGAAGGACTGTTAAAGTCACCTAGAAGATCCAGTGATAGTTCTAGACTTGGACATGATGAGAACATGTCATCCACTCAGGAAGGAGAATCATCAAAGAGTGGAGAACAGAGAAATGCAAAGCCAAAGAACAACAAACCTACATGCCATCACTGTGGAAAGCTAGGACACATAGCCAATGTCTATAGAAGCAAAAATGGTAAGTCCAATCCTAAATCAAAATTTAATGCAAATTTTTTTAACTATAAGAAACATGGACATCAGGCACATGAATGTAGGAAAAAGGTCAATAATCCACCTACCTCACCTAGATTTCAAGGACGTTATTTCAACTGTCAGAAATATAGACATAAAGCACATGAGTGTAGATTGAAATCTAAGTGGACATCCAATCAGCACACCAAAGTAACTAGGAAAGGTAACACATACAATTGGGACTACAATACATGGTATAGTTGTCATTATTGTGGTAAATATGGTCATACTGGAGCAAACTATTTGCAGACACATTTCAAAGGAAAATCCAAGAGCTGGATGAGTGGAAGTCTGGTATGTTACAAATGCAACAAGATTGGTCACTTAAAGAGAGATTTTAGAGCACATATAACGAGCAATGAACAAGTTAAGAATGAAGAAACTATTGATTAGATGAAAAATTAGATGAATAAGACATGGAAAAAGAAAGAGGAAGCAAGTAGTAGTGGAGCCAGTGAACCTGAGGTCACCCAATCCAATGGATCAGGTGATTGCACTACTTCAAACTAAGAAAAGAAGGTATGTGTGGAACTAAATCTTACAATGCCTTATTTTACATTAGCTCCTAACATTTGATAAGATAAAGTCCATATCTACGTAGATTTAGATTCTTTAGGATAGATTTGAGATAAAATCTACATTGTATATTTGATGTCGAGCATCAGTATTTTAGCCCATAGTGACCAAGTCACTAGTGTATGCCAAGCTCATGTGGTAGCCAAGATGTGATATGTACTGAGTGGAATGGTAGTATCGACCAAGCTTATGTTAACCGAGTTGACATGAGATTGCCGAGACAACTGTATCTTACCTAGAAAGTGTATGGATCATTAATGGAGCCCTAATATGATTGTTTGAAGTATATAAAGTGGGAAGTCACCATTTATTTTCATTTCACCAATGAGTTGATAACTTTCAAGAGTGATTCTAGAGTGATTTGTGCTAGATGTGATTTGCAGAGATCTTAACAGCGTGTTGTCAAAAAATATCTGAGAAATATTTGTGCAAGATATGTACCAAGTTACTTATTTCAAGATTTGAACCCTAGAATTTGAAGAAATGGCATCTTCATCATCTACAACAGCTAAGAAGCAAGGGAAGGAAGTGTTCAATGTACAACTTATGAGGAACGATGCGTGTAAGTCACAAAAATTCCAAGTTGTTCTTGAGAGTGTGATTATGGGAGATCTTACAAGTTCTCTATTGTCAATCCCTACTAAGATTTTAATGATCAATAATGTATGCACATGTTATATGTACAGGATTGGAGAGATAGGAGACTATGAGCTCAAAGAAGCTTACAAAAAATTGTGTAGCAATGGGGTGTTGAAGGCAGAACACCAAAAGGTAGCCGAGCGAGGGTTGGTGCATGCCCTTGACTTCCCACAAAATTTCAACATAAAATGGATCAAGATTGTATGAAGCTAATTAGATGATATACAAATTTGGTTGGAGCATAGACCATTTAAGATCACTAAGGAGATGATACACCAAGTGATTGGTTATCCTAGTCTTTCATGGAATAAGACTATGCGATGTCAAAGTAAGCAGACTATTCAAGCCAATACCCAGGCAGTATGGAATAAAATAGGAATGGTCCCATATCAACAATCACAGAACCATAAATTGATTTTGCAATAAGGGTGATTGCACATAAGTTTTATCAATCCAGTAGGTTGGACAGTGTTTTGTGCATAGTAGTAGACCAAGCTTGGAAGATGGTAAAGAAGGATCACACCTATGACCTTTCCAAGCTACACCTGACATAGCTTTCCGAGAACCTCACATCCATCAGGAAAGAAAAGAGTTCAATGTGTAAGTTTGGCTCTCTACTCATCTATCTATTTTTCTATGTACAAAATAGTTTTCTAACTATTGGGGATGTGGTATGGGATAAGAGCCGGCCTATCACTCTACAAATAGGTGAATTTATTGATTAGATAGGTGAAAATTTTGAAAGTGTAATTGATAGTTAGTTTTTGGAAATTAAGAAGAAAATGAGGAAAAGGAGTAGAATTCCAGTATCACTAGTAGAAAAGTATTATAATGACATATGTTTCCTAGTTGATATCGACCTCACATATACACAAGAAGTAGAACTGAGGGTATCATGGCTTAGGACATTACCTTATGAAATCAACCTAGATGAAACAACATAAGAAATTACAACCCTATTGGCAAAGGAAATAGATAGAAAAGCCATGTCTTTTGGGACATATGAGGAGGCAAAGTCCAAAGTAACCATGGGACTGAAATCTGCTACCATGGAAAGAAAAAGAAAGAAGATAGTAAAAAACCTAGAAAAGATGTTAGGGGAAGGAGAAGAGGTAGATGAACCTCTTGCATTAACTCAAGAATTAGGAGAAGAAAAGTCTAGTGAGTTAGAAGAGAGTGAAGAGGAGGAGATTGTGGTCATTAAGAAAGCAAAGAAGCCATCAGTTTCTGAGCCTATTAAGAAACAAATACAAAAACCTAAGCCCACTCCCTCCCCAATACTTAGGCCTATAACTAGGGAAGCTTCTATTATTCTAGTTGTCAAGCCACAAAAGAAGACCCCTACATCAAGGAAAAGAAAACCAGTTCAGGATATTGTCGTGCTAAGAAATATAAGGAAGAAACCAAGAAGAAAGTTGATTTTGGAAAAATATGATGAGGAAACTGAATCTAATGAGAATAACAGGAAGAAGGCATTACCTCAAAGGAAGCAATTAATTATAGATGAGATTTTCCACAACATCAAAGACAATGTTGGATTTACAAGCTTCAAGAAAATAAAATTTGAAAAAATTAGCATTGAGGATAAAGAGAGAGTAGAACAAACTATGCTTGAGATGCTCTATACATTCAAGATGAAACCATTATAGTTGGGGAACCATATTCCTAATTAAATATATAAGAGGATAGCTCAGAAATGGGAGTATTCCTTAATGACCAAGAAATAGATAAGGGAGAGCACACTTGCTCAAGTCATGCCTGACTTATCCCCAGAATACATCAAGCAGTACATGGAGAAGTATAGAAATAGATTTGTTCCGAAGCTCTGAGCATATTCCATATTACAACACAAGCTTGAATAAATTGTCCAACAAAGCACAAGATTATGGAAAATCATTTTTGGCCTTATATTTGACAAGGGTGCACAACTGAGTGCAGGAACATCCAGTGGAGTAGAATTAGATAATAAGGAGGACATTGTCGAGCCACTGAATGAGGAGAAGGATGCAGAAAAGAAGGGTGGAATAAGTGATTCATAGGATGTGATCACAATTATTGATATCACTGAGGATACTCCTCTGAAGACAAATGTATTGACTGAGGAGGAAATTCAATAGCATATACAAGTCGAGGAAGCCTCAGACGAATTTCTACCAGACACCAATCCAGTATTAATACAAGTACAAGATAATCCATGGATTAAGAGTACATCCATTATTGACACAACACCATTTAGCCCTCATAAGGTCACAATTGAAACCTAAGCCTCACCAAGTGTTAGTACCATGAAACAAGACAAGTTGGAAATTACACCAAAGATTACACTTGTTGAGGAGAAATAGAAAGAGAAATCTGAGGAGACTCTTAAAGAGCAAGAAGATCAGTCTGCATTACTTGTGATAAGTCCTCATGTGGAAGGAATGGTAAAGGAAAAGAATGAGAAAGAGAAATAACATGAACAACAAGAGCCCAAGGAACAAGAGGCAATCAAAGCTCTTATATAGATGTCGAGTGGAAACACACCTAGAAAGAAGACACTAAAGAAGAAGGATAAATCTCTTGCCACACAAGTGACACTCAAAGAAGTTATCACAATTCCTAAGTGGGACACTGATAACTTGACCTATGAATAGATGCAAATATTGCAGGATCTTTTGAAGAAGAAGACTAAACAGGAAGAGCTGAGAAGGGAACATCAACAAAAGCAGGTATTACATGAAATCAAATGTATTTTCATTTATGCTTTTGAGATGGATGATGTCAATGAATTTGCACCTATTTTGGAGCAACTTGTACACATTGTCAAGAAGGTGAATGATGACAACAATGAGGCAAATGATAAGTTGTTATAGTGGTCTAAAAGGAAGTTTGAGAAGAAGGTATTGAACAAGGTCTCAACTAACATTACAGTCAAGCAGGTAGAACTTTATGCCTTAATCACAAATTTAGAAGTTGTACAGAATGCACACTCTTTGTACAAAAAGTTATACAATGTTGAAGAATTTACCAAGGATAATCAAGATCTGATAGATAAATTACAGTTAGATATAAAGTCTATAGGTCACTCATAAAGCATGGATGCAAGTTCTAGCTCCATTCATTTTACCAGATTATTACATGCCCAAGGTAGATTAGCCAAGTTGGTGGCTAATGATGGTAAAATAAGGGCTAGACTAATTTCTATACAAATAATGTTAACACATCATCTCGAGGTTATGCAGAAAGAGTTAGTCATGACAAAGGGGTTAGTACAGAAAGACCCTCAACTTTCTATTGTTGAGAGCCTAGTTGAGCTAGCTGTCGAGCTAGAAATAAAGTCACAAGTTTTGGAATCTGTAAGGTCCAGTTGGGACAATGCATTAGCTTTGGTAATATAGCTCCATAAACCATTTTTGGACAAATATTTCAAAACCCCTACTCCCTAGGAACTTCAAGTGACAAAAACAAGGGGGAAATGACATGACAGAATAATAAAGGGGGAAATGTTAAAGGTTAAAGGAAAAATGACAGGAAATGACAAAGTTCAGAGCCAAAGCAGAAACAGTAATGGACAGAGTGGAATAGAGGTATGACACATTATTTTTGTAAATGTATATATATTTGGTTGTATGTCAAAAAGGAATCTTATGTATACATATGTGTAGTAGAATATTTTTGAAGACCGAGTCAAAGTCTTAGGGGGCCTATTCATACAGAATTTTCTCATATTACTAAGTACTCATGTAATGTAATGTAAAATGTCACGATAAAGTGTTTTTTCCACTAATGTCAAAGGGGGGAGATTGTTGATCCCTAAGATTGGTTGTCTATTAGTATCTTACACTTAGTCATTTTCTAGGCAATGTCAGTCAGTCATAATTTTGACTGGGTCATCATGTATAGGCTAAGTTAAGTATAGACTTGTATATTGTACATTTACCAAGTAGTAGTTACTGCCAAGAAATTCAAAAGGTCACCGAATACTTCAGTAATAGTTGAGTACGCTTATGCCAAGTTGTGTAGAGATGTCAATGCTGAGCACCAGGGTATGAAGAAAAGTGAATGGTGAGTGTCAAAGATGTCTAATGTCGAGTAAGCCAAATTTGATATGTGTTTTTAATGGCACAAAAACTTAGGTAAACCATTTTGGCCGATATCTACATTATATTTATTGTTTGTTGAGAAAATCATAGAGGTGATTATGCCTAAGAATTGTAATCATTAATCCCTATGTAATCCATGTAACCAGTCAGAATTAGGGAATGGTTAAGCAGCATAAGTAGACAATCTAGATTATATTTCTTGATTCATGGAGTTGATCTATTTTTTATATAAGATGAGATTCGAATACTAAAATGGATTAAGGAGATCAAGGTGATCAAGGTGATCAAGGACAATGGTATGAAGAGATTTTCATACATGCAGAATAGAGAAGTGTTTTGATTATTAGAAGCAGAGATCAGTCACCGAGAAGAGAAGTGAAGGACAAAACAAAGGTATATTTGATAGAGGAGATCAAATCTATATTGAAAGGAGATCTATTATCAATATCATAGTGAAAACCAAAGGATCAGGTACTGAGACATTCTAATAGGTGAATCAGTAAAAATTACTTAACATAGTGGTTTTAACAGACCTAAGTAAATCTCTTAACCAGGTGCTTACTTCATTGTAAGCTTAAATCCTTTTGCAAGGTAGATTGTATAAGTCTTAAAGCTCTTAAGAGGGAAAACCCCTCACAGGGTAGATCATCATTTTATGATCAAAATTTTAGCCCTAACAGACAAACTTTAATACTATAGTAGTAAAGATTTGTAGGTGTCATCCCCACCCTAGTTTTGCCTTTCAAGGCTTTCTGGGTAACCAAAATCAATGTGCTATGTTTCACTTGCATGGATGATGATTAGGATGTTAGATCTATTTCAATATTGAATTTGACGTTTGTGTTATGCAAGTAAGTTTATGTCAAAATGGAATTACTGGTAGATATCTGATTCACCACACCCCCCTCTCAGTATCTCACTTTCCCATAATAGATTTCCAACAGGACATTCGTACTTCTAGAACTTAATCTCCCTTGTTTATTATTTTTGAATGTCTAAATGAAGGTGTCAAAAATTAAGACTTTACTACATTTTCACCCTTTTCTATTTCTTATACTTCACATCTATTTTCATAGTTATGGATGGATATTAGTTTTCCTTCATGTGTTCTAGTTAAAGCCATATTCCATTTTAATGTGTGGATCAAAGATACTATCAATTGAGAAAGATAGAAAATAAATTTCATCAGGTTAAAACAGAAAGATCAAAAGAACCGACATCTCATAATTTCTTCATATTTGGGGAACTCGTTGTCAATCTAGCATTGGTGGGTACATCAGTATATCACATGTCGAATTTGTGGAATCATGTTGAAGAAAAAATACTGCCATATGAGCCAAAGATCATCTTTGTTCCCAATTGGTCCTTAAAAGAGTCACGTGGTGATGTTCATTATGGAGTTGTAGGCAAATATAGTCATATCACAGAGGTAGAGATCAAAGAATTCATTCGCAAATCTGGTGACATCCAAAGAGGTAAAGATGTGCCTATACAAGGATCCCTTAATAAAAAGATTGACGATAAAAGAATATTAGAAAATTAATTACATGCATATGTTGAGGATGCATTGTTCTTTCAAGTCACTTGTGTTTTCAATGATAGTTATCTCTGTGAAGGAGAAGCTCTTTCTGTTAACCTTGATTTGATGCTCATAGAATGTAATATTTAGAGATTGCTAGTAAATACAAATATTGGGTTATTTCATGGTTTACAAAAGGAAAAATATACTTCTAATCCATCCTTGGGGTATTCAAATGAAGTTACAGTCAATGTAGAAGAAGAGGATGACATTGTGATAGTTCAACAAGAGGAGAAAAATTGAAAGAGCTTGAGAGAGGAATTAATTGGGGCAGAATTAATCTACTATATGTGCCAATGAGATTCGGGGAAATTTCAAAGGTTATAAGAAATACCCTTTTTGAAATATACGATAGTCAGTTGCCTCATGGAAGCCCGCTCTCATCTCACAGCTAAGGATAAATTGAGGGGTATATTCTTAGAAATGGTTTTCAAAATGATTGCATCTTACAGAGAGAATAAAATCATGTGAATCCAAATTTGAGGTTCCCATAAACAACAAACAAATGTAGGATCATCATAATATTGGCATTTTAAATCATTTCTTATGAGCTCTTCATGGTGACTACTTGTTTATGAATGAGTCTATTGATTATTTTTTAACCCATGTGTGTGAAAGTGTTGAATTGGTGCCTGAAAAAGACATGCTAGTCAGTTTAGTAAATGGATAACTTGATAAGATTGTTTTAGTAAGTGATGTTCTTTTAGTTAGTGATGCTTCCAAAAAGTAGGATACTTATGGTTTAAAGAAATCTTATTTGGATCAAGGCATCCAATAGGATTTCCTTCAAAAATAATGGCCTCATAATGAAGACATGACAAGTCATTCTCTAGAAATCACAAAATATATGACAAGTGCTATTTCAATGTATTGAAGGATAAAAACACAAATAATGTTTAAGGACGAAGAACTAGCAATGTCACAAGTGGGAATGTTTAATTTGGATTGAGTCATGGAGGAAATTTTTTGTTGCATGGAAGACACCGCTTGAGAAAGACTATTGATAGTGGATTCACTGAAAAGAGTAGTATTAGAGGTGTGTGAAATGTTTGGAATATTATGGGAAATAGAAGTGTATGAAAATGGCACATTGTTGTAAGTAGGTATGGATAATGGTTGGGGAGTACATGGACTACTTTTAGGAGGAATGATAGGATAAAGAATACTTCCAATACTAACATGTGTAAGATTAATGTTTGAAATGGGTGTAGTCATGAGAGGTGGAGTGTATGTAAGAACACTAAGTAAGGAATTAGGAATGGGAATAGAAGTATCAACACTAGTGTTAGGATGAGAGAGACCAAGACCTTTCATAGATTTAACATTATCATCAATAATATAAGAAATAGCATGCAAAATATTAACACCATTCTCATAATTATAAATCAACATCCTCATTCCTTTTACTAAGGAAATGACATCTGTATTAGAATGCTCTTGAACTAACCATTGCTCAAATTTTTTAAAATCATGGAAAAAAAATTGCACCTAGATATGAGGCACTCTTAAGGTCTCATCTTCATTATGAGAAGAGCCAAAAGAGGGATTTTCAACAATAGTGCAAATGTCATTAGTAGGTATATTAGTGTATAATCAATATTCCTAGGAAACATAGAAGACTCAAGATTAAAGGAACCCATAAGTCTATGATTTCATCTCACTGGAATACTATAGGTGGAACTTAATATTATGGCACTCATTCACAAGGAAATGAAAGAGATGTATATCTAGATAATGCAAGTTCAAGTAGAAAAAGATGAAAACACACATCAAGTTTATGCAACATGAATGTAATTAAGCATAATTACATGTAAAACCTAATGATAAAACATATAAATATCAAACCAAAAGTGGAATGTATGGAGTCAAGTTCACAAAAATGTAACATAAAAGAATATGATAGGTTAAGGTGATTAGAGCAGTTCCCTAATGCAACACCTATTCAATTCTTAGTTACATTCGAAGAAAGATGAACCACTAAGCCCAAGTAAGACTCGAGTGCTAATGATCCTTTGTTTTTCAATGTGTGGAGGAATTGATTAGAGGAATATGAATGGATTATGTAAATAGAAGGCTAGGTAAGATGAAAAGATAAGTTTTGAGATGTACAAATTGACAAAAATCAGATAGCTTGGTACATATGTCAAAAATGAGGTCCAGGGGATGTAATTAACCTACAAGATTTTTTTGAAGCCAATAAGGAGGGACTAGGTTACCTTGGTCGACTTGTTCCCTATACTTTCAACTAGTTTTAGTTGTAGACTATTCGTGAGGTCCTAAAATTTCCATATTTGATCTGGTGCAAATGCTACCTATACCTTAACATAGAAAACAAGGAAAGTTTTGTGAAGAAGAGGGTTCACCCCAATCAAACCCTAGTTGAGAAATGAACCTTGAAAAGAAATTATATATACATAAGAGGAAAGCTTCTAAATATAAAGTAGATATTAGATCTACAATATAATTGTATATACCTTTATAAACGGACTTTGACGTCATAATTGCTATGAAGATTCTTGTAATTTCTTGTATGTTTTGTATGTAATTCTTGGCTCTTAGGATATAGAGAATAATCAAGGATGCCCTTTACAAATGTATAGATGTACAAATACTCTTCAAAGATCTTTAAATTTTTTTATACTTGATTAACTCTTGCCTTGAAGAATGGATAAATGATCTTGAATGGGTAAAGTATCTCCTTGCTTGATTATGGTCTTCTATTATTGGCCTTGATGAGGGAGAGAATCTTGATACAATGGAGAAGTTTTCCTTGAAAGAATGCCTTACATTCTTAAAAATGATTGGAATCTTTAATGCTTCTTAAAATATTGAGAGTGATTTGAAATATTGATCATGGTTACCAAAATAAGGAGAGATGGGTTGTTTATATACCTCCCAGACCATTTTAAAGCTCAAAACTCAAAGAAAGCTTACGAGATTTTAGATTTCCCTCTTAACAAATGGGACCAGACCCAAATTTGAATTTCAAGGTGAACCAAGGGGACTAGGTTGAATGGGCCAACCTATTCCCCCTAAAGAGTTGTGGAACTTTTTTTGGGAGTCAGGAATACAGATAAAATGCTAAAATGATAAGTAGTATGGATGTTGGATCAACTATAACAAACATGAAACCTCAACAACATAAAAATGGGGCTAATTAAGCATCTAATTGTAGATTCTTACAATGTAGGATGGTAATGTGTGTGTGTGTGTGAGTCTCTTATAATAAAGAAGATTAAATAAAGGAAACAAAACCAATAAACCATACCCTAATATCCTCCTGAAAATATCAGAATAACAGCATATGCACAAGCAGATGACCAATACCATACATTACTCAAATTCAAATCCTCTAGATTTATCTTCATACCTTAAGATACATGTCTATAAAAAATTGACACAAACATAATGCACTTAAATGAAATAATGGGCAATACCTCTCAAGTAGTAAAAAACCAAGTAGACTTAGAGTGGGAATGAGAATGCTCCTCAAGTTATCCAAGTCATCATGAATCATCTAGGAACAATCTCCTCTCAAGTGCATACCAGGTGAAAGATCCTTAGTATTTCTACTAAAACCATCAACCAACTCATCATGTATCTCTAAATAAAAGAGAATTTCAAACTCACCTATGTCTCCATGTATCTCTAGAATCCAGACAACCATCTCCTAAATGAGGATTATCTAGGTTTAAAAACCTACAACTAAAATTTTCATAACATCAAGTGAAACCAAGATCTCCAAACCAAGAAGATACATAGAACTACCTATAAACCACTAATTAGGAATCAATTATACACCAACAATACATCACTTTCTAATACTCCCTCAAAAAGGTGCAACCAAATAATAACCAACCTATCATGTGACATTGTGATGAGCCATATGATATAAGTTCCAACACCAACTATCTACGTACTATAAACATCATCTATCATCTCATCTCAAAGTGAATATACCATATACTAATAACCACAACAAGGCCAAATAAAAAAGTATGCATCAACACTAAATCACTAAAGCGAATATAGAGTGTCCAAAAATTATTCATCCTACTACAAGTAAATGGTTATCTAATATACAACCTAATTAAAATGAAAATCTAGGTAATAAATTATGCAAACTCATCATCACATCAATAACCTATAAATTAAGATATCAAAGAGAATAATCTTGGAGACCAAATAACTCAAACATCAATACAAATTAGATTTGATTTTTTGAACATGTTGACAATCATTTAGCCTAGTGAAGGAACTAAATAAGCATGAAGGAGATGAGAAAAACATCTTAAAATCAAACCAAATCACCACCAATCCCCCATAAACATGATCATGTCATGTTAATACAAAAAATGTGCCTACATACTGATGACACCATAATCAACACCATCACTATACTTGCACTCAACTATCACCCACATGACCCCCTCATTCTTAGATCATGTCCAACCACATCCTAAAACTCAAGACAAAATGTGTGCTTATTTCTATCAAAGCTCAAACTCTGAAAAAACTTGTCAATGTGAACCAAGAAGTACCAAATCAAACAATTAATTGTAGCGTCACAAATATATCATAAAAACATGTACTCCCTCAAGGTTTTTCCTCTTTACATATCTAAATGTGCTCACACTCATGTTAGAAACTACAACTGAAACAATTTTTATATTGTCATTGACATCAAACCTTAACTGGTAAGATAGATGCTATCTAGTAGAGTACCATATATTTTGATTGATGAAGAGGATTTGAAAAGAGGAGATAACAAGAGGACCTAAGGAAAGGTTGAATTATGTGATACTTTAATCGGTACTTGATTATTTGGCACATTGATAAGATAATGTGTTGTTTATATTTAACACTAAGTGAAGAAGTCAATAGATTTGAAGCATAGGCTTAATCGAGAAAAAGAGAAGAAATTCAATTTAAGCCAAGTGATGCTAGTGTCGACTGAGCGCTAGTATAAGCCAAGTAAATTTCAGAGTCAGTTGAGCATCAGTAATTGCCAAGTAGCAAATAATTAACTGAGTGAAGATAATTTTTTCTAAGAAGAAAAGTTTTAGTGATGATTGAGTTATCCAGTGATGACTTAGGAGATGAACACAATATTGTCCGAGTGTTAGTAATTTACAAATTGTGAAGGAATTGAGAATCTCAGCCAAGATAGTTGAATTCTTGGGATATGTAAAATGTGTTGACATTATTAATGAATGATATAGAGCATTTAATGCATGGTAAATCATTTTCTTATGGATTCAAGGAGAAGTTTGGAGATGTATTTAGAAGGAAAAGGAGGAGCACAGAATGATGGAAGGATTCGATGAATTTGACCTAAGCCTAAGATCTATGGAAGAGATTAAGCGACAAAAGATTAATCTACTTGATTAATGAGGTATAAGGATGACCTAATTATGGGTTATGAAGTGTGTCAAAGAGGTTGTTGTTACTGACTGATTAATCTAAGAAGAAGGATAAGGAGAAGTTGTGAAGAGCTGAATAGAGTTGAGGTGATTGCTTGAAGGGATTTCTGACTAGATCAGAGATGGAGATGGAAATGAAGGTCAGTTAGTAAATCACCATAAAAGTGAATTGGATCTATATTTGCTTGAAGTGAGTTGTATATTTTAGATTAGAAACTACTGTTACTTTCTAACCATTGTATCAGTTAAAAATCCTTTAATCAAGGTTGACCTAATAGTCATTTTGTAAACCCTTTAATCAAGGTGAAATTCGAATAGAATGTTCTTAAGCCTTCTAACTAGACCACTCTTAACAGGGTGATTAAATCCTTTAATAGGGTCACACCTAACAATGTGTATTGTAAACCTTTAACATGGTTGGCTTCTCACAGATCTCACTTCAAAGGAGTGAAAATTAGTAGGATGTTATAGGTGGGTTTCCCATATTGGGTTTCCACATTAAACCCTGGTGTTATACTTGTGTGAATGTTATTTGATGTGAATGTTGTTGAAAGTTTTATATTTTACAAGTTGATTACTTTTAGATAGGGGACTGCAAGTTTTATGTTTCTAATAAAGACTAGGTGAATTGATGATTAAAGATCTAAGTTTTTTGAAGAGTTTAAAAGTTCTATTGCTACATCTGGACCTGAGGATAACTAATTCACTCCCCCTCTCAGTTATTCTAAAATCCTTCTAACAACTCACACCCCAAATCTTAGGCACCTCCAAGTGATCAAACAAGTACATAACTCTCCATACTCATCAAACTAATAAAATAAAAACACCACTGAGTAGTCACCTAAAACATCCTCTCAAATACCTATTGAAACCAAAATTCAATTTTGTATGCAAAATTTATTACCAAAACTATTGAAAATAGAATATATGGTTTCTAGATCCTAAAAGAATGTTAAATTAGTAAATTTGTGGAGCCAAACCTACACCATTACGTAGTGCTCAAATATAGCTTTTTAACAAGTATAAGAAGTCAAAAATCAGACTCCCTACGTGAAAGTTGTGGTTGTTAGAAAAAATACCCTAAATTAGGCTATATGAACAATAAACAAGTGGACTTGAAAATTTTCTCCAATTTGGCTAATTTTTATATTCTAAAGTTTTTTTTAAAAAAATTACAGGGTTGGACCTGCACCCCCTATAAAAACCTAATTTGACAATAAATGGTGGTGACTTTTAAAAATTACAAAGTAATTCAAAATATTTTAAGCCAGGAAAAAATATTTAATAAAAATTTATTATATTAAATTTGGTGGGTTTCTAAAGATTTATTATTTTTATTTTCGTGGATTGTATTCATATAGTGTTGAACAATTCTATTTACTTGGGTCCCTAAGAATCTCAATATCCTCCATGAGGTCGATCCAACAATGCCTATCCCAACAGTTCTAGGTACTATGTGGAACTTGGTGGTGCAGGGTTTAGCCCCCATCCCTAAAGATATTTTTTATTTTATTTCTCTAATAAAACTTAATGACATCACCCCAATTTCAATATTTGAAAAAAATAATGCAAGTAAATATGTTGATGGAGTTTTCTTGTTTTTAATTTATTTTTCTCTATAGATTAAATTTGATTACTGTCAGGCTATCAACACACACAAAATTACATTTTTTTAATTCAATCCAAAATAGGTTGGATTATATATCAAAATCATTGGTTTCCCAATCTAGATCAAGTGGTGAGGTCTATTTTTACTAGGAGAATGAATTTATAAAAACCATCCCCCAAAACCCTCATTTAAATGTATATACAAAAATTCTATTTCACCAATTTTTTTGCAAATCCCAAATCTGCAAGCAACCCATCACAATAGTAACCCAACACCTTCATATCTATAATTTAAAAACTAGAAAATGTGTTTCAAACCTTGCAATGTCTCAGATCCTTTATGCATATCCATGTCTTTAAATTATTACTTTGTCAATTTAAGCTAGGGTGATAACTTCAAATCAACCATAATAACTTTGACACCAATTATTGGAAAATTATAATTAAATGCATGTATTTTTCTGGATTAGATTGTGTGTGTTTTTAGCATCAACATTTCGGATCACACTATGTGATCCATCATTAGGACAAGAGAGGAATTCTTACACTCTCTTGTCCTGATGATGGATCACGGAGTGTGATCCGAAATGTTGATGCTAAAAACACACACAATCTAATCCAAAAAAACACATGCATTTACAAATGGATTGTGGAAATCTGATATTATTAAATTATAATTATACAAAATTACATTTAATCTATTTCTTAAATAACACATTAGAGACAAGCATACACTCAAGATTACAAAATCACTATTATGAAAAGATCAAATAGACCATAAGCCATAAGAGAGCACAAGATATACCCAAGGAAAATCCTCATGAGCGAAAAATCTACCCTCCAAAAAGATCCATACTCCATGTTCTATTATTGAACCATTAAACAATTATTAAATACTTATATAGAGTTACAATGAACACCTCTACAAAATCAAGCCCTCCAATTCATTTTCATGTGTCCATGTATGTATCCACACATCTCATGCAATGCTTCACAAATATAACCTTCAAAAAGTCTCAATAATGATAGGCCAAACTGCTAGCCAACCAAAACCACTAACATGTATTTTCTTTTATAGACCCAAGATCACATGAAATATAAATAATGGTAAAGTTAAATTATGTGCTAAAAAACTATGTGAACACAATATCATTGACACCTCATTTGATATTGGGTACTAAGTTTCCACTCTATTAAATATATTTCCTCAATATTAAATAATTACAATATCATATCCCAATGTGACACTAAAATTAAATATAATACTAATGTTACAATATAACATATAAGTTGCCCCAAGAATGGGATCTATAAAGAACCTCCTAAGTATCCATATGTTATGCCTGTTTATCATTACACATATTATGCAAAGTGTACAACACCTTATCCCAACTGGAAATAGATCAAGTTTTTATCTTCTTATTATTGGATTTTTAGTGTGCTATTCTTGAAAAGATCCTCAAAACGTTGTAATCATTGTATTTATTGAAATAGCATAAAACTTAGAGAATCAACATTGGAAACTATACAATAAGAAAAACGATGGAGGGTGTGAAATAAAGGGATAGTCCACCTTTTTCTAATTGTGCAATCAGAAGGAAGATGACCCAATAGGCTCAAGTAAGACTTAAGCCTTAAATGAGTCAATGATCCTTTACTGATAATGAATTGGGAAGAGTTGGATTTGAGGAGATATGACTCACTGATTAAAGATAGATGGCTAAGTAAGAAAAATTGACATGATTAAACATATATAGAATAATAAAAATAAAAAAGTAACCTGCAATGACCTGACAATAACTAAAAAATAGATTTGACATGTGGTTCTAGTTTGAAGAAGAATAGGATGGTATAGAATGCCTTGGTCATTACATACATGGGTATAGAACATCTAAGCTACTATATATCCTACACTTTTGTCTGAAACTTTTTGAGATTGTCTGTCAAATCTTGTACTTTCTAGATTTGTGACAACATATTTGTTACATGTTCCTACATATAGAAAAATTAGAAATCATTGGGTTAAAAGTGGTTTACCTTGGTCAAACCCCTGTTTCGGAATCAACCTTGAAATTAAAATAAAATTACATGAAATAAAGCATGTAAATGTAAAGATAAATATTAGATCTACCTTGTAAATGTATATACCTTCATGAATGGATATTGAAATTGCACATACTCATGAAGATGCTTGTGGGTTACTTGAATTGTAGTTGTTTACCCTTGTAATGTAGGAAGGAAACAAAGTTTCCTTCCATAAATTCATGGATCTATGAATGCCTCTCTAAGATCTTCAATGTTGTTATGCTTTATAGACTCTTGCCTTGAATAATGGATGAATGAAATGTGTGTACATAGACAAAAGGATATTCTTTCTTCATTGAAAACTCCTCTACTTCACCATCATGGGAGACAAGCTTTCTATAATAGAGAAGATTTCCTTCAAAATGGATTGCATGCTTGAAGAATAATTGACACTTGATCTTGATTGTAGGAGAGCACTTGAAATCCTTGAGTGTGTATGAACTTAACTACTAGATTATTTATTACCAAATGAGGGGAGATATATGACTTATATATCTCTCACGATATTTGAGGGGTCAAAAGTCAAGAAGTCGATCACAAATTCAAATTTTCCTCCAAAACACTACAATAGGCCACCCATTTAAATTTTGGCTCAAATTTTGGGGTATATATATATATATATATATATATATATATATATATATATATATATATATATATATATATATATATATATATATATATATATATATATATATACACACACACACACACACACACACACACACAGGGGTATGTATGTCTGATTTTTCTCAAAAACCAAAGCGTAGTATTTCGGGCATAGATTTTGCCTCATTCGTCGAATTTTGTAACAAGTTACATTTTTAGAAACTAGACTCCATTCTACACACTTTAAAACAAAATGAATTTTTTATTTTTGATTAGTTTTCAATGATTTCTAGGGGGAGCACACAAAAATTTCACATTTTCAAGATCTGTGCACTTCAGAAATTCATAAAAAATTGTGCATTCATCAAAAAATTAGCAAAAAAATCTCGAATAAACTATGTGGTGTTAGCTAACTTCTCACCAAAGCGATTAAAAAAATACAAAAAAAAAGTTAACATTTTAGGGGGAGCACACCATATGCTATGTTATGTTTTTTCAGAAAAAATAGGACCACATTTTGTGCTCCCCCTTTTTGAGGGCCTTAATCTGCACCATTTTTAAAAAACATTAGTAGTTTAGAAACTAGATTCAGAGTATTACAAATCTTGTTCTTGTGGCATTTTAAATTTTTGAGTCTAACTATCTTCAATTTCTCATTGAAGTTTAGAGTTTTCTGATTTCAAAAAAAAAGTGGCATCTTATACCCCCTTTTTGGTCCCCCATCTTTGTGCACTTAGGCCCAAGTAGATTTGGAAAGTGCATAAATGAGCATCGAACATTGTCCTTTGTACATAGACATAGTATATTTCTTAAGGCATATGAAGTGTCAAGAAGGTCTAAGTGATAGTAAGAAGAGAACTATAAAGTTACAAGTGTCAAGATATGTATTGATTCAAGGAGAACAATATTGGAAAAATAATGGTGGTATCCTCTTATTTTTTCTAGACACCTAGCAAGCTAAGTCAGTTATTAAGGAGTTGTATGATGGGGTATGTGGTGGTCACTTCTTAGCTAAGACAACAGCTCATAATATATTTAAAGTCGGGTAATATTGGCCCCATGTATTCAAGGATTGTTATGAATATGTCAAAAAGTGTGAATCTTGTCAAAAGTTCTCTAGAAAACTGAAATACAATGGTGCTTTACCCCTCATTCCTTTACAGACTAAGGAACCTTTCAAAATGTGGGGAATAGACTTTATTGGGGAAATTACAAATGCTTCGAGTGGAGGTCACAAGTGGATACTGGTTGCGACAGAGTACTTTACGAAATGAGTTGAAGCTATACCCACGAGACAACCTACAAGCAAGGTGGTCATCAAGCTTTTGATAGAAAACATACTTACCAGATTTGGAGTACCCTGCAAGATTCTTTGTGACAACGACATGTGTTTTAGATCTAAGGAATTTTTAGAATTTTATGAAAAATATGGCATCAACCTATCATACTCATCCCCGTATCATCCGCAAGGAAACGGTCAAGCCGAATCAAGCAATAAGAATATACTGAAGATTATCAGAAGAATATTGAGCAATAATAAGAAGGCATGGGACTCAAAGATAAATCTAGCTTTATGGGAAGACAGAGTAACAATGAAATGATCGATAGGTTTTGCCCCTTATGAATTGGTTTATGGGAAACAAGCAAGGTTTCCATTAAATAATCTCCTGCCAGTTTACAGATTTACCTAGGAAGAAGAGCTTGAGGATGTAAATTTTATGGAAGACAGATTGAGCCAGTTATCAAAGCCAGATGAGATGAGAAGAATAGCACAAGAAAGGAATCTTCATCAATAATGATAGATCAAGCAAGTTATCAAAGCTAGATGAGATGAGAAGAATAGCACAAGAAAGGAATCTTCATCAATAACGACTGATTAAGACCCTTCATGACAAGAAAGCATCAAACAGGCCTTTCAGAGAAGGCGATTGGGTACTAAAATGGAATACAAAAGACCAAGATAAAGGAAAACATGGTAAGTTTGAGGCATTATGGCTAGGACCTTACATGGTCATTTCAAAGGTAGGTGAGAATTTATACAATTTATAGGATACGAATGAAGTTATTCAGGAGTTCCCAACTCATGGTCAGTATTTGAAGCCCTTTTTCTCTTAAAACAGGAAGTATTCTCTAACTTGTACATTATTTTATTTGTTTTACTTTACCCTAACTTCATGATTCTTTTCTTACTATGGTCTTCTTTTCCAGAGATAGCTAGACTCTCGCTGCATCCATGCATGAATGCACATCCCCAATAAGAGCCATTGTTGACACCAAAAAATTAAGGTTCTAAATATGCCAAACATCAGGGAAGTATAATCTATATTTTCATTTTTCATATAATTTCCCTATGTAAAAAAATTAAAATGATTTAAAAAGCTTAACATTTATCATTATTTGTGAAATAGGTTGTTAGTTATTTTATTTCAATAAATTTAATGCTTGTACATTTTGAAATAAAATAATTATAAAAAATAATGAATAATAAGGTGGTTAAATAAAAAAGGTGGCGAGAGGGAGTTGAACACTCGACCTCTCAAGCCAACCTTTTTTCCTACCTACCTACCCTCCTACACTCTAACCAATTAGTCTATTATCATTTTTCGAGAGGATTTGGAGGAGAAACTAGTTTATTTACATTTCCATGTGCAGGTGAAAAATCAATACAATTTCTCACACAGGGAGTATTTCTTTCCTTAAATATTTTTAAATTCAATAATGAAATATTATTTTCCTATGTATTATTTATTTTATCAATTTTAAGGCAAAAGAGTGAGGAGAGGGAGTTGAACACTCGACCTCTCAACCCACCCTTTCTTCCCATCCTAACTACCTGACTCTACCCAAACTAATTGTCCTATTTTATCCCTTGAGAATATGGGTAGAAATAAAGGTATAAATTAAAGATTATTTTATTCCATTTAGTATTTTAGGGATAAGTGTTAAGATAATAAATGTATTGAATTTCTCTTGCATGATGTTTTTAAAATAATTTATATTTTACGTGATTTAACCTATTTACTAATGTGATCCTCTTTAGGTCTCATTTTTGTTTTACCCTAAAACCCTAAAATGAAAGAGTAAAATAAAGTAATTTGTTTTGGTAATGTTATGGGTTTTGAAATTGTTTTAATTAGCATAAATGTTTAATTTTCAAATACCTAAATACAATCCCTTACTTCACCCTATTGTAATTTTATTTTTTTAAATCGAAATATTAGGGTAAATAGGGATTGTTGATTATATCTTACCTTTTTTAATTTGTTTTTAACTTTTTCATTTTTGGGAAATATTAATTAGGTGATGTAAATGAATTTTATTTTCATCTCATTAATGTATACATTTTTAGGGTTTTTGTTAAGAAAGTGAAATTATTTTATTACAAAGACCTTAAATGTTTATTTATAAAATGGTTGTACTATTATTTTTTGCATTAGAAATATTTTAAATGTTAGGGTAAGTGTTCTCCTCTTTTTAGGGTGAGTTAAAATATTTTGTACCCTAATATTTCTTTATTTAATTTATATTATTTTATGTTTGTTTAAAAGGTAGTTTAAAATGAATGCATTATGGTTAACACTTTTAAAAGTGAATTATAATTTTAAACATTATATTCCTATGTAATAATTTTAGGTTGATAACATTTTCATATGTTTTGATAATTAAAGTAAGTACCTAAGATTAATGATTTAATTTTATTGGTATTTATATTTTATTTATCAAATACATTTGTGTAAGTTATGTCATAATTTTATTTGATATATTATTAATTAATAAATAAATAATTTTAAATAGTGATCTTTATGAAAGCTTAAAACATTATCAAATATAATGTTTTTTATTTTAAATTTTATTGAAAGATTATTTAACTTTGAATATTTGTGTGCAAGAATTAAATATGCAAATCATTATGCACATACCTGAAGACATAACAAATCAATTTTGTCATACGGGAAATGTTTTTCCCTAAAACCATTATATGGTTTAATGTGTAATTTTTAGGGTTAGTTTTAGGGATTAGGTTTTGTGACTTTTCAAAAGAAACCTTTGGTTATTATATTTATATTAAAACATTTCAAATCAAATAACACGACACACAATTGGGCTAATACCTCCTGGAACTACAAATTTGGACCTAATATTCAATTTTTCAAATGCTAATGTCAGATAACTTGATTTATGCTTTTTGAGGTTATATATCATTTATTTTCAATTAGTTTTTCAGATACTCTGTGTACTAGGGTGTTCTACTATGTTATATTCCCTAATTTATTAATTAAAAGTTGATTTATACAATTCGAATAGCAACTATATGGTCTGTGAACCTACTATTGTTCCTGTCAACCTCTTAATTTGGGTTAAAATCGATACGATTAATTGTATAAATTGAATTAAATTGTGGATTAAGCAAAAGCCTGTAGGATGATAGTCTTACTTTATAGGAGTAAGTTCCCTTAAAACTGTCTCTAACTATACGTAGGATTGGAAGTAATTGACTCTATACCCAAATTTGTATTAAGGCACTGATCTCTTTTCGTTTGAAATTGTTATTTGGTTCTATCTTGTAGTTTACATATTAAATCTTATTTCTCTCTTTACAAAGCATTCAATTAGGTTTTACTAATAGTGAAATCTTAGTTTAGATTTCATACTTGATACAACTATTAGGAAATTAAATCATTTTCCTCTAAGGATTTGTTTACCCCTTTGAAAGGAACATTTTTCTGTGCATGCATTTGTGCAGTATAGGGCACTTGTGAATTCAAGCCTACCAACCTTGGCTCAATCGGGCCAAAATTGCAAAGGCATTTGTGTGTGCCTGTCAGTTGGCCTCAGAATGGTCCATCATTTTTTAGCACCAACAATACCCACAACTAATCCACTAATCAAAAGTATCTAGTTAAGGATGTTGACCCTGTCAGGAATCTATTACATGCATATAGTGTCTATGTCCTGATTAAAGGACTCTAGGCCTTGTTAGAAGCCTCAACCCTACTAGGAGTGGGTATTAAAAAATAGGATGTTTATAAGATGAGCTCACTACCCAAACATGTAAAATACAATGATATCTGAATACAAAGGTAAAGTATATAACCTTTCACTACTGCTAAATAGCTTTCCTATTCTGATTTAGCCTTATAGGCTCTTCACTTTCATATACAGAGTCTTCTTGCTTTTCTTTGGCAATATACAACTTTGTATCACCGTATTACAATATCTTATTACATCTATATTTGTTCGCATTACATGCTTCTTACATCTATACAAGATATTAAGAATAATAACTTATAGTCAACTTTACTAAGCATAAAATCTTTCCTAAATAAAAATAATAATTCATGTTGCCTAAGGGTTAACATATAGGATGTCATACCTTATATGGTTAATTCATTATTTTTATAAACAAAATAATCCCTTAACTAATATTCTTATTATGTCTTCTTGCTCTGCTCAGGTCGGCTTCAACTCTATCTCTGTTATTCTTCAATATCTCCTTCCGTACATGTTGTATAGACTTGTGTTTTCACATGTGTCTTCAATATACATAGAATTATCCATGTTCAAGTGCACATGCACTGAACTTGCTTCTTTGGACATCGCTAGCCAAAACTATCTCTCATTAGACTAGAAAATACTATTGTACTTAGATAATTTTTACTTGCGCTCTTGCAAAATTGCTTGCTACTATAGTGTGATCATCATAGTGATTATATGTTTCCATAATGAAAACAACTTGATATCCTACTCAGCCAAATTTCCAACAATCTCCCCCTTTGTCATTGGTGGCAACATATAAGAAAATTGGCTAAGTCTCACAAAATTTCAAAATTGTGGCCATATATAAAAAAATCTCCAACATACTTATATCTCTAAATATCTATACTCCCCCTAGTAGTATGCATCATACTATATTGTCTGTACAATTTTTTGCTACTACTCCCCCTTTGACAACAATGACAAAAATGGTGTCAAAAACTTGTCAAGAAAATTGTTTACCTTAGGATCTCAAAATTGCAAAGCCAGTAGGCTTGCAACACAGTCTCCAAAATTTATCTTCATTCTTACTAAATGCTTATCCCATGATTTCTTTATAGCATCTAAAACACTTAGGAGTGCACATTGACCATAAGATGCAATTTCACATGCCTGAAGGTTTTTATAGTGAAATTTTCCATAAGATGTCTTAGAAGAAAGACATTCCTCCAACTAACTCTCAATAATACTTAATTTAATCGATATATGCTCTCTTAATAGAGTGAATCTCCTCAATTTCTTGTCCTTTTCATCATTCAGAATTCTCATATCATCATAGAGTTTTCTTATGTTTTTCTCAGTGTCTAAGATCTTCACATTCGGGTTGACAAAAGGTTTATTGTTGTTCATTTCTCTGCCTCTTTGGTGTAGGAACACCCACAATAAACTTGACAAATAAAGTTCATCAAAGTCCTAAGAACATCTAGCTAGGTTAGATCTTCTATCTAGGCATTTAGACCAAGTTGTAAGACCTAGCTCCAAGATTGGCATAACTATAAGCCCTTGGTCAACTACGGTCAAAAGTGGTCAAAAAGCCTAGAATCTTAGGATTTTTTTTATTTTCATGTTTTTAATAATTTAGATCCATGTTCGATCACTAGATTAGGTCTAGACCAGGTTTGGTCACCTAGAATGCAAAATTGCAAAAATGTTGTAAAAGTTGCTTAACAACTTTGACAACTTTTGCCAAAAGTTGTAAACAAAGCCCCCAATAGTCATATGGTTTGAAATTCAGTTGTAACTGATGGGTGAAGCCTTCATAAGCCCTTTCAGGTGGGTGGAAGGTAACAATGTGTAATTTGGCAATTTGAATCAATAAAATATCGACATTTCTCTGTAATTCCTGAGGAGAAATGAAGTGTACGGATAGGTACAGATAGGAGGGCATGAAACTCTAAAACCAAAAGTTGGATCCTTGAATCTACTTTCATTTTCAATTGGTCTCATGTTCTAATCCATCATAGTTTGTGAGTTATTTGGTTTTTAGTGGGACTACCTGGATTGAAGGCCTAAAACCAGGGTTCCCAGTAGGGCTTGATTGTTTGGATCAATTCCACCATGGAAAATTGATGCCCCTTGGTGGAATTCAACCTTTGTCAATTTATTTTCATATTTTTTAGGTTAGAAGTGTGGATTTGTAGGGGACTGGATTTGTCGTAATGCCCTAGGTGTACATCTCTATGTGTGCACCAGTCAGTGACTTAGAACAGTCACCATAAATCTCAGGTGGAGATTCACCAAGACTCTAAAATCTAGATTCTAAGTCCTTTTATATGCCATCACATGATCCCATAATTAGTTTGTGCATTGGCTTGGAGGGAAGAGCACTTGTAGTGCAATTGGAGACTTAATTAGGCCTAATAGTCCGGTCTAGTTTTGTTGTTTCAACATCCTCCATTTAACTTCATATCTTGGCAATTGGATATGTTCCATAAAGCCCAAAAGGGTGTCATAATCTCCAACCTATTTCATATCTCATGTGGAAGTATTTTGACTTATGCTCAAAATTCCTTCTAGGGAAGGCTACAAGCCTAGCCATTGGTTTGTGAAGCAACTAGCATGTATGGGTTTCTTGTAAGTGAAAAAGCCATTGGAACTAAACAAATAGGACCTAAATAGGCCAAAATAGTGATTTTAGGCCACCCCTGGTCTTGTGAGTCATTTCATGGGGTTTGGTTGCTTATTGGGTTAAGGGAACACCTTAGCAAGCCCTGGTCATTAGTGCTTAGAACCTTGTCGAACCTAGTGATTAGGTTATCCTTGGAATTGGGGTTGTGATAACCTCACTCCTTGCTCATTCTACACTTGGGATAAGTTTAGGGCACTTGACCTTCATAGTTTGGTGTATTGAGTACCGCAATTCTTACCAATTGCTCATTGTTTAAGGCTTCTGATTGCCCACTTTGCATCAAGTGGTATCAAAGCTATGTCTACTCCTGAGAATCAAGAGATCCCTACAAGGTTCAAAAATAGTGAATTAGCAAAGATGGTGAGATAACAAAGGGCTACAAACACAGCCTTAACTAAGAGGCTTCAAGAACTTGAAAAGAAGGTAGACAAGGATAAGGAAGATGGGTTTGAAAATGAAGAAGGGAGTGAAGAGGAGGAAGATAATCCTGATCAGTACATCCCTATAGACCAAAGGCCCCTCATTGATGCCTTAAAGTTCATGGGGAGAAGAACCATGGAGGAAAAGATAGACTTGTCGGTCTTCAATGGAAAGATGAATGTAGCTTTAGCCTTGGATTGGGTAGAGGCTTTGACAACATTCTTTGAATGTGAGGACATCGCTAAAAAGCAAAGGGTAAAGATAACAAGATCCAAGTTGAAGGGAGCAGCCCTAACTTGGTGGAACTTCATCCAAATAGAAAGGGTGAAGAATGGAAGGATCATGATCAATTCATGGAACAAGATGATAACATTGATTAAGGAGACATATGTTCCTAAAGACTATGGGGTACAACTCCATAGGAGGAAGAAAATATTGAAGCAAAAAGACATGGATGCAGGCTCATACACCGAGGAGTTCCTAAAATTATGTATGAAGACAAATGTGGTAGAAGATGAGGAAGAGAAACTAGCAAGATACATGAATGGTTTGAAAGTATCCATTCAAGAGGAACTTAGCCTACACTACCCTACCATAGTCAATAAGTGCTATCAAATGGCACTCAAGGTAGAGGAGAAATGGAAAAGGAAATAGGAGTTTGGAAAAAGGAAAGAGTAATGACCATGGGAAGAACTTTAGAGGGAAAGGAAACTCTTGGAACAAGGGACAGAATGGTGGCAACAAAGAGAACATTGACTCAAACTTTAGAGGAAACTATAGAGGAAGGAGACCCTTCAATAGAGGAAGAAAAAACTCTGGAAGAGGTAATGGACCATTGAAATGTTTCTATTGCAATCATATGGGACATCATGTAGGAAGGTTCCGTAAGAAGAGGAATAACAATAATCAAGGTGAGAGGAGAGCACAACTCATCCAAGAAGATAAACAAGAAGACAATGCTGACACTAGAGACTTGGAACCAGAGGAAGGAGTATGTCTGATGATGAGGTAGGTCTTCCTTCAAGTGCCACAAAACCAAGAGCCTCCATAAAGGAAGAAGCTCTTTAGGACAAAGATCAAATGTCATGGAAAGGTATGTAATCTACTTATAGATTCTATTTCAACTAAAAATATAGTATCTTGTGAAATGATTCAAAAGTTAAACCTCCCTAAGAAGCCACACCCTTGCCCCTATCATGTCTCATGGCTAACAAAAGGCCAACAAACTCTAGTAATAGAACAAGCATGCATAGAGTTCTCAATTGCAGACTTTCAGGACAAAATTATTTGTGATGTGGTTGAAATAGATGCCTCACACATCCTTCTAGGAAGGCCTTGGAAATTTTATGTAGATGCCATACACCATTGTAGGAAGAACACCTACTCCATCACCAAGGATGGAAAAACTTTTACCATGAAGCCCCTACCTAATAGCAAGTCTGAAAAAGAACCTACTATCATAATCATGGGAGAGAAAGAAATGTTAAAAACATTGAAGAAACCTGATATTGAAGCCTTTTTCCTAATCTCCAAACCCAAAGACAACATAAGGTCTTATAAAAAAGAACCTATACCAGAGGAAGCTAAGGAACTGCTGGAAAAGTATAGAGATGTCACTGCTAGTGACCTACCCACAAGCCTCCCTCCCTTAAGAGATATCAGTCACCAAATTGACTTGATACATGGTTCCTCTCTGCCTAATAAGGCCCCATATAAAATGACACCACTGCAGCATGCAGATATTGCAAAACAAGTTGGTGAATTACTAGAAAGAGGGCTCATTCAAAAGAGTCTTAGTCCATGTGTAGTGCCATCAGTCTTAGCCCCTAAAAAGGATGGAAAATGGAGGTTATGTACTAATATAAGGGCCATCAATAAGATCACCATAAGGTATAGATTCCCCATTCCAAGAATTGAGGACCTATTGGATCAACTAGGAGGTGCTTGCTACTTCACCATGATAGACTTAAAGTCTAGAAACCATCAAATTAGAATCAAACCAGGAGATGAATGGAAAACAACATTCCAGACTACTGAAGGTTTGTTTGAATGGTTAGTAATGCCCTTTGGCTTAATAAATGCCCCTAGCACTTTTATGAGACCTATGAATGAGATATTCATTGATTTCATTGGAAAATTTGTTGTTGTTTACCTTGATGACATACTAATATTCAGTCATAGCAAGGAAGACCATCTTGATCATGTGGAATAGGTATTAAGAAGACTTCATCAACACAAGTTGGTAATCAACTTGGAAAAGTGCATGTTTATGAGGAAGGAACTTGTGTTTCTAGGATTTGTGATCTCACAAGGTACCCTCAAGATGGACCTTGACAAGGTAGAAGAAATCATAAATTGGCCTCCACCAAAGAACCAAGGTGATGTAAGAAGCTTCCATGGACTTGCAACTTTCTATAGAAAGTTTACCAAAAATTTTAGTCATGTGTGTGCACCAATGCTTGAAACCATTAAAGGTGGAAAGAAGAATAAGTTTATGTGGACAAAGGATGCAAATGATGCATTCCAATACTTGAAGAATAGGGTTTCCCAATATCCTATCTTGTTCCTCCTTGATTTCAACAAAGTCTTCACTGTGGAGACAGATGTTAGCAATTTGGCTATAGGTGCAATCCTAAGTCAAGAAGGTAAGGCAGTTGCCTTTTTCTCAGAGACACTAAATGAGGCCAAAATAAAATACTCTACATATGACTTAGAACTCTATGCCATGGTCCAAGCCCTCAAGAAATGGAGGCACTATTTGATCCCAAAGGAATTTGTGGTATATACTGACAACCATACATTAAGTTTTCTTAATTCACAAGAAAAAATCTCTGTCAGACATTTGAAATGGGTAGAATAGTTGCAGGACTACACCTTCAACATCAAGCATAAGAAGGGTGTAATAAACAAAGTTGTTGATGCCCTTAGCAGGAGGGTTGGTCTGATTGAATAAATACAACTTCAAAGTGTGGGAGTTGAGTCCATCAAACACCTGTACCCTGATGACTCTAAATTTGTAGAGATATATCAAATCTGCACAAAGATGGTTGGAAGATACCATACAGATTTTTCTGAATATCTGATTCAGAATGGACTCCTATTCAGAGGAGCTCAACTATATATCCTAAAATTATCAATGAGGACAAACATAATAAGGGAGAAGCATTGTGGTGGCCTAGGAGGTCACTTTGGCATTGATAAGACAACAGACATGGTAAGGAGAAGTTATTTTTGGCCTAAGATGAATAATGATGTTAAGAAGTTCATAGAAACTTGAACCATATGTCAGCAAGCTAAAGGTGTGTCGACCAATCAAGGACTATATCAACCCTTACCAACTCCTTCTAGACCTTGGGAGTCCATCTCAATGGATTTTGTAATGGGGTTGCCTAAAACAAAGCAAGGCTTTGACAGTGTTTTTGTAATAGTAGATAGGTTTAGTAAAATGGTCCATTTTGTACCATGTAAAAGCACAAATGATGCTTTGCACATCGCTCATCATTTCTGCAAGGAGGTAGTTAGGATCCATGGTCTACCTCAAATAATTGTATCAAATAGGGATGTGAAGTTCCAAGGCCATTTTTGGAGGACACTCTTCAAGAAATTGGGAACTAATCTCACCTACAGCTCTGCCTATCACCCACAAATAGATGGGCAAACTGAGGTAGTAAATAGTGTATGCACCCTAAAATGGTCGCCTAGACTTTGGGCCCCATTTATTCAATTTATCAAATCATTTTGATCAATAATCAATATTTTCAACATTATCAATTTCTTGATCAAATTTTAATTTCGATCATATATTGGATTTTTATCCTATGGGCTAACCATTTATCCTAAGTCTTTATTTAATTAAAAGGAATATTTCCTCCCCTTTCAATTAAATAAAAAAAGCCCCCACTTTCCTCTTATCCTAAGTTGCACAAATAAAACATTATTCCTATTTTATAAAAAGGGAAAAAGCACTTTTGTCTCACATGAGGCTCAAAAGTCAACACTTCACTCTCATTGGAGGATACTTGTGCATATGGATTGCTCCTCTTTCAACCTCCACCGCTGATTAAGATCTTTTGCCTCTTAATCTCCATGGTCCATTCCTTTGCATTTCTTATAAAAGGAGAGCTCTCTCCTTCATTTGCATATCCATATTTTATGCTATTGTTATGCTGCAGGTTTTCTAGGTACATTTGGAGCTTTTTGAAGACATTGAAGACTTGTTTCTTTCATCATTTTAGTTGCATTTCATAATAGTTTTGCTTTCATAATCACATTCATAGCATCATAGATTAGATTTCCTTTTATGCAATAGAATAGATCTCACGTAGCTTAATTAGGGGCTTGGAATCTATTGTACTTCTTTTCATAGTTTAGTTTGCACTTCATTTGATAGATTAGTCTTGCACATTCATACTAGTTGCATTTGCATTTCATTTCCATTTAGATTCTTGGAGATATTGGCACTCTTGCCCTTGTCTTCACTTGAATCTCTCATTGTATGGTTGACTAGCAAGGTCACCTTCTTGTAGCTCTAGCTGAGAGCAAAACCCATAGTCCCTTGCAACTCCATGCATAAAGAGCTATGAGCCGCTTTGTGAGGCCTCATTCTTGAGTAACCTTGCATGTAATGGTTCATAGAAGTGCATATTTTAGTGTGTACATTTCTGGCGCCCACCGTGGGGCAGAGTAGATTAGCTTTGTCCCTTTTAATTCTGCATTTTTCATCATTTTCGGATTAATTTTCGGAAAAGTCTGCGTCTCTGGTTTTCTGTCTCAGATTATCGCGCGACACTTCTCAGAAATATCACGCGATATACTTCCTGTCTTGGCGCGATAGTTCACTCGGAAAGTGTATCGCACTCATATATTGACTTTTGTCACCTGGCATCGGGCGAAGTATCGCCTGTCATCGTGCGAAGTATCGCTCGACTGAGAAGTATCGCTCGACTATAGGAAACTATATCGCGTGATACTGTTGAAGACTGAGAAACATCGCCTGATCTGGCAGAGACTTGCGCTTTCAATTTTTTGTCCGAATTCGATTATTTTAGCTTGCTGTTTTGTTTTACTTTGTTTAGATAGGTCTAACCTGCATCTTTTAGCTTGAATCCATCAGATTATTGCACATTTACATTTGGATTTTGATTTTGCTAACATTGTGGGCCTAACAAGTTGTGTTTGTAGGTGCTCTCCTTTGCTTGAAAATTGCTAAAAACGCATGTCAAAGAGGGCTACTAACAGTTTTTGCAGGGCTGCCCAAGCATAAAAAAAAAAAAAAAAAGTTTCCATTTCTTGCTTGTTGTTATTTTCCTTTCATTTGTGGCATTTACTAATTGTATTAGGAATCTTAATACCTTGTGAAAGGGATCTTGAGGTGGTAGGAGAAGTATGCTCTTCACCTTTAGGTGAATCAGAAAATCTTGACCCATCTTAAGGTTTTGGAAGCAAGGGGGTAATTGATCTCTTTGCTTGGTGTGTTTGGGAGAGATTCTTGAGATAAGGGAGTATGCTCTTCACCCTTGTGGTGAATCAAAAACCTTGAACCTCAAGATTTGATCCATTTTGTTTAGTTAAGGAATCCTTTAGCGGGCCTGCTCTTGAGCAATCAAGAGGAATGACTCAAGTGGGGACAACCTTGTCATCATTCTCCTTGATGGCAAGTGATTCCAACTCACTATAATCTCAAGGCTATCAAGGACACCAAAAACCTTGATAGACATAACACTTGTCTTCATTTGATGTGAGTAGCTCATGGGATTGCGACCATGAGGAAAATATTGAACAAGAATGCTTAAGGTACTCTTGAGGCCGCGAGGTCCTAGTCCTTTATGAGGAGCAAGAGGGGTGTTGTGAACGGAAATCCTTATTAAGAACCATTAGATAGAAGCCACCTTGTTTAGCCGCTTATCTTCTTAGTGCAAGGATTGATCCAAGTGGTTTACCCGGATCACCTCAAGATACTCACCATATGTGTCCCTTTCGTTGTGTCATTTGACACTTCCACGACAAAGCCAATATCTCTTGTGGGCAACCACTTGGTGTGAGGCAAGGGGGCATCAAGTTGTGGGCTAAGTTGGTAAGTATTGAGCCTTGTCTTGTAGGTAGATATTGCTTGAAGTGTCTTCGATTGTGTGATACCAGTGTAAACATTCTCAACATACAAACAATCGGTAGCATTCATAGGGTGCAATTTTATTTTTGATATCATAAGTGTTTGTCTTGGAAAAGTTGCTTTTGCCCTTGTTTCAAGTGTTTGAAGACATGTTTGATCCTCTACTATTTGCAAACCTGTCCAAATGCTGTTGAATTTATGACTGAAACCAAAAACATCAACCCTCAGACTGAAAATTTTGACCAAATAGACCCAAAAATGCAAATTTCACACAATTCTGGTCAAGAGTTGAATAATTCTGCAACAGTATCGCGCCCTGTAAGGCGAAGTATCGTGCGATACTTCGCGCATGCTAGAAATATCACTCCCTTTGAAGAGAAATATCGCACGATAGTTCGCCCCTAACGGACTATCGCCCGACCTGCCTGCAGTATATCGCTCGAAAGTGTTAAGAAGTATCGCCTGTCATAGAGCGAAGTATCGCACGGGTATAGGTTTATCGCCCCAGTAGCCTGGAGTATATCACCTGGTTCATTTTTGTCATGCTTAAATTTTGGTCAGTTTCAGTTGCTGTCAATTAGGCCAGGTCTTAGAACAGGCTTTTTACCCTGACGTTTGAGATCTGTCTTGACTCCAAATTCCTGGTTCTTAGTTCTCCAGGATAGCATCATTTGATTTACAAAGTCACTTTGGAATAATTGTCAAGTTAGAAAGCCATTCTTGGTGCCAAGGTCCAACTTTAAAATTGTTAGCTATATTCTGGGAAAATTTTAGTTCTCTTATTGTCCAAATCGCTTTCATTTTCAATTATCTTTTGGCCTAGTCCAACCTCCTGATTCAAAAGTGCAAGGGTAGTCACCCTTTGAGTTGAAGCACCTCTTTGACAGTGTTGGTAAAGCCCCCTTTCTTTTCTTTTTTTTTTTATTTCTCTTTGGACAATAGAGGATTTCGATTATCCTAGTTTGGTGTTGACACTTTGAAAGGTCACCTTATCATTGAGAATATCTCTCTTTCATGTCAGTTACGACAAGGTACCAAGTTAATCAAGGGAAGCGACCCCCTGTTGCCTTTAGCCAGTTACCACCTATCAAGACACGTCGACAACCTAAGAGAAAAGGACCCCTTTTTGACCAATCTCCTAAGAGTGAATCCAAGGTTTGTTTCAATCCGGGAGCTAACCCTAGTGAAGTGAGCACCTCTTTCATACCACTTTCATCAAGTATGGACATGAGTTACACTTTCACCCGACAACAAAGAGAAGCCATGAATCAAACTCTCGAGGATATCTTTCAACGACACAGAAGAGAGTATGGTAGTTCTTCTCATGCCAGTCCACCCGGGTCACCTCCTAACAACGCGAGGTATTTTGATGCTCATCAACGAGCCGAAAGATAGCATAAGTTAGCTCACTCAGATTCAGGGTCACAACACGAAGACCAGAACAATGAATCTAGTGATCACCATATCAACGCAGCTAATGCAATAAGGCATTCAAGACAAACCTCCCCACTTAAGGACACTTCTCGATATGCAAATACAAGATTGAGAAGCATTGAGAGAGAGAAGCAAGCCTACTTAGATGAACAGGCTGCAAAAAAGGAAAAATTCTGACAACTAGAGGAAGAGGAACGTGCATTGTTGGATATACAGAAAAGAGTCACCCAAGAAGAAGAAGATAGACTCTATGCACAACAACTCCAAAGTCGATTTAACGGGAAGGGAGCCAATAGTGGGATCAACTCACCCCCATCTACCCCTTCCCCTAGCCCTCGAAGAAGATCAAAGACACCCTCACGATCCCCAAGTCCTAGAGGAAGAAGGACTTCAAGATATGACCATCATAGGAGACAATCGTCTCATAGACATTCAAAGCAACCCTCCCAACGAGCACATCATGGCTCACAACATGGAGGCAGTTATGCTAAATTTGATCATATGGACTTCATGACTATGCAACAAGAACCATCCTTTCAAGCCTATGTGGAGCAATACGTGGAACAAAACAAAGACCAATTCTTGGAAAGTCTTATCAACAAAGGCGCTAAAGTTCCATATAACTTTGATGTTCACCAAAAAATAAAGAAACAGAATCCCTCAACTGATGAGTTGATCTTACAAATGCAAAAGGATATAGACAGAATAAAGGCTCTCAAGAGCACATTTCATTTGGACTCCATATGTCCTAACCCCATTGACAAAAGTGTGGTGATGGTAGAATTTCCTAAGAAAATTGAATTCCCAACATACGACAAATATGATGGCACGAGTGACCCTCACGACCATGTTCGACAATTCTACATAATGAGCTTTTCCTTTCACCATGAAGACTCCTACTTGCTGAGATTATTCCCGCGTAGTTTAAAAGGTCAAGCCATGGAGTGGTTCACCAACCTTTCCCCTCCAGTAAGGACATTTAGAGAACTTGTCCAAAGATTTGTGCAACATTTCGCTTACAATTTATCTAGGTCAGTCACCATGCTTGATTTGTGTAAACTTAAGCAAAATCAAGGGGAATCTTTTGTCACCTTTTTACAACGATGGAGGTGATTATGTTCGAAATACCCAAGGACAATCCCTGAAGAAGAGAGAATTGATATCATTGTGAACAATCTAATACCAGAACTCAAATATGAAGTCAAGAAAATCCCATTTAATTCCTTTGATACTATGGTAGAGGTGGCATGTCGCATTGAGGATGTCCTAAAAGAACAAGGAATTTTGGCTAAACCAACAAATAACAACAATAGCCAAAATAACAATACTAATGGTAACAAGGACAAAAAGAACTCTTATTGGAATAAAAACAAGCAAGTCGTCAACGACGGAGTTGTTGATTCATCTCAGATCAAAAATGAAGGAGTTCTTAATCTCTCTCATGCAGTTCAAGCTATGAAGTTGCAAACATCGTCAACGCAACAAGACAAACCTCAGTATCAAAAGAGATCTAAAACGGAGAAAAGACAATTCACTAAATTGGGAGAATCCTATGCAGATGTTTTTAAGACACTAGTTGCTCATAATCTGGCGCACCCACAGGATCCTACAAAACATCGAATACCAGATCCTTTACCTCATTGGTGGGATGCTAAGGCTTTTTGCGTTTTCCATAATGGGATTGGACACGACATAGAAAATTGTTTTAAACTCAAGCATCTTGTCCAAGACCTTATTGAAAAAGGACAATTACAAGTGGATGGGTTAACTACTAATGCAGACCATAAAGCCTTTAAAGAGCCCTTGCCTAAATATGAAAAAGGAGAGAATTCTACCAGTAAGAATGGCAAGGTAGCTATTAACTATACATACACACATGCTGATAATGTAATTAACATGCTTGAAGTGGCTGACGATAATATCAACATGGTGAGAAAGAAAGATCCTTATGGACATAATGTGGACTCAATTCCTATGACTAATGAAAGACCCGCTGTAGTGATAAGAGGTCCTCACTCACAAGGAATGCCCCAGTCCCTCAATGCTGTCACTAGGGGTCAGGCCCAAACACCCATTATCATCAAAGGTCCTAGCACTAGCAAGTCTAAACAGCCCGTGTCCAAAGGTGCTCCTCCAAAATCTATTGTTGGTCCTGATTCCAATTATAACCTTATTGACCAACTACAACGTACACCCGCTCAGATATCCATTTTTGAGCTTTTAGAATTATCTCCTAAGCACAAGCGCGTCCTCGAGGATGCTTTGCGAGCAGCCAATGTCCCTAATAACTTAGATATCGACCAATTCCAAAACATGGTCAACCATTTGGCTAGCCCTCATTTCCTCACCTTCTCAGAAGAAGATGACAAATCCATTAGCCACCCACATAATTTGGCCTTACACATCGAGGTCATGATTCATAAAACCCGTGTTAGGCGTGTACTGATAGATGGGGGTGCGGGGCTCAATATTTGTACTCTGAGTTTGCTGCTAGCTCTAGGGTATTCCGAGAACGTCATTGACACAAAGAAAAGAATCACAATCAAAGCATATGACGAAGCAGAAAGAAGTTCTAAGGGATTGGCTGTTTTGACTATTCGTATTGGTCCCGTAGAAAAAGACATATTATTCCAAATTGTTGATGTTGGACCTCTAGCCTACAACATTTTGCTAGGTAGGCCATGGATTCATAAAATGCAGGCAGTCCCATCGACATATCACCAGTGTGTTAAGTTTCCCCATAATGGTGTAGAAATTTGCATCCCTGGAGACAGTGCTCTATCAGTTAATAACATTTCTGCGGGATCACATGTACCTTTGAATAGAGAAGCTGACAATCCTAGTAGTTCACTTGAACAATGCAAGCAGAAATTCAAAACCATGGACCTTGGGATGGGTGATTATAAGATTGATTCTTTTACAAAAATGTCAATCTCTCCTAGGTCTCATGGGAGACCCTCCCCAAATGTGAAACCTTCATCATCAGCAATGACGTTATTTGGGAAATTTGTTGAATCTTCGGTCCCCATTCAAGAAGAGAAAGAGGAAGTTGCTGTAAGGAACTGGATATATCACGAAGAGAAATACAAACATAATGAGAATTTTGCTCCTTCACCTGAAACTTATGGGAAAGGATATACACTGGTTAACAATATGGGATATCCGGGATTTGGTCCCCTTAGTCATAGGCTGGATGCTAAAGCTGAGCCTCTTGATCATGCTCTTTTTGGACACAAAAATAAGTCCACGGTCGGCTTAGGTTTTGAGAATCAGAAGAAGAAAGGTATCACTGTCCCAGCTGCAATGGACAGTGATAGTGATGTAGATTACACGCCCGATCTCTCCAACCAACAAGATGTGCCTGATGATTGGGTGCCCTCAATGAATCTCCTTTGGGGAGCTTCTACAGATTTGATGCTTAATAGTCCTACTATCCCAGCTGCGACGGATAGTGATTGTGTGACTTCTAGATCGACAAAGGAAAGTGTTACTGTCCTAGCTGCGACAAATAGTACCAATACTAGCACTAGAGAGGGGGAAACCCTTCCTAACCTTGAAGCTTCTACATCACGAGGCCTAAATGATGACTCAGAGACAGACTCCCATGAATATGAATGGGATTCGCTTTCAGACGCAACAATTGATCTAGACGTGGATATTATCCATACCTATAGTACCCAACCCGATGCAACTAACGATCCTAGTGTCAGACTAGAGGATTGCCCTCCTCAAATCGCCTTAGTAGACGACGCTTCGTTTGATAGGATGAGCCCCAATTCAGGTCTCTTAGGAGAAGACTTGATGAGCTCCGATTATATGGTCACCAGAGATGACACCTTTCTCATTAACAACATCGAACCTACCATTGACTTGCCCGTTGTTCACTTTGACCTGATTGACTGGTCTCAGCGCCACCAAGAGCCCACATTCCTCACATTTCACAATGATTACGACATTGCTTGCTATCTGAATGCTCTGGAACCCGTGGCTTCTTCCACCAGTGAACCAACAACCAGCATGACAGAGCCTGATATTAAGTACCTCAGTCTCAAAACAAAAGACAAAAAGAAAAATAGGTCTGATGGCGAAAACCACTTTGTGGCGGTGTCAGAACCAAAAATAGTAAAAAGAAATGACGCATCCAAAGGTGAAAACCTCTTTGAGGCACCTAAGGATGGGGTACTTAATAACTTGCCAAGCTATTTCTAGGATAGATCATCAATATTGATTGAACCAACAAAGCCGGTCAATCTAAACACAGAAGAAAATCCTCAGATAGTCCATCTTGCTCAATCTTTATCAGAGGAAGAGACCAAGGCATATGTACAGTTTTTACAGAAAAAGAAAATTAATTTTGCATGGACCTACTCAGACATGTCAGGGCTTGACACAAATCTCATAATGCATCACTTATCTATAGCTCCAGGATTCAAGCCAGTAAAACAGAGACTAAGAAAAATGCATCCACATATAGCTCTACTTGTCAAAGGAGAATTAGAAAAGCTTTTGAGAGCTGGATTTATTAAAGCCATCGATTATGCAGAATGGATCTCAAACATAGTACCGGTCTCTAAACATGATGGGTCCATTCGTGTCTGCACAGATTTTAGAGATCTAAACAAAGCCTACCCAAAGGACGACTTTCCACTTCCAAATATTGACATGATCGTGGACATGACGGCGGGTTATGACATATATTCCCTAATGGATGGTTTCTCAGGGTATAATCAAATAAAAATAGCACCTGAAGATCAAGAAAAGACCGCATTCACTTGCGCATGGGGAACCTATTGTTGGAATGTTATGCCATTTGGATTGAAAAATGCGGGTGCTACATATCAAAGAGCTATGACAACAATATTCCATGACATGATGCATAAAAATATGGAAGATTATGTGGATGATACCCTGGCAAAATCAAGAAAAAGGGACACACACCTCAATGATCTGGAAGTAATTCTAGATCGTATGGAACAATTTCAACTCAGATTGAATCCAAAGAAGTGCGCATTTGGCGTCACCTCAGGCAAACTTTTAGGATTCATAATATCAGCAAAAGGTATCGAGGTTGATCCCGAAAAGGTCCAAGCAATCCTAGATATGCCACCTCCTCAAAATATCAGCCAAATGAGAAGTCTTTAGGGATGTCTTCAATCAATTAGGAGGTTTATTTCTCAGCTTGCAGATAGAGCGCAACCCTTCAACAAGACATTGCATAAGGGTGCTTCTTGTGTTTGGAATGAGGATTGTCAAAAGAGCCTAGATCAGATCAAACAATACTTGGCTAATCCTCCGATCTTAATGCCTCCTATTCCAGGGAAACCATTGCTCCTATATATCTCAGCTACAGACACTTCCCTGGGGGCATTATTGGCTCAAACAGATGATACTGGGAAAGAACGGGCCATCTACTATATCAGTCGTACTCTAGTCTCTTATGAGATCAATTACAATAATATTGAGAAGTCTTGTCTCGCGGTGGTGTTTGCTTCTCAAAAGTTGCGCCACTACATGCTTGCTCATACCATACACTTGGTTGCCAAAATTGATCCCCTTAAATACTTGCTTGGTAAGGCTGCCCTGACGGGTAGACTTGCTAAATGGATGATGGTTCTCACTGAATTTGACATAGAGTACGTTGAAAGGAAGGCAATAAAAGGACAAGCTATTGCTGACCAATTAGCTGATTTTCCAATCCAGGATAGTATGCCAGTCCAAGTGGAATTCCCAGACGAACACATCTTATATACCACTACTCGCACTTGGACAATGTTCTTTGATGGCTCCCGCATGCAAAATGGATCAGGTGCTGGAGTGTTATTTGTTTCTCCACATGGGTACAACATTCTGAAGTCTTATAAACTATTATTCCCATGTACCAATAATATTGCAGAATATGAAGCTTTAACTAATGGCTTGAAAATGGCTATAGAATGGAATATCACAGAATTACATGTCTTTGGGGATTCTCAGTGAGTCATCAACCAAGTCAATGAAGAGTATCAAACCAAGGATGACAAATTGATACCCTATAAAAAGATGGTTGATTCTTTGAAACGCTATTTCACCTTTGTGACGTTTCAACAAATCCCTAGGACAGAGAACAAAGCTGCAGACACCATGGCCACATTAGCTTCACTTCTTCAGTTGGAGACACATGAATCCAGATTTGAATTCCTGGTGGAAGAGCTACACCATCCCATCTTTGACTCATCTGAAAGCCGTGTCATTTGTGCCATTATCACACACGAGTCTTCCCGATATGGTGCTATCTATTCATACCTTCGTGATGGCATCATCCCTGACACATTCACCCGCTCCGAACGCCGAAACCTCATCCGTAATGCCTCTCACCACACCCTCATCTCTGGTGACTTATATAGAAGGGGTTTAGATGGGACACTCCTTAGGTGCTTGGAAAAGGAGGAATCCAACCAAGCGTTAGCTGACATCCATGAGGGCATTTGTGATGGGCATTCTAATGGTCTTGCCATGGCCCGAAGGTTGCTTAGGGCAGGATATTATTGGCCCACAATGCAGATGGACGCAATCACCTTTGCTAAGTCATGTGAAAAATGTCAGAAACACGGCAACCTGATTCATGCTCCAGGTAGGGAGCTGATTCTTTCTATTTCTCATTGGCCATTTCAGCGCTGGGCCTTTGATCTGGTTGGGCAGATTCATCCCAACTCATCAGGTGGACATAAGTTCATTATTACTGCCACTGACTACTTCACAAAATGGGTGGAGGCCGTACCACTTTCTGTTGCTTCAGGAAGGACCATTTCTTTGTTCATCTTGAATCATATCATTTGCCGATTTGGAGTGCCTTCTGAGATCATTACTGACAATGGAGGTCAATTTAAGAATAAGGACCTAAAGCACCTATGCAAAAAGTTTAAAATCAAGCAACATTGGTCATTTATCTACTTTCCACAAGGAAACGGACAGGTAGAAGCTTCTAACAAAACCATTCTTAAGATTCTTCATAGAACAGTACACAAGAATGGTAGGGATTGGCACTTACAAATCAATCCAGCACTATGGGCTTACCGAACCAGCATTCGCACACCTACAGGAGCCACTCCTTTCTCTCTCACCTATGGCGCTGAAGCAATATTGCCTTTAGAAGTCGAGATACCATCCCTTAGAGTCTCACTCAAAGGTTTGATTACAGATGAGGATTACCGCGCCATGAGGTTGCAGGAACTAGAACTTCTAGATGAGAAGCGTAAGGCTTCCTTTGATCATATGAGAGTGTATCAGAAGCATATGTCCAAGGCATTCAACAAGAAGGTTCGCCCTAGAGAATTTCAAATAGGTGATCTTGTTTTACGAGAAAACCCTAAGAACCAACAAAACAAAGAGCAAAAGGGCAAGTTTGAACCTAACTGGCTTGGACCATATGTCATCACAGCTGCTTTTGGTACTGGTGTGTATTTACTGTCAGATCCTGATGGAGAACAGCTCCTTGATCCCATCAACATTGTGCACCTTAAGAAGTTCTATCCTTGATGCCCGTTCTGTCTGGGGGCATCCTTTGTATATATCTTATTGGTCCTGAAAAAATTCCAAAAAAATTCATATATGATGCTGAAAAAATCCTAAAAAGCATAAAATGTCCTGAAAAAATACAAAAAAATCAAAAAATTCAAAAAATAAAAAAAAATAGAAAAAGTGCCTTGGTGAAAACCTAGCAATAGGCGCCTTGGTAGCAAAAATACAAAAAAATGAAAAAATAAAAAATGATTCCAAGTGGTGAAAACTTGGAAACAGGCACTACTTGAGGCCTTTGCACCCCTATTTGTTAGCATACGTCCTCGACACTTAACCACTTTCCATCATGCCTTGACCTTATTTGGCTTAGTCTGCAATTGGTCTTCGTCTTTGTCTAGGGGGCATAACTGTTAGCATTGGTCCTTTAGGTGCGTTTGTCTCTTGGGGCATTTCACAACAAGTGTTTTTCAACACCACCCCAAACAGTGTTTTTCAACATTACCCTTGCGTCGAGTGTTTCTTAACACTTATCAGATGTCTTACCCTACAGTCTAGTATGATGCGATATTTCTCATTTGCAGATGTGATACTCAGAATTTGACTCTCTGACCAACACACACGCACTTAAACAATCAACTCGCTGATGATATGATGACTTTATTTTTTCTTTGTGTGCTGTCTATGAGGATTTCTTTTGATGAGTGGTCTCTCCCTGAGAAGTTTTCGATGATGCATCGCTAGAAGACTGAGGGAATAAGACCATGTTTTCTTTCTTTATCTGCTTGTGGGTATATTTTGTTGGTCCTACCTGTCATGAGCATTTATGCTAGTCTTACTTGACACTATGGATCGACAAGGTATTATCCTTGACTGTTTTGCGAGTACATGCTTTTAGCTATCCTGACTTTCACGTGTCTTGATACAAGCATAATCTCGCCATATCAAATTTAGGTAATCTCACTGCATTAGTCATCTTGACCTATATGTCTTTGATGCCTAGGTGAGATTCCCACATCTCTATCTGATAAAGATCATATTCATATCCACATAGTTACGCTAGTGTGCATTATATGATCTTACGATGCTACCAATAACGCTCGATGATGATAATTAGATGTCTATAAGCGTTGTGACCTTGCAAGTCAACTATTTTTTATAGTAGCTTGCATTTCTAGGTTCATGTTAGTTTCATTTCTGCACCTTGCACATGGAGAGAGCTCTCCTTTTCATCCTACATGGACCTATCAGTCGAATGCACTCACCTTCTCTTCTTCTTGATCATGACTTTCGCTCCTTGTCTTTTTCATCTCAAACCTGTTCCTGTTCATCACAAGGGGTTAATCACATCATCATATCTATATCAAGAACCGTCATTTTCAAGAAACATAAGTCCACATCATACATATGAGAATTAAACATACATCTATGAGAGAGAACATACATAAGCACATACATAAGTATTTTTGAGCAAAATGACAAGACAATATACATAAACTGATACATCCATCACAAGTGAGACAAATACACATGATACATCGAACATCCAGTAATCTCATAAATCAATAAATGTCATGGTATACAATATGAGATCCCAAAATCTGGATCAAAAGTCTCAAAATATGTCCAAACATCTAAAACCTAACCCTAAGACTCGCTACCACCCTCATGAGGAACTCGTGGTGGTGGAGGAGGCATGGCTCTCCTATCGAGTACCACATCTGATACCCCTGCCCGCTGAGAGTATGATGGTGCTCTCTCACCCTCTGGGACGGCCTGCAGATATAACCCATGATAGTAAGCAGCTCTCGCTGACTCCCGTCGGAGCTCCAGTGCTTCGGCCTGTGCCATCGCCTCACGCCATGCTATCTCTGCTCTGAGATCAGCTATCTGCTGATTCCGCTCCACCCTCAGATCCAGGAGCTGCTGATCTCTCATGGCTATAGTAGTCCGTAGCTGCTGTATCTCTGCCTCCTGAGCCTGTATCTGGGCTCTCAGGTCCTCTCCCCCCGCAGGCTGCTCCTACTGTACCTCTACCTGCCGGCGAGCGGGTCTCGCCTCCTCCTCAGGAGTGGCCGATCTCTGTCCCCGTGACCATTTCCGGCCACCTGATCCCAACCCCTCTCCTCTCTCCATCCTCCTCCCTCTCCCCCTCCTGCCATCTCCTCCATCTCCTCCCTCCTCTCCTCCGTCCCCTCCGTCCCCCCCGTCTCCTCCGTCTCCCCCCGGCGCTGGCACCTGAGCATCTGGTATTGTAAATCGAGGGAATGGTACGCTCCACCGCTCTGCCCTGTAAGCTCCATCAGCCCCTGCGTCTGCCACATCTGAGAAATAATCCCAAGGCTCGCCCCTGATAGCTGCTGTCTCTGCGACAGCCTGCTGATAATCCAACATGGGTAGCCACCCATGACCCTCCTCATCTCTGGCCCTGGCATATGTGGTAGTCTCTGTCGAGACTCGCTGCTACCTCCCAAACTGCCGCCATACCCGAGTGATACAGAATCTCTCTACAATCTCTGCATATCGACCTACCAGTGGCCGACTGCACAGCATATAACTCAGCTCATCTGCGGCATCCCCCCAAACCTCAACCTCCCTGTACGGCCTCCATGTGAATGAGGCTATCTCATCCAGAATCCGTCTGTAATAGGTCACATCCCCTGAATGGGCATGCGATATAAACCCGAGGTACCTGTAAATGAAGGGGTACCTCCTCTCCCTCGGCTGAACCCTGGGGCGCACCACAGCAATGTGCTCCCATGCCCATACCTGTGCCAGGATGGCACCACATGCCCATGTCCAACCGTCCCTGTAGATGATCTCATGCAGCTCATGATACATCTTTGCTAGGATCGCAGGCCCCCATGCCATCCGTCGGGGCCTGCCTACCAAGTCTACCAGTAGCCTGCCCCATCCGAGCGGGAATCCCTTCTGACTGCGATCAGTCATCACGATCTGTGAAATGATCGATGCCACAATACATGGCACCGGATAATCTCTGCCAAAGTCATCAAGCAATCGCTCCCAGCTGACATGCCTGTCTAGGATGGTCACATCCTGAAACATCTCCTGAATCAACCGACGCCCCTCAGTGACATTCTGATCATAGTATACCTGTGACAACACATAAATCATGTTAGTTTTCATCTTTTGGAAACATTACATTTTACATGACTATCTTAAAAACATGATTATACTTACAGGCTCTCCGTGACATGGAACTCGAAGGATCCTATAGACATCCTCTAGTGTGATGGATGCCTCACCTGTAGGAAGGTGGAAGGTGTTGTGCTCGTTGTACCATCTCTCGACCAGCGTAGTCAACAACCCATGATCTGCTCTGATATACGGATACCGCAACAGATATCGGAATCCCATAGCCCTGATATCGGCATTGCCCGGATCATCCAGATCTCGGACACACCGTAATCCTGTCACCTTCGGCGCTCTGATGATGAGCGCCGAAAAAACCTCCTGCAAGCCAAAACCAAACCCGTTGTTAGTACATATCATCACGGATGTCCAAAAACTCAGTATAAAACATCTTAAAAACATAACATTGTCTAGACTCATGTCATTTCTGCTCAAAAATGCGTTAAATATCAAATTTTCCACTTGGGCGATATTCTTTTTTGGAGAAGTATCGTGCGATACTTCTCCCTATAGTGGGGCGATAAACCTTATGTCGAGCGATACTTCACCCAGTATCGCGCGATTTTTCACCCAGTATCGTGTGATACTGTTGTCTAAAGCGCGCGATACTTTTGGGGCACGCGAAGTATCGCGCGATACTTCTCCCTAAAGCGCGCGATACTTATAAAGTATCGCGCGATATTTCGCCCAACAAAAAATTTTTGAAATTTAAAATTTGAAAAAAATGTGCTAAAAGAAGCTATTAAATGCTAGAAATGACCAAAAAGCTCAACTTTTTCGAAAACATACCGGGGCAGGATAGTGTGGTGGCCGGTTGTGCAACCGGGCGCGCTCGAATCGATGCCTGTGGATGGGAACTCCTGCTTGCTGAGTCATTTTCTCTCTCTAAAGCTCTAAAATTCTCAAATCGCTAAAAGACAAATGATTTTTGAAAATGACATTTTGACCCCTTTTATAGCATTTTGACTTTTTGACCTAATTTTTAAAACACCTCAGAATTGCACAAAAATTGCACCCCTAGCTAATTTCGACGTCCTGGATCCATTTTCGGACTCGAAATCAAAATCCGAGGTCATCTTCATAGTCAAAATCATGTTTCAAAATCTTCCCCCCCTTCTGCGCAGTTGGCTGATCTTTTGAGGCCTAATCTTTTAATCTTTGTTGGGGCATCGTCATCTTTCCATGTCTTTTAAACTTCTAGTCTTTCATTCATAGCCATTTCATTCCCTCATTTCTCGCGTTGACTACATCTTTCCAGTCAGGCTGGGGCATGTTCTATTGCCTAATGGTTTACCTATTTGACCCTTACATTCGATTATGATTTGATCAAATCTTTATCCATTTGCTGTCTCTCCTCTACTTGATTTCGATTTCGATTTCGAGGGGGCAGTACTTATGGGATTCTCATCCCCAATTGCTTGATTTTCCTGATTCAGACATCTTTTGTGAGCTTTTGCTCAAAACTTGAGATTCTTATCTCCCATTTTTAGACATTGATTATTGCCTAGCAGCGACGGTGATAGTTTTGTCTAAAGCTTGATTTGCACCTAGCAGCGACGGTGTTGGTCTAAGCTTTTGTTTATGTTTTATCCAGATGTGATCCCGAATCGACCTCATATCTGAGTTGTTTTGTGATCCCAGATCGATCTCACATTTCAACTTCATTCTTTGACTACATGTGTTCCCAAATCGATCACACATTAGTCAAAGAGGGGCAAATGTATGCACCCTAAAATGGTCGCCTAGACTTTGGGCCCCATTTATTCAATTTATCAAATCATTTTGATCAATAATCAATATTTTCAACATTATCAATTTCTTGATCAAATCTTAATTTCGATCATATATTGGATTTTTATCCTATGGGCTAACCATTTATCCTAAGTCTTTATTTAATTAAAAGGAATATTTCCTCCCCTTTCAATTAAATAAAAAAAGCCCCCACTTTCCTCTTATCCTAAGTTGCACAAATAAAACATTATTCCTATTTTATAAAAAGGGAAAAAGCACTTTTGTCTCACATGAGGCTCAAAAGTCAACACTTCACTCTCATTGGAGGATACTTGTGCACATGGATTGCTCCTCTTTCAACCTCCACCGCTGATTAAGATCTTTTGCCTCTTAATCTCCATGGTCCATTCTTTTGCATTTCTTATAAAAGGAGAGCTCTCTCCTTCATTTGCATATCCATATTTTATGCTATTGTTATGCTGCAGGTTTTCTAGGTACATTTGGAGCTTTTTGAAGACATTGAAGACTTGTTGCTTTCATCATTTTAGTTGCATTTCATAATAGTTTTGCTTTCATAATCACATTCATAGCATCATAGATTAGATTTCCTTTTATGCAATAGAATAGATCTCACATAGCTTAATTAGGGGCTTGGAATCTATTGTACTTCTTTTCATAGTTTAGTTTGCACTTCATTTGATAGATTAGTCTTGCACATTCATACTAGTTGCATTTGCATTTCATTTCCATTTAGATTCTTGGAGATATTGGCACTCTTGCCCTTGTCTTCACTTGAATCTCTCATTGTATGGTTGACTAGCAAGGTCACCTTCTTGTAGCTCTAGCTGAGAGCAAAACCCATAGTCCCTTGCAACTCCATGCATAAAGAGCTATGAGCCGCTTTGTGAGGCCTCATTCTTGAGTAACCTTGCATGTAATGGTTCATAGAAGTGCATATTTTAGTGTGTACAAATAGATCCTTAGGTAATCTCCTAAGATGCCTAACCAAATAATATGCTCAAAGTTGGGATACACTCCTACCACAGGCAGAGTTTGCATTTAATGATTCCATGAACAGGTCAACCAGAATAGTTAACCTCAAGTAGGAACTTGAGTTTTAAAATCAAGGGAAGTATGGTTTAGGAGCACCCACAATAAACTTGACAAATAAAGTTCATCAAAGTCATAAGAACATCTAGTTAGGTTAGATCTTCTATCTAGGCATTTAGAGCAAGTTGTAAGACCTAGTTCCAAGATTGGCATAACTATAAGCCCTTGGTCAACTACGGTCAAAAGTGGTCAAAAGGCCTAGGATCTTAGGATTTTTTTTATTTTCATTTTTTTAATACTTTAGATCCATGTTGGATCACTACCTTAGGTCTAGAACAAGTTTGGTCACCTAGAATGCAAAATTGCAAAAATGTTGTAAAAGTTGCTTAACAACTTTGACAACTATTGCCAAAAGTTGTAAACAAATCCCCCAACAGTCATATGGTTTGAAATTTGGTTGTAACCAATGGGGGAAGCCTTTATAAGCCCTTTGAGGTGGGTGGAAGCTAACGATGTGTAATTTGGCAATTTGAATCAATAAAATATCAGCATTTCTATGCAATTCTTGAGGAGAACTAAAGTGTACAGATGGGTATGGATAGGAGGGCATGAAAATTTGAAACCAAAATTTGGATCCTTGAATCTACTTTCATTTTCAATTGGTCTCATGTTCTAATCCATCATAGTTTGTGAGTTATTTGGTTTTTAGTGGGACTGCCTGGATTGAAGGCCTAAAACCACGGTTCCCAATAGGGCTTGATTGTTTGGATCAATTCCTTCATGGTAAATTGATGCCCCTTGGTGGAATTCAACCTTTGTCAATTTTTTTCATATTTTTCAGGTTAGAAGTGTGGATTTGCAGGGGATTGGATTTGTCGTAATGCCCTAGGTGTACATCTCTATGTGTGCACCAGTCAGTGACTTAGAACAGTCACCATAACTCTCGAGTGGAGATTCACCAAGACTCTAAAATCTAGATTTTGAGTCCTTTTATATGCCATCATATGCTCCCATAATTATTTTGTGCATTGGCTTGGAGGGAAGAGCACTTGTAGTACAATTGGAGACCTAATTAGGCCTAATAGTCTGGTCTAGTTTTGTTGTTTTAGCATCCTCCATTTAACTTCATATCTTGTTAATTCAATATGTTCCATAAAGCCCAAAAGGGTGTCAGAATCTCCAACCTATTTCATATCTCATGTGGAATTATTTTGACTTATTCTCAAAATTCCTTCTAGGGAAGGCTACAAGCCTAGCCATTGGTTTGTGAAGCAACTAGCATGTATGGGTTGCTTGTAAGTGAAAGAACCATTGGAACTAAACAAATAGGACCTAAACAGGCTAGAACAGTGATTGTAGGCTTCCCCTGGTCTTGTGAGTTATTTCATGGGGTTTGGTTTCTTATTGGGTTAAGGGAACACCTTAGCAAGCATTGGTCATTAGTGCTTAGAACCTTGTGGAACCTAGTGATTAGGTTATCCTTGGAATTTGGGGTTGTGATAACCTCACTCCTTGTTCATTCTACTCTTGGGATAAGTGTAGGGCACTTGACCTTCATAGTTTGGTGTATTGAGTACCCCAATTCTTACCAATTGCTCACTGTTTAAGGCTTTCGACTACCCACTTTGCATCACTCTTTCATCTTAATATTCTCTATTATCTCTAATATATGATTTTTTGATTTGGTACACTGAATGTACAAATATTTTCTTCTATCCAAAATCCTTCTTAGTTCCTCAATAGAAATATCCAGATTGTCTATATCATTTCTGATATTCTGACATACATCTTGTAATATCTTAGCTTCATAAGATTCTTGTGCTTTAACTGTGACCATGTTTGATAAGTTTGTGAATTCAGTATCAAATGCTTTCACAACTTCTTTTTCTTTACTCTGTGAGTTTGCCTCTTTTATTTGACTGGTTATTGTGCTTTGGAGTTTCTTTGTCACTTCAAGAAATGATCCTTCTAAGATTTTTACCTTTTTATTCTTGCCAATAATCTTATTCAAAGATGAGATCAACTCTATTTGATCATCATCATCAACTTCTTGTCCAATTCTAGCAAAAATAGATTCAATTTGTGGTTTCTCTACTGATTCCTTGGGATTGGGACTAATTACTGCTTGTTCCTATGGGACTTCCTATTTTTCTACTTCCGCATTAACTTGTGATTATTCCTGTGTCATTTTTGGCTCTTCTTCCTTCCTTGTTTCCTTTCCTTCTTCCTCATTCACTGTCATATCCTGTTGCTCAATAGATAAATTGTCAACAATGATTTCAAGATTACAAAATGGGTTTTCTTCATTGTCTAAGGTAATGTTTGTTCCTTCTACATTCATAGTTTCATCTTCAATGTTAATAGATGGTGGTAGTGATGGTGAATGAATTTTCTAATGTTCAACTTCCAATACTTGATCAAATACATTTGTGTGCTTACAAGGGCCAGAGGTCATAACCTTTACAACTGTCTCTTCTATGTCTTTGTTGATTTCCTCATAATTACCACCCATTATTAATATAGTTCTTCTTTTCATTCTCAGATGAGTGTTAATATTTTTCATAATTTCCTTAAAGTTATCTTCATCTTTTATTTCACATAGCTTCCTCACATAACTTTCTCTTATACTTTTGTCTTCTTCAACTACTCTTTTCTTCTTGTTTACTAACTTCTCAAAAAGTTCATTAGGAATCTTTCCTTGAATGCTATCAAACTTTTTGTCTGCCAGTATCATGTGCTTGACAACTACATTTTCTAAGTTTAATTTCTCAGAAAAATTGTACAACTCATAAAATTTGTTCATTTTAGTGAAATCACCTTGATTGATAATTAAGGCATTCACTTTTTCTATCTTAGGCTTCTATTTCTTTCAACTACTTCTTGCTTCTTCATCATCTTTTACTTCTGATATTTTCCTTTGTGCTGGGGTATATATAGTCTTTTGTCTCTTTCCTGGCCCACTTGCCATTTCCTTTACTCTTTTTGCTGGTGGAGTGGTGGAGAATCTAGTGGATTTCCTCACTTTGTGCACTTCCACAACTTCAATTTCTTCTTCCAAATCCTTAATTTCTTCAGTGTGAGCTGCAACTGATGTTAGGGGTGGAACATATAGAAATTATTTTTGTCCTATGTCTTTAATTGTTGTTATTGTCTTCTTCACAACTATAAACTCATGTTTTGTCATGCCTATATCTTTAAGAATTTTCTTTATTGTGTTGTCAATTCTCTTTTTAGCTAATTTCTCTGCCTGCAATGACTTTGCAAAGTTAAAGTTCTCCTCATATGTTCCAAATCTAGGACTATTTTCATCCAACTTACACTTAAGTAATCTTCTTATATACTCTTCAATTTCAGCTTCAGAAAATTCATATCCAAGTGGATTTATAAATTCCACTCTAGGTTCAACTGCTTCAACAAAAGTGAAATCAGTGTCAACCATAAAACATATCTCATTTTTGTATTTTTCTACAATAATTGGTGGAATCCTTGATCTTTTTCTCATTTGGTTTTGAAAAGTCTTGATTACCAAGATTGCGCTCTCATTTACTTTGTCTACAAGATGTCTTAGGTACACCTTATTGATTATGTCCATTGTATTCTTGTTATCAGTCCAATCTTCTCCAATAATATATGGAGATCTTCTCAAGTAATGAAAAAACATATATAAGATCAGAGATGGGAATCTAAACTGTGAGTTCTTATTTTTCTTAATCTTCTCAAGGTTCTTAAACAACTGAATTCTTATAATTTCCCACATATCAACTTAAAATTTTTCAACACACATCAAATAAGTTGCATGTACCATAGCAACTACCATATCATCTTCTCTAGAATTTGCACAAAAATTAGACATTAAAATCTTACTTACATATCTAACATCATCTTGTATGATCTTGTTGATTACAATTCCTCTACCATTGTAAGATGATTTAGTGTTGTCCAACATAGTTTTCTTTACATTCTTCTCATTAAAAGGAATAAATCCAAATTTTGACAAACCAGTTACCTCATGAATTAGATCTGCATCAATATCTATCACTCTATCATCTAACAAAATTTTCCATTGTGAATTCTGCAAAAAATGATCTTAGTGCATTCATCATCCTGAAATTTGTAATGAAGTGGATACTTGACAACCTTATTATCTTTCAAATGTTCAAACCCTGCTTTGAATGACATGTTTTGATTGTATATCTTTTCATATTCCATAATCATGTTTCTATCACTTAAGGTCGCAAACTTGCATTTCAAATAACTTTTCACATCTTCTAAATGTAGAACTCTATCTGGAATGGATGACATCGCAAGACTAGGGTCTTCTTCCAAGGGTTCTACTAGTTCCCTTTTAACTCTAGGTCTAACTGAATCTTTTATATGGTGAACAAGTGATGCATCCATGATTCTTGCAAAACTTGACTCCTTTGATAGATTTACTTAGGAAAATACCTCAAATATGTGATTTAGGGCTTTGTGTAGATCTGACATGAAATCCTTCTCCAAATCCAACAAACTTCTCTTAATCTCCACTATATTGCTCTTCTTATCACTTGTAGTCACTTGAATGATCAAATAATACCAATCATATGTCTTTATCCTTTTAATCTTTCAATATTCTGACATCGCATTTAATTCCTTTGCCACTTCTTTCCAAAAACTTGTTCTCAGTTACCTGCAAAACTTCATTCTTTTCTTATACTCACATACATCTATATAAACACATGCACTCTTAACCATACCATCATTACATCATATACTACCTCATATTAACTTTGCAAGACTTAATTCAATCTACTCTAATGTTTACACAATTCTAATCTTCTACTCTAATACATTCTTCATGAATTAATTTCTTCAACTGCTTTGAGATGGGTTAGGAAAAGATTCACACTTACTATCAGATACTTCACCTGTCTAATTTTGTGTACTAAGTGTCATTGCTTGATCTATGGCTTTAACAAAGTTAACTTCTTTCGAGTTACTACAACATCCTTTCTGACTGTTGTTTGTGTTCTCATTTCTCCTTGTATAACTTCTAGGATTAGGGTTTCTCATGTTGTTTAATCTACAAAATCTTGTTGTGTGATCAAATTTGTTGCATATCTGACAAACTACTCCATTGTTTTCATATCTTGGTCTTGTCTAACTGATTTGTGCTCTGTAATTTCTGGAAATAAGTCCAATCTTGTTGCATCTATAACACACAACTTCATTTCTCTTGATCATATCTTCAGTAGGTCTCTTATTTGCATGGTTAGTATCTCTAAACATTCTACTACTACTATTGTTATCATTAGATCTAGGTTTCTTAAAATCAATAGCTCTATGTCCAAAACCATGACAATTATAACAATAACCATGGAGAGGTTTGAATTTCTTACCTATGCAATCTTTCTTCATATGTCCAAAAGTATTACATGCAAAACATCTACCTTTGAATTCTCTTCACATATCTTTAGGTGGTTCATCTTCTTTAGGTGGATTAGGTGTGTCTTTAGATTTGAAACTTCATCACAATCTTCAATTTGAATTGCAGGTTCTTTCTTTGTTTTCAATTCTTCCACTTTTCCTTTTAGTTTCTCAATGAAGTTCTTCGCATCATCATATTTCCCTTTTAGAGTATCTCTTTTTTCAGTAAGAATATCGATCTGTTCAAGATCTTCTTCAAGATTCTTCTGCAATTGATCCATATCCATAGAGATCTTACTCAAGTTGTAGGCTTTCTCTGAATAAATTTGTTCTGAGTAACTAAGCTCGGATACCAATTGTTAGAAATAGGGAATAATGAGAGGGGGGGTGAATCAGTATTCTGTAAACTTTTACTTTTTTCCAATTATGGATATAACAAATTAACTTGAAGCTTGAAAAATAAAGTAAACTAAATAACAAGCATAGCAATGAAGAAAATGAACTCATAACACCATGTTTTTTTCTTGAGGAAATGCTGGCCAAGGGAAAACCCTAGTGGGGATGATACCCACAACCAATCCACTAATAAAAAGTATCTGGTTAAGATGTTGACCCTATCAGGAGTCTATTACATGCATATAGTGTCTCTATCCTGATTAAAGGACTCTAGGCCTTGTTATAAGCCTCAACCCTACTAGGAGTTGGTATTACAAAATATGATGTTTACTGTTACCCTAATTTCTCATATGCATGCAAATTTGGCCAATTCCCATTTCAAGGTCTGTATTTTTATCCTTCCAAGCACTCTGCAAAATTTCATGGCTTTATCTATTCCCCTATGCTCTCTGTAACTGTTTCTAGGTCCCTGGCTAGGTGAAAAGTCCTCAAAAATATATTCATAAAACTAGCCATTGTGTTTGAAAAATGTTTTAGCCTGTTATAATTCTTTGTTACTTTATCAACAACTTAAAGGTCCCAATTTTGCATGTGCATTTTAAAATCCTTCAGTCACCAAATCTCTGATTCCCGGCGGTTAACCCCTTAACACTTAGCGATCCCGCGAGCGGTTACTGTTTCAGTTGGCGGTCTTGGTTCAGTGGCCAAATCAAGATTCTAGATCTACGGTTGTCGCATGATCTCATGGCCTTGAAAGATTCCATGAGATCTTGCGATGATCGTTGATCTTCCTTTTCCTTCAGTGCAGTATCTTGTTAGTGGGATCGGTGCCACCTCATCTGATTTGGCAGCTTCTGATTCATCGACGGTTGGTGATTCGGTTGTTTTTCAGTGGGGCCATTGTCAAGAAATGTGTTACGTGTATCCGAGGGGGTAGCATTTGATTGGTTGGTGAGGGTACAATGTGGAGACAAGTCAATAGGGGCCCAGCGGTCTACCTTTCCTTTCAATCCAACAGTGGTCGCATGATCGCAAGGGCCTAGAATATTCCTTGCGATCATGCGACAACCGTTGATCTTACTTTATCTCTGGGCTTTTTCAGGTGGGTCCTCAATTTTTGACATGCTCATTCTTCATTGGTCGGTTAGATGAGAGCTGGGCTTTTTTGGTAGGACCGTGTCAGAAGGTCTGCAGATGTGTCAGTAGACTGAAGATCCATGGTCGTCACTTGATCGCAAGGGATCCTCCAAGCCCATGCGATCTTGCGACAACCATCTGATGCTCCTTCTGTAGGTCGTGGGTCTGCGTTGTCAGATAGGTTGATGTGTGAAGCATTTGATTGGTTTGTGTGGTGATGACTGGATTTTTAGTGGGTCCGTTTGTCAGAGGGGTCCCAATTTAATAAAGATCTATGGCTGGCGTAAAAGCCCAAGGGATCTTTCTGACATATAAGATCATGCGCCTGCCATTAGAATGGAATCTAAGCTGAAATGGAACCATGTCAGAACTTGTTGAGGTGTATGCCTACAGAGTAGTCAAGGGTAAATAAAAGAATGACATGTGGCGGTTCTAGGTTCAAGGTTAGGAGTATTCCGTGAATCTGTGACTAAAGAGCATTTCTGTGTTCGCCAGACTTAACTGGGGTCAACTAAAGGTTTAAATGACTATGCGACTTGTTAGCACCTGCAAAAAATTTTCTCAGCTCTTTCCCTTTTCTTCTGGTCTCTGTAGTTGTTTTTAGGTCTCTGGCATCAACATTTGGTTCAAATTTTTGAAAAACTAGTCGTTGGTGTAAAAAACCCTTTGTTTTACCCTGGCCTTGTTCTAATTTCAAGTTAACTTTTTGGGTCACTTAAAGGTCCTAATATGCATGTGCTTAATCATTGTCCCCTTTGTCACATGATCATGTGAACTTTTTTCATGTTGCACGATCTTGCGACTAAAGGTTTTATACCCCCGGCGGCCTTTAATTTTCCTAAGTCCTCTGTGCCTAAATTTTTCCTTAAAGCCTAAGTCTCAGTATTAATTCTTTCCTATGTTTTGGCTTATATCTTTCCTGGGCCCGGCCTTCTGACACCATCTTGATCCAATGGTTGTTGCGAAAGTGCAAGGGTTTTGTCAAAGGCTTGCGCTTTTGCGATGACCATTGATTTCTTTTCATGACGTAGCCTTTCCTTGCAGGTGGGTCCACTGTCGTGTGTACACAAATGGCAAGCTTTGATTGGTCCACAGGTGAGTGACTAGATATGCTATCAGTGGGACCTAATTTAATGGACTCAGAGGGATCTGACATCCATAGTTCATCAATGACTGGCGTAAGTTCTCATGAGATGTGTCAGAGCTTTGAGATCTTACGCCAGCCGTCGATGTTACCTTTTCAAAGGCGGCAGTATAAAGGTGGGTCCGATTTGCCAAGTGGTTTTTATGTGCCACAGTGTGCTGAGTTGTCTATTTTTCATTCATCCGCATGGTGATGAGTTGGATTGCATTAGTGGGGCTGAGGATTTCCAAATTTTAGTGGGTCCTGACATTGTCAGTCGATCAACGATTAGCGTGTAATCTGATGGGTTTTCTCTGACACTTGCGATCTTAAGACTGTCATTGATCTCTCTCAGTGTTAGAGGGTTGTTAGGGAAAGGCAAGATTCTTCATTCGACGGTTGTCTTATGATCTGGAAGAATCTTGGAGGTCTATGTGAAGATGAGACAACCGTCAATCTTCTTGTGCGGGCCCAGTATAATTTTCTTAGTCTTTTGGCAGTCCTGATAAAATGTTTGGCAGTTCTGACAATTTTCAATGCTTTTCGCCTATTTGCACAATTATTTGGTGGTATTCTAAAAGGTTTGGCGATATAGTGAAGGAAGGTCACATGATCGCTAAGCATTTGAGTGGTGACTTAAAATGTTCTATGAACTGGCGAAAACCTTTTATCGCTAGTTCACCAAATGTAGCTCGGATGAGTTAAGTTCCTTTGGTTGCCAGTTCATAGGGTTAAGTGGTGAGTTAGTTTTTCATTTCATGAACAAGAAAATGCCTTGTCGCATGTTCGCTAGGAGTTAACCCAAGGGTGGCTATTGAGTTGAGGACTTCAAGACCATGAAAAACAAAGATCGGATGGTCAGGACTTAAAGTTGATCTGATTTCAAATGTCGACCACCAATTTGCTACTAGCACCATGAAAATGACCGTTTGATTTCAAATTAAAAATTCTAAGGGTTTCCTGCGACCAAAAGGACCGAAATTGAATGCTTTCTCAGTCGAATTTGATTTGTTTGGTGGTGCTTGTTGTTATAGTGTGGTCTAGGGTGTTCCATGATCATCTGCAGGGGTTTGTACTATGTTTTTTGTGCTCGAGGCATGCTGCAGGTGACCGAACGAGTTGACATTTTGGGTGTTTTTGTGATTCTCAGTACCTTCTTAGTGAGATTTTTCATGATTGAAATCACTTCGGGATCTTTCTTCTCCTGGTTGCCTGGGTTTCTTCCCCTGTAATAAATTTGTGACCATTTCTAATGGGTTTAGTGGGTGAAACCCTAACCCTAGTCATCTGTAGCTTGACGCAACCTATTTTGGGTTTCCAAGGTGACTAGGGGGTATATATTACAGAATTTTTGACTTGGTACGGGTTCCAAAAATCTCTTTTTGGTCCCTATTTGTTGTTGATGGTAATATAATGAGCAGGGAGTGTTTGGAGTTTGGGTTGGTTTCTCTCTGCATTTTGTTGTCTTGGTAATGTATTGATTCTGAAAATTAATGAGAATACACTTGAATTCCTGTCTCAGATCTTTGATTGTCTTCTTTTTCTAATTGTGGATTCATATATGTTAAGGTCAAAAAGTGGATTAGCATATGGTAAACAAAGAGTATTATGAGATCAGCTTGGAGTTCCTAACAAAGTTAGGATTAAAGCCTTTAGGGTGATTTCAATGAGTTCATTGTTAGATTGGAATTTGATGATCATGTTTGGGAGTGAGGGGAGTAATAGGCAAAGCACTTACTCTAAGTCCATGTGTATTTGAGTTAAGGTTTTAGGTTGATATATGTTATTTAGTGACTCTTTGCCCTGGGATAAGGCACTAATCTATTCTTTGGAAGCAGTCCATCATCTTCAATCACACACACACATTCAAATGATAAAATCTTCAATCAATTAGTAAGGGGTATAATTGTATATTATTTTGTGATTCCTTTGAAGAAGTGAATCAAGGGGTACACCCACCTGAGTATTAAGGCTCAAAGTGTAGGAGGATCTCATTGTTGATCCTTGTTAATTGGCCCTCTTCCTTGTAGACTTTGGAGTGGTGATAGAGTCAAAGTCATATTAAAGTTATCCATCAAAGTATAAATCTACAAGCTGAAGATCAAAGGAAACTACCAACAAAATGGTGACTCTACTTGGGAGAAAAACAACAAAGAAGTATATCTGTTAGGATCTCTAGTTGTGGTTACATTGTAAAGTCAAAATCTTTCATTGACCAGATTGATTTACCCATCCGAGTCACCAACAAAATGGTGACTCTACTGGAGAGAGTCTAGAAGATAAAGATTGTTAAGTGCACTCTTGTTTTCCTATTGTATTCAGTTGAAAGATTTCCCACTTAGTGGGTGGCGACTCAAGAGGTTAGAATCAGTGTCATATTGTAAATCATGGACAAGAGAAGGAATACTAGGTCCTTTGTCAGAAAGAATCTGGAGGTCACTCTGGAACAATTGCCTAGACAGGAGAAGAAGAGTTGGATTAGAAGGAATGGTGAGTCTACTAGTGCTCCCATGAGAGAACAAAGAAATACCAGAGGTAGAGCACCACATGTTTCCTCAAGTGAGGAAGGCTCACAAGATAGAGTTTCTAGATCAGATGGTGGTCACTCTGAGGATAGATTTTATGATACCCTAGAGGCTGTATTTCAAGACAAGGGTCCATTGCCTGCAGGTCAAGATGAAAAAGTTAGAGAGATGGGTTTGGAGATTGATTTAGATCTTGATGAAGATAATTTCAGAGGGGAACCTAGGAGACCAAGGCAAGTCCATTTCCCATATCAAAATCTTACTGATATTGATGTGTCATTAGGTTCTGATGACATTATGATAGACCCAGATGATTTAAATTCACTAAGGTTGTAGTTGGCAGAGTAGGATGCCATACATAAGAGGTTACAACAGGAGAGAGAAGCTAAAAAGGTGAATGCTCTAATAGAAAGACATTCTCTCCTTAGAAATATTAATGAAATGAAGGAAATGAACAAGATGCTTGCTTCTGCTCCTAAGACTTTGCAACATGATGTTTTTGGTGATCTTGAGGCTTTGAGGAGTGAACAAGAGCACTTACTGCAAGATCATGAATTTGATAAGGAGGGCCTTGTGGTTAGACAAGTTCAAAGTTATGCTTCTCTTTCTAAAGATAAAGATGGGCATGAGATCACTAGGCCTATTATTGCCGCTGGTGAGAAGGGAAAGCAAAAGATGGTGGGACATGAAACAAGCAAATCATTGACAATACCAAGGGTCCCACCACCCAATTCAAATAAGGACACAGAGATAGAAAGAAGAAGAAAAGAAGATGAGGACCTTGCAAGAGAATTAGAAAAGGCTAAAATTGAAGCCTCCATTGCATAAAAGAGAAGAAAGATCCAGTTCTTGAAGGCTTCATTAGCTAATGCTCTTGGCCCATCTACTACTAAACTAGGTATGACATCTATGACTACTACTATTCCACTTAGTAATGCTACTACTAGTTCAATTCCTTCTTCATCTGCTAGGATAGGTGCTGATCCTAGATGACAGTCAAATGCACAAGTAGATGGAAATGTAAATGCAAATGTTGATCCTAGGGTTAACACTAGTTCAAGTTTTCAAAGAAGACCTATGCAATTAGAAGGCTATAGGAAAATTAGTTTTGATGGGATTCCTGGTTACCTGAATGCTTTTCCAAATGATATAAGAGATAAGGTACTTAAGTTTGCTGGTAATAATGCTATTAGTTGTGAGGAGTATCTTAGGTTATTTGTTGATATGTTTAATGATTATGAGGTGGAGCATGAGGATGTAGTCATGAAATTGTTTGTTCAATCTCTAATGGAGGATGCTAGAGATTGGTTTAAGAGACTTCTTGATAAATGTATTGATACTTGGGATTCCTTTGAGAGATGTTTTAAAGAGTAGTATGGTGAGAGGTCTAATGCTAGTTTCATGTTGAATGAATTCAGTACTAGAAGGAAAAATCAGAACGAGTCTGCAGTTGAGTTCAACATGAGATTTCAGAAGGGTATGCATAAGTTGTTCCAAGTTATGCATTTAGATGACAATGTTTGTCTAACTACATACTTCAATGCATTTGATGGAAAGATGGGATACTTATTGAGGGACAAAGAACCAAGAACTTTTAGATATGCTTTTAGGGTTGCTGTCAATATTGAGAATACTATGAAGATATCAGGGAAGTTGGGTGAGAAAGAGAGATGATCCAAAGTTGTTTGGGGACAAGAAATACAAAAAATAAAATGATAGGAATGTTGGAACTAGGAGGCAAGAAGAAGATAAATTGGATAAGGTGCTCAATGCATTGAAGGATTTGAAGGCACCTGCAAATAGGAACATTAGTGCTCTTACAAATGAAAGGTCTCAGTTCAACAATAATTTCAATAAGCAAAATAGATTGCATAACTACCCCTACAACACTCAATGGAAAGATGGCAAGCCTGTTGTCCCTGCTGCAAGAGGAAACAATGATAGAGGTGTCCCTGACCCTCTACAAAAAACTTCAATAAATGTCATGGAGGACATACCTCGGTGTGTTGCATGCCAGTCCCCTCATTCTGTAGAGCATTGTGTGGTTGCACATTTTATGGCTGCAAATCAAGATTGTGAAAATGAGGAGATAGATCAAGAAGAAGATCAAGATGATGTTGGATACAACATGGCTACTTCATATCTAGGATATGAAGATGATTCTAATTTTGATGAAGAAGCAGATGTAAATGTGAAGAGACAAAATCAGGCCCTTTTTCATCAAGATGTTTTTTCTGATAGTGGTAAACACTGATAAGAAGACATGTAACATGAATTTTTCTTCTGAACTAGTAAATTTAAGGAGACCTTCTAGAGAAGAGATGGATAGGATTATTGTAGAAATGATTGCCCAAGTGCAAACTAGAGGCATGGTGGCAAGAAATAAAAATGGAAAAGCTGCAGGAATGTTTAAAAAGAGTACCAACTCCGGAGAGCTTAATGAGAACAAATCAAAAGGTGATCACATGGTGAAATTCAAAAATGTAAAAGGTAAGAATTGTGAGCCTAAGGGAGTTGGAGTTGAAATAATTTCTAGTGAGGCTGAGAAGCTAGTTAACACAATGGAAAAGATTGAAAAAATGAGGGTGGTCAATACACCTAATGTATCAGATAAGCAAAAGGATACTAAGGCAATGCAGGTTGAGATTCCTTCCTCTGCTCCTATTGATATGTTATCTGTATTGTCCCAAATTACAGTTAAGGTTCCATTGTCAGAATTGTTAAGGATCCCTGAACACAAAGACAGAGCTATTGCATGGGTAGATAATGTTCATAACAATGATGTTGCATGCAATGGATCTCAGGATAAAGTTTTGAAAGGTGTTGCTGCTCAGGGAATTGTATCTCAAATTCCTGCTATATATTTGGATATTTCTATCAATGCTAGCCTTGAAAACATTGATCCATTCTTTTTAAGTGTCCTTGTGAATGGAATGAAATTAAGAAATTGCATGATTGATAGTGGTGCCTCTAATACTATCATGCCTTTTAAGATTATGGAAAAGTTGGGCCTTAAAGTTGATACAGTCCAAGGCAGATTTTGTGCAATGGATTAGAGGGAGGTACCAGTCATTGGGACTATCAATGCAATGCCATATAGGTTGGCAGCATATTTAGACAAAGAGTTAACAATGAGTGTTTTGGTGGTGGACGTCCCCCTTCATTATGGGATGCTACTATCTAGAAGGTGGAGTGCTGCCATGGGTGGAAGTTTACAATGTGATCTATCCTATGCCACTTTCAAGATTTATGATCAGTTTGTCAAGATTGATCGAGAGCCAAGAGTATGCCACATGATTGAGAGAAATATTGATAATGAAACTACATGTTTTGTGGATATTGATATTAATGCTTTTAGGGAAGAGATCCCTATACTTGAGAATGAACCTACTTTGTCACCTATCTCTGTTGAGGTAAGTGCTAATTTTGTGAAGGGTGATTTGTGGGTAATGTACTTTGATGGTGCAAATTGCAAAGATGGAGCAGGAGTAGGTATTTTACTTATTTCTCCTAATGGAAACACCTACAAATTTTCTTTCACATTGAATTTATTTTGTACCAACAATATAGCAGAATATAAGGCATTGTTGTTAGGACTGAGGTTGGCACAAAAATATGCTATTAAGTGCTTAAGTGTTGTTGGTGATTCTGAGTTGGTGGTGTCCCAAGTCAGGTCAGTATGCTTCCAAGAACAAAAGGTTGAAACAATATAGGAATGCAGTTTGGGATTTGATTGAACATTTTGATGCCTTCAATATTGAATGGAAGGATATGAGTAATAATAAGATGGCTGATTTTTTAGCCAATATTGCAATCAATCCCAACGATATTACATTTACTGGTATCTCTAAAGTTGAAATTTAGGCTAGGCCTAGTATACCAGACAATGTTGAAAATTGGCAAGTTTTTGATGATGATAATGATATCTTGAAGTTTATGAGTTGTGAGGATCAGTATCATGGTCAGGAATTTGATTGTTCAGCCTTGGTTGAGTTAGTAGAAGGAAGGGAGGTTGTTTTTGGCAATGAGGTCATTCAACTTAGAACTAACAAGGTTCCCAAGGGGCTTGTTGTTTTGGAGATTGTCTTTGATAACCAGAATAGAGTTCAAAAGAATATCAAAAGAGAAGATCATGCTGATCTAGAGGAGATAAATCTTGGAACACATGAGGCACCTAAGAAGGTATACATTGGTAGGGACATGTCTCACAATGTGAGAAAACCTTTGATTGAATTATTGAGAAAATTCAGGCATGTTTTTGCATGGTCATATGATGACTCGAAAGTTTATAGAGAAGACTTATTTCAACATATTATTCCTTTGAAAGAAGATGCTAAACCTTTTCAACAAAAAAAAAGGCCTATTCATCTCACTTTGGCACCCAAGATGCAAGAAGAGTTAATGAAGTTGAGAGATGCTGGCATTATCAAGCCTATTAGGCACTCTTCTTGGGTTTCAAACCTCGTTCCTGTGAGAAAGAAGAATGGTGACATCAGGCTTTGTGTGGACTTTAAGAATTTGAACATCAGCTTATTAAAGGATAACTATTGTCTACCCAATATGGAAGTTATGTTGTAGAGAGTGACCGAATCAGAATTGATGTCTATGATGGATGGTTTCTCTAGTTACAATCAGGTAATTGTAAAAGAATCAAAAAAATTCAAGACAACTCTCACAACACCTTGGGGGACTTATGTTTATGTGAGAATGCCTTTTGGTCTCACAAATGCTGGTGCTACTTTTTAGAGAGCAACGGATGTTGCCTTTTTAGATTTCATAAATGACTTCCTTGTTGTTTATCAAGATGATTTAACTACCTATTCCAAGAAGGAAGAAGATCATTGTACTCATTTAGAGAAAATATTTGTGAGGGCCTTGGAATTTGGCATTTCATTAAACCCAAGGAAATGTGGTTTTGGTGTCATGGAAGGTAAGTTGCTTGGTCATTTGGTTGGCAAAAAAGGAGTGAGAATTGACCCTGAGAGGGTAGCAGCTATTGATAAAATTCAGAGACCAAAGAATGTTAAAGGAATTCAGTCCTTCTTTGGTCAGGTCAATTTCTTAAGGAGGTTTGTGACAAATTTTGCAGAGGTTACTAGACCTATTTCTAAGATGTTGAAGAAGGGATCTATAATCAATTGGGAGGGTGAGCCTGATGAAGCTTTCAAGAATATCAAGCAGGCTATCAAAAATGCACCAGTGCTTAAGGCACCTAATTATAATGTCCCAATGCACATCTTTTCATTTGCATCTTTTCATACTATTGCTACAGTTTTGTTACAAAAGAATAAGGATGGTTTTGAGTAGCCTATTGCATTTTTCAGTAAATCTTTCTAGGCTGTTGAATTGAAGTATGACATAAATGAGAAACAAGCATATGCACTTGTGAAGGCAATCAAGGCTTTTAGGTGTTACTTGATGGGGGCAGATGTGATTGCTTTTGTGCCAAGTGCAGCTATGAAGGATATTTTCTCACAGTAAGAGGTGTCTGGGAGAAGATGCAGATGGATCAATAGGATCCAAGAATTCAACATTGATATCCAAATTACTAAATTGGTTAGAGGACAAGGATTGGAAAAACTGATGGCTCAATCCAATCTTGATGCAAATCAGATAAATCATTCTGAAATTGATTATACATGTGACATGGATGATTGTATTTGGTATCAAGATATCATCTATTACTGAAGAAATATGAGATGTCTAGCAAGAATGAATGATAATCAGAAGAGGACATTGAAATTACAGGCCATCAAGTATGTAATTGTGAAATGTAAATTGTATAGAAAGAATTTAGATTGCATACTTTTGAAGTGTGTTGATGAAAATCAAGCTAACAAGTTGTTGAAAGAAATGCATGAGGGAGTTTGTGGTGGGCATTATATGGGTAAGATAACTGCTCATAAAATCTTGAGAGCAGGACTCTGGTGGTCCACAATCTTCAAGGATGCAGAACAGTTGGTAATAAGGTGTGATTCTTGTCAAAGGTTCTCTGGTAAGCTTAAATTCTTAGGTAATGTACCATTAAAACTAGTAGAAGTACAAGCTCCTTTCCAACAATGGGGAATTGATTTCATTGGGGAGATACCAAACAAGTCTAGTGGAGGACACTCATGGATCTTAGTTGCCACTGATTACTTTACAAAGTGGGTAGAGGCTATACCTACAAGAAATGGAACTAGTAAGGTGGTGACTGATTTCTTGTTGAACAACATTGTTACAAGGTTTGGGTGCCCTGAGAGAATAGTAAGTGATAATGCAATGTGCTTCAGGTCTGCCGAATACAAGGAATTCTGCAAAGGTTTGGGAATTCAGATTTTTAATTCTTCACCTTATCATCCACAAGGAAATGGACAAGCAAAATCTACTAATAAGAGTTTGATTAAAATTCTAAAGAGGATTCTTGAAAAGAATAAGAGAGCATGGAATTCAAAACTACCATTAGCTGTATGGGCTGATAGGGTAACTGTGAAGAGGGCAATTGGTTGTGCACCATTTGACCTAGTATATGGAATACATGCAAGAATGCCTCAAAATAATCTGCTAGAAATGTATAAATTTGTTCAGTTATATGATGATGACATAGATGATGAGATGCAGTTGAGGATTGAGGACCTCATTAGGTTGGATGAGACTAGAAGGGAATCAGTTGCAAGAAATGCCAAATTGCAGTTGCAGGTTAAAAATTTATATGATAAGAAGGTTGTTGATAGAAGGTTTGAACCTGGTGATTTGGTGTTAATTTTGAATGCCAGGTTGGAGGATAAAGGAAAATATGGTAAATTTGATCCCATCTAGTTAGGGCCATATCTAATTCATGAGAAATGGGGCCATGATTCATACATTGTGAAAGAGTTAAATGGTGAAGTTCAGGAATTGCCAATTCATGGACAATTCTTGAAGAAGTACTTCAATTGAAGTATTTTGTTTTCCATGAATAGTAGTTAGGTCTGTACATTTTGTAAATTCTATAAATAAGTTGCTTGCCCCTGCCTTGTTTTGTCCTAGTCTATAGGATTTTGGTCCTGTTGCTCTTTGTTGTCAAGTTTATCCAGTGGGATGGTCTGCTTTAACCAGTTATTCTAGATCCTTACTATGCCTGCAGGAGGCATACATCCCCAGACAAAGGCATTGTTAGCACGTGCAAAAAATTTCATGGCTCTTGCCCTTTTCTTCTGGTCTCTATAGTTGTTTTTAGGTCTCTGGCATCAACCCTTGGTTCAAATTTTTGAAAAACTAGCCATTGGTGTAAAAAACCCTTTGTTTTACCCTACCCTTGATCTAATTTCAAGTTAACTTTTTGGGTCACTTAAAGGTCCTAATACGCATGTGCTTAATCATTGTCCCCTTTGTCGCATGATCATGTGAACCTTTTTCATGTTATGCAATCTTGCGACTAAAGGTTTTGTACCCCCGGCGGCCTTTAATTTTCCTAAGTCCTCTACGCCTAAATTTTTCCTTAAAGCCTAAGTCTCAGCATTAATTCTTTCCTATGTTTTGGCTTATATCTTTCCTGGGCCCGGCCTTTTGACACCATCTTGATCCAATGGTTGTCATGAAAGTGCAAGGTTTTTGTCAGAGGCTTGCGCTTTTGCGACGGCTGTTGATTTCTTTTCATAACGTAGCCTTTCCTTGAAGGCGGGTCCACTGCTACGTGTACACAAATGGCAAGATTTGATTGGTCCACTGGTGAGTGACTGGATATGCTGTCAGTGGGACCTAATTTTATGGGCTCAAAGGGTTTTGACATCCGTAGTTCATCAACAACTGGCGTAAGTTCTCATGAGATGTCTCAGAGCTTTGAGATCTTACGCTAGCCATCGATGTTACCTTTTATCAAGTGGCAGTATAAAGGTGGGTTCGATTTGCCAGGTGGTTTTTATGTGCCACGGTGTGCTGAGTTGTCTTTTTTTCATTCATCCACATGGTGATGAGTTGGATTGCATCAGTGGGGCAGAGGATTTCCAAATTTTAGTGGGTCCTGACATTGTCAGTCGATCAACAATTGGCATGTAATCTGATGGGTTTTCTCTGACACTTACAATCTTAAGACTGCCTTTGATCTCTCTTGGTGTCAGAGGGTTGTCAGGGTAGGGCAAGATTCTTCATCCGATGGTTGTCTTATGATCTGGAAGAATCTTGGAGGTCTATGAGAAGATGAGACAACTGTCGATCTTCTTGTGTGGGCCCAGTATAATTTTCTCAGTCTTTTGGCGGTCCTAATAAAATGTTTGGTGGTTCTGACAATTTTCAATGCTTTTCACCTATTCACGCAATTATTTGGTGATATTCTAAAAGCTCTGGCAATTTAGTGACAAAAGGTTGCGTGATTGCTAAGTATTTTAGTGGTGACTTAAAATGTTCTGTGAATTGGTGAAAACCTTTTGTCGCTAGTTCGCCAAATCTAGCTGGGATGAGTTAAGTTCCTTTGGTCGCCAGTTCACGGGGTTAAGTGGTGAATTAGTTTTTCATTTTATGAATAAGAAAATGCCTTTTCACATGTTCTCTAGGATTTAACTCAAGGGTGGTTGTTTAGTTAAGGACTTAAAGACTGTGAAAAACAAAGATCGGATGGTCAGGACTTAAAGTTGATCTGATTTCAAATGTTGACTGCTGATTTGCTGCTGGCACCATGAAACTGACTATTTGATTTCAAATTCAAAATTCTAAGGGTTTTCTGCGACCAAAAGCACCGAAATTGAATGCTTTCTCGATTGGATTTGATTTGTTTGGTGGCGCTTGTTGTTACAGTGTGGTCCAGGATGTTCCATGATCGTCTGCAGGGGTTTGTACTATGTTTTTTGTGCTCGAGGTGTGCTACAAGTCACCAAATGGGTTGACATTTTGGGTGTTTCTATGATTCTCAGTACCTTTTCAGTGAGATTTGTCATGATTGGAATCACTCTGGGATTTTTCTTCTCTTGGTTGCCTAGGTTTCTTCCCCTATAATAAATTTGTGACCATTTCTAATGGGTTTAGTTGGTGAAACCCTAACCCTAGTCATTTGTACCTTGATGCAACCTATTTTGGGTTTCCAAGGTGACTAGGGGGTATATATTGTAGAATTTTTTACTTAGTGCGGGTTCCAAAACTCTCTTTTTGGTCCCTAGTTGTTGTTGATGGTAATATACTGAGCAAGGAGAGTCTAGATTTTGGGTCTATTTCTCTCTGCATTTTGTTGTCTTTGTACTGTATTGATTCTAAAAATTAATGAGAATACACTTGAATTCCTATCTCAGATCTTTGATTGTCTTCTTTTTCTGATTGTGGATTCATATATGTTAAGGTCACAATGTGGATTAGCATATGGTAAACAAAGAGTATTATGAGATCAGCTTGGAGTTCCTAACAAAGTTAGGATTAAAGCCTTTAGGGAGATTTCAGTGAGTTCATTGTTAGATTGGAATTTGATGATCATGTTTGGGAGTGAGGGGAGTAATAGGCAAAGCACTTACTCTAAGTCCATGTGTATTTGAGTTAAGGTTTTAGGTTGATATATGTTATTGAGTGACTCTTTGCCCTGGGATAAGGCACTGATCTGTTCTTTGGAAGCAGTCCATCATTTTCAATCACACACACACATTCAAATGATAAAATATTCAATCAATTAGTAAGGGGTATAGTTGTATATTATTTTGTGATTTGTTTGAAGAAGTGAATCAAGGGGTACACCCACCTGAGCATTAAGGCTCAAAGTGTAGGAGGATCTCATTGTTGATCCTTGTTAATTGGCCCTCTTCCTTGTAGACTTTGGAGTGGTGATAGAGTCAAAGTCATATTAAAGTTATCCATCAAAGTATAAATCTACAAGCTAAAGATCAAAGGGATCTACCAACATGACTGAAGGGAAAAAGTAACCCGAGGTGGACTTGGGGTTAATTCTGCAGACGAATGGTTCCCAGGTAAATAAGAAGATCTAACAGTTGTGTTTTAAAAGGAGATTGAGATTTAAATGACGACCATCAATAGAAGAATAGTGTGGCACCACCTGGTTAGCTATTAATATTCAAATATTAAATATTTCTCTATAGGGTTTTTGTTAGGTTTTGATCCAATGGTCGGTTGCGACAAAATGGGTAGCTAAAAATTTATGTTTCAAGGATGTTTGTAGTTGAGGAAGATGATGACAGGGGTCTGGGCGGCCATCTTTGGTCATTTCTTGTTTTCTAAGAGTACCCAATTAGGGCATTCATGGCAAGACTTTTTGCAAAGAGGTAGATGAGTCTAGGTTGCTTGTCTAAGGTTGATTGTGAGGTACAGGGATAGACATGTAAACTCAAATATCTAATCGGCTTTGATTTTACAGAGATATATTTATGATCAGACTTGACAGAACTAGGGTTTATGATTATTCTAATGCAAAATTCTCTAACCCTAGTTAGATTTTGACCCTTGCCTATGTGCGAGGAAGGATGTATCTATTGTATTTTTGGAGCTTTTGAGCTTAGAGTTGGACAATTGTAGAAGAAATTCATCTTTTCTTAAGGGTCATCTGTGGTATCATTTCTACCCTCTGGCTTATACAGTTTTATTTCTCCCATTGATAATAAAAATATTGCAGAGGTATTTTGTGACAATCCTTCATGTCCCTATGCTTCCTTGTTTGAATTATCTCTTATTGGATTAAAGTATATGATGTTTTCAGTGATATCTTAGGGTTCTTGATCCCTCTTACTTTTTTTAATTGTGTGTGTTATTGTGTTTGATCTGATTTAGATATTTTTGTGGGTATCCTTCAACACCCTAATAGTCTTGTCTCAATCCTACACCAAGTTGCAGAAGTGAATGTCTGTTTGCAGGTCATAAGGTGTGTCTTATGTTCAGGCCCTCCTATGAAACACTTATGCAAGCCTATTCAGTAAGTTGTGACCTACTAGACCTAGGCCTTTCACTGATTCCATTCCTCTATACTGAGATCCAAACCCTAATTTCGGTGTATCACCTAGTAGGTAGTTTTCTTTCAGTCATTTCCCTTTCCAAGAATTCCTTCTATCCCTTGCCTCAAAAGTTTACTTTTCATGTCTAGAAGAAAATTAGGGTGATTATCCAAGAGGAACCAGCCTAGAACCTGGAGGTCTCATCTCAGTTAGCCTAGGTCCCACAACCTGGAGATGATTCCCATGTTATACTAGGTTATCAAGACCATGAGAGCTTGAGACAAGGGTGCAAACTTAGTGTATAACATTTACAAGATGAGCTCACTTTTAAAACATGTAAAATACAATGATATCTAAATACAAAGGTAAAGTATAAAACCTTTCACTGCTGCCGAATAGCTTTCCTATTCTAATTTAGCTTTCTAGGCTCTTCACTTTCATATACAGAGTCTTCTTTCCTTTATTTTTCAATATACAACTTTGCATTACAGTCTTACAATCTTTTATTACATCTATATTTGTTCACATTACATGCTTCTTACATATATACAAGTCATTAAGAATAATAACTTACACTCAGCTTTACTAAGCATAAACTCTTTCCTAAATACAAAAACTAATTCATGTTGCCTAAGGGTTAACATCTAGGATGTCATCCCTTATATGGTTAAGTCATTATTTTGATAAAAAAAATAATCCTTTAAGTAATATTCTTATTCTGTCTTCTTTCTCTGTTCAAGTTGGCTTCAACTCTATCTTTGTTATTCTACAATATCTCCTTCCGTACATGTCGTACAAACTTGCACTTTCACATGTTTCTTTAATATACATAGAATTATTCATGTTCAAGTGTGCATACACTGAACCTACTTCTATGGATGTCGCTAGCCAAAACTATCTCTGATTAGATTGGAAAATACTGCTGCACTTAGACAATTTTTACTTACGCTCTTACAAAATTGCTTGCTACTATAGTGCGATCATCAAAATGATTATATGTTTCCATAATGACAACAAATTTATATCCTACTCAGGCAAATTTCCAACAACTCCATCCATTTCAAGTGCCTATTACTCAACTTCTCTTGAGTGTTGATGTAGCTAAGGGCTTGGATATCTGTAAATACCACAAATTCTTTAGAAAGGAGGTAATGTCTCCACTTCCTAAGTGACTGAACTAATGCATATAGCTCCAATTCATATGTTGAATACTTCTTCTTAGCCTCATTAAGCTTCTCACTGAAGAAGGCTATGGGCCTATTATCTTGGCTCAACACTTTGCTGACTGCTATGCCACTTTCATCACACACCAAGGTGAAAAGTTTGTCAAAACTAGGTAGTAGGAGAATGGGTCATGTTGCCACTTTCCACTTCAAATTTTCAAATGCCTTGTTGGCTTCTAGTGTCCATCTAAACTTGGTCTTCAGTCCACCCTTTATGGTATCTAGGATTGGTGCATATATGCCACTAAAGTTCCTTATGAACTTCCTATAAAATTGAGCAAGACCATGGAAACTTCTTACTTTTGTCCCTGTGGTTGGTGTAGGCCAATTTTTTATAGCTTCCACCTTTCTTGGCTCCATTTTCAATTGACCTTTGGATACCACAATAGCCCTAAAGTCTATCTTCCACTCATCTCCATCCTTGATTATAATCTGGTGGTAACCACTCTTAAGATCCAGCTTGGTGAAGTTATGTGCTCCTCCCAAACAATCCATCAAATCCTCAATCCTAGGTATGGGAGACTTACACTTGATTATCTAGTTAATGGCTCTTGAATCAGTACAAAGCCTCCATTTTCCACCTTTCTTAGATCCTAAGACCACTAGTACTACACATGGGTTGATGCTCTTCTTAATGAGACCTTGATCAAGTTACTCTTGAACTTGCCTAGCCACCTCTTGGTTCTGCTCTGGTGTAAGTTTGTGTGCTGCCTTATTTGGAAATGAGACCTCTGGTATGAAGTCAATTTGATGAATTATTGACCTCTTGGGTGGTAGGGTTGCTGGTGTCCAATCACTTACAATATCCTTGTATTTACCGAGTAACTCTTGGATCTCCTTTGGTAGTGGTTCTTGAATGGGCTTCTCCTCTTCCTTAGGCTTCACTACTATGACATATCCTTCACTTTCCCTTTCTTGGAGTGCATGTAACATCTCCTTCATAGTACTTAATAATACACTAGGAGTCTTGGACTTCTCCCCTTCTTCCTCTAATGGAGATTGCAATTTGAATGTTTTCCCATCCTTCTTTAAGGTGACAGTGTTGTCCTTGACATTATAGATGGCTTATCTCTCAAAATGTCACGGCCTTCCTAGCAATAGGTGACATGCATCCATGGGTAGCACATCACATAGCAATTTGTCTTTTTACCCCCCAATAGAAAACTCAATCCATGCTTGTTCATTTACTAGGACACTTTGTCCTTTATTCAACCATGTCACTTTGTAAGGATTGGTGTGAGGTACTTTGGGAAGATTAAGCTTCTTAACTGCCTCTTCTACTATGATGTTGTCTATTGAGCTAGAGTCAATAATCACTTTACACACTTTCCCCATGACTTTACATTTCACTCTAAAGAGTGCTCTCCTCTACCTTGGTTCTTCCTTTGCTGGCTTCCTGATCAAAACTCTCCTAAACATGAGGTCTCACCCATTTATGATTCAATATGGATAACCTCCAATGACTTGACACTTGAAGTGTCTTCTTGAGTTTAGACCACTCTCTTCTCTATGTTTGAAGAAGATGCCTTGTCTGGGAACCTATAAGCTAGATTTCCCATTTGCCCACAGTTGTAGCATTTCATGCTAGAAAAAAAAGAATTTCTCCTTCCTGCACTTCTACCTCTGTTGGAGCTTTCTTGGTTGCCTCTACCTCTACCAAAAGTCCCTCTAGAAGATGACTCCCCACTATGATCTACTAGTTTGAACTCTCTCTGACTTCTATGTTCAATCCCTCTACCTTGATAGTTCCTCTATGTCCTCTTTGGTCTCTTAATCTACCTCTAGTCTTGGAGGTTTGATCTTGTTTCCTTCTTCTCTTGTCTTCAATCTGGATGGCCAATTGGTAACATTGGTGCACTGTCTTGGGATTGAGAAGAGTCATCTCTTCTTGAATGCTCCACTTCAAGACATTCAAATATCTAGCTACTTTAATTCTTTCATCTTCTGATACATTGGACCTCATACAAAGCTTTTGAAATTCCTCTATGTAGGCATTCACATCAAGGTCCTTTTGTCTTAAACTCTACCTCTTTTTATGCAGTTGAATCTCATAATCATCTGGCATATAGGCTTCTCTTATTTTTCTCACCATGCCCTTCCAAGTAGAGATTGGATTCTTGCCCTCCTTTTCTCTCTCGGTTTGAATAAACTCCCACCATGTTAAGGCAGAGTCTCTAAGCCTAGATTTGGCCACTCTTACCTTTTGTGCCTCAGTGATCCCATCACATTCAAAATGGTTTTCCATGCCCTGTATCTAGTCCATGACTAGATCTGCCTCCATTTTACCACTGAATAATGGTATTCCTTCTAAAGCTTTCCCACTCATGGCTTTCAAGGCTTTCAAGAGTGGTCCTTCATGCAATATAGGGTCTAGCTCTAGAGTCTTGTCCTCCTTAGGATCTCCTTGTCATTTTCCTCTCTCCAATCTAATTTATCATTGACTTCTTCATTTTTCATCTACACTTCACCCAAAACTTGTTCCAATTGGGCTATCCTTTCCCTTAACAATCTATTGTCTTCCTCTTGGTCCTCAAATTTCTTAGCTAACTCCACATTAGTCACTGAATAGGGGTAAAATGGATTCAATTCTATTCAGATGTAAAAGGGATAGGGGGAAGATATGAGATCTATTCTCAAACCCAAATTCCCAAAAAAGAGATCCAATTTGATCAACCAAGAGGTTAATACACAATTGAATCAATTTATGGAGAATATGGAAGAGAGAGAGAGAGAGAGAGAGAGAGAGAGAGAGAGAGAGAGAGAGAGAGAGAGAGAGAGAGAGAGAGAGAGAGAGAGTAAATCCAATATTTTCCTATGAATGAAATTATGCTTAGAATATGGAATAATTGAAATATAAATACTAACCTCAAATTAGGGAAGATCTGGATAATGTCAAATTCTTATGTCTGTTTGTACTATTGGGCAATTCTGAAACCTATTTTGGACTGGAAATGCCGAGACAGAGAAAACCCAGAAATCTTTCTCCAAGATGAGCTCAGGTTGAGTTTAACCCTCATAAAAGGTCAAATATTGCATTTTTTATTTGAAATCCAATTTGAATTGTATTCACAGATCTTGAAAGTTTTTTGAAAAGGGTATCCAAATTCTCTCTCAGATCCAAAATTCCGCACATGTACCTGCAAGAAAATGGGGGGTTTTTGTTATTTGTTTGAGGGGTTTGCCTTGGTCAAACCCAAGTTTGGAATCAACCTTAATATTGAAATTGAAATGAAGAATGCTAGCAAGTAGTAGAAGTAGATCTAACAATGAAGCTATGATATTCAATAGATATGCAAATTGTATTTGAAATGTAATCAAGTATGTTAATATGAAAGCTTGAACATAACATCAATAAATGTAAATCAAACCTCCATGATTGTATGCTTGGAATCCACTTTGAGGGAAGGATGAATGGATCTTGAAGATGAACAAAGGATCCTGAAGGAAGATCACACCATTATAATGGCTAGATCTAGGGTTTGAATGATGAATCTTGAATGCTTGAACCAAATCCCTTCAACGGCTTGAATGCTTGAATCCTTGATCTTCAATGGAGAATTTGGATGGAGAAGAGGACTTGAATTCTTGAATGGATGCTTGCTTGATCATGTTGAGAGATTGCACATGAAAACTTGATTGCCAAAACTTGATTGAGAGATTGGTTGAGATAAGATGTGTAAATGAGAGAGGAAGGCCTCCTTTTATAGTGAACTAGGGCACAATCCTCTAGAGGGGCCACCTTGGAGAATTTAATCTTAATTAGGTGCTAACCTTTAGAAAATATACCTAGATTAAATGCAATTAAAGGATTTACCATCTTGAAACCTGAAATGATTAACCCAGAGGTGGGAAAATAAATATCCCGAAAGCCCGATGCCCGAAAATTCAAGATTCTGAAAATTTGAATGAGGGGGGGAAAATTGAGGTTGGACTTGACCTAGTTAGGTTTGACCTCAATCTTGACCTAGTCAAGTTTGATCTCGATCCTGACCTAGTCAAGATCAACCTCGAATTTGACCCTAGGCCCAAATTTAGTCAGAACTAGGTCAATTGGTCCCGGGGATGCCCAGAAACCTAGAAATGATATCAAACAGGGATAGAATGGAAGGGATAGACATAAAATCCTATGATGATTGTGATGAAAGGTAGAAGGACTTATTTCTGAATCTTACCTAGAAAATAGAGCCATGGAAGAGGGAAATTAAGGAGAATCCTCAAGATCCTAACCCTAATTTCACCTGGAATGAAGAAATCAAGTGCAAGGAAGAAGTGGAAAGCAGAGAGAAAGCCAAATGCATGCAAAGACCTGATCAAGGTGCTTAACATGACCCCAAACCACTTACTTGGAGGGATAAATGCTCTTATCATGGAAGTGCTTCCATTTTAAGATGATACAGTCACCATGTTTGAAGACCTACTCAATTCACACTCTGACATGCACTATGCAATCCCAAAAACTTTTGGGGCTCTGATACCAATCTGATAGGGAGGTTTGGGAAGAGCTCATCACTAGCCCTTGCCTAGGTCCACCTAGTGACCCTTGGGTGTGCTCACTGACACAAATGAACTATAGGATTCCCTCAAAGGCTCAATCCCCTAGTCTTACACCTAACCAAACTACCAACACAAATCAACCAAGACAAAGAAATACTTGGTGCTTATCACTTCCATGCACACATTGACCCTTAAGCTAGAACAAGGGCTTAACACCTCCAATGGAACTTAGGAACTTGCAGAGGTGAGGAAGTGTTGGAAAGTGTCTTATATGGTCCCATTCGATATGTTTCATCTCTCACTTCACCAATCCCACATACCGACATCATACTTCCTTTATTATTTAGGGCTACAAGAAAGAGCCCCAATTAGGCCTCCTCTTTGAGAAAATAGGGTCTTTCACATATTTATTTCTAAATGATCCTGCAAACAAATAGTGGATTCTTACAATGTTAGGTAACCTCTCAAGTATTTTGGAGGTTTTAGGTTTCTTTTAGGTCATACAACTCCCTAACTAGAAATAGGTGATTTTGGTAGGTTTTAGGGCATTCACTGATTGCATGAAGTGTCTCTTTCTTTTGGGAGATCAAATGGATTGATCACACCTTCTCCTTGAATCTAGATGTTGGTAATGACTATATCCAAGAACTCCAATCACTAGATCACACTGCCCATTTCACCTCTGTAACTTATTCCTCCTATTGGCTCAATCCTTCCTAGCCAGGCTCACCATGGCTCACCTGGGGCTTCATTGTAAAAATACATTGAATGCATTCTAGGGCCCCTCCTTCTGCATATGATACACTCATGGATTCTACTCACTATTCCCAAAAGGCTGTATGGAATGGATGGTGGGATAGTGAGTTAGATCCTCACGTCTACAACTCTCTTGGTATGAACCAGTGAGCAGAGACTTTGGAAAGATTTAAACTAAGATAAAGAAATGAATGAGAAAATCTAAATTATTTTTTAGAACTTAGAAATAGATACACACACTAACATCTAATATCCATCATAGATCCAAATCTACTTCATAATTCCATTCATTAATTCACTGATCATTAAAATACAAGAAAACTCTAATACTGTGCACACTTCCAGAATTGATTCTCCATACAGTAGTTCATCCAACCCCAGGATTTGAGCCAAGGTTCACATATATAGCCCTAGGTTAGGTTTAGGGGAGGTTTAGAGCTCTTAAAAGGTGATTAAGGCCTTAAGGCTATTAAGCACCGAGCAACTTTTAAAAGTTGCAAAAGTTGCTAACCAACTTTTACAACAAATTTGACAACTTTGTGAATCTTGCTTCCTAGGGACTTTTGGAAGCTCCCATGGAGTGCTAGACCACACCTAGACTTCAAAAATGATTTCATGTGCTCTAAACCTCATGACATCATCCTGACATCACTTTTCTTCATTTTCCAAGATAGGTGCTAAAAGACTATAGTCTTCCAAATAGAACCTAGGACCTAGAAGGACTCCAAATCTCTAATGGATTCCACAACTTGGTCAACATGACCTTAGGGAAATCATCACATGCCAAAAAGGATTACAAGAAAAACAAAAAAAAGGTTCTCTTGCACCACCATGTCTTTGTTAGTATCTTTAATAAATCCTTCGGGTTGTTCAATGTAAACTTCTTCTTCAAGAATTCCATCTAAAAATGTAGACTTAACATCCATTTGATAAACCTTGAAACCTTTATAAGTAGAAAATGCAAGTAAAATTCTCATACCTTCTACTCTAGCAATAAGGGAAAATGTCTCACCATAGTCAATACCTTCTTCTTGCACATACCCTTTGCAAACCAATCTTGTTTTATTCCTTATCACATCTCCATTTTGATTTAGTTTATTCCTAAAAATCCACTTTGTACCAATAACATTCTTGTCCCTAGGTTTCCATACTAGTGACCAAGTAATGTTCTTCTCAATCTGATCAATCTCTTCACTCATTACATTAATCCAATCTTCATTTTCAAGTGCATTCTTGACTAGGCTTGGCTCAAATTCAGAAATCAAACATGTATTATATTTCAACTTACTTCTTGTCATGACTCCTACATTCTTGTCTCTAATAATCTTGCTTTGTGAGTGGTGTCTTCTCACATATTTTGGTAAACAGGCTTGGTAGATTGTGTTAGTCCTTCATTTTCAATATTTTCATCTCGGTGGAGGTGCAACTAGTTCCTTAGTTTCTCTTTACAACTCATGTAAAGTACCAAAAACTCCTTCTTGTACATATACAAATATTTGATAATCTTCTAGTTCTTTTTTGATATCTTCATTTCTTTCTACAAATTCATCAATTCTCACATTTTCACTTTCCACAATTTTATTAGTAGCCTTATTCAAACATTTATAATCTTTTGCCTTTGTGGAGTATCCTAGGAATATACCTTCATCTCCATTAAAATCAAACTTTTCATTCCTAGTATCCTTCAGAATATAATACCTACTTCTAAAAATTTTTAATTAGCTAACATTTGGTGTATGCTCATACCGGAGTTCATGATGAGTTTTATCTATACCTTTCTATTGGCAAGTTGGCTATACTGATGTATATGACTTGATATAGTGTTGTCATTATGGCAACAAAGTCATATAGCAATTTGGAGTCAGTGCACCTGAACAAAAGATCAAAAATTAGTTAAGTGTTGAAGACTGGAGAGTGTACAGAGTTCCTGGAGATTAGAGCATCAACACACGTGCGTATGGATGAATTATGGTATGTGCCCTAAAATTTAAGTTTGTTAGACTATATTCATGGTTAGTCTATGATCGCATGATCAGATGTGCAAGGATGAGAAAGATACGGTCAGTTGAAGTTGCACAACCAGTGTGTGCCAGAGAAGAACAAAGTATGAAGCCGACAGTCAGTATTTTGGTTTGTGGATATAATGTAATGTTGTAAATGCTATGTGCCTATTGTATTTAGGTTGCTGATATATATACTTGTTTCTTTGTAAGCACGCTTAAGCCAATTCATTTGGAAGCGTTGTATGTAATAGGTCTTAGGGCCGACCTAGTTGTTTATTTTTGTATGCGCATATAAATATAAGGTGCACCCATTGTATTCGGTATGGAATTTGATAGAGAGTTATAAGAAGTAGAGAAAAAGTGTGCAAAGACACTAGAAGATGTATTAGAGCTTTTCTAGAGGTCAAAGCATCAACGCATCAAAGGAACTGATCTGACAAGTAGTGTCATAGTGACAGTTCATCCTACAAATATAGTGTGTATCTGAGATCAGAAGGTTGTAGCCTTCACCACTTGAGTAGTGAGCTCTAGGGTAGTGCATCCACTCCTCTAATAGGGACTATAGTAAAAGACTCCTAACATGGTCTGACCCTTGACAAGGTCTACTGTACTAAAATCATTGTAAAGCAACTCCTAACAGGGTTAAGGATCTTCTAACAAGGATCACAAAACACTAGTGCAGAATATTAGTGGGTGTCAATTCCCACCGAGGTTTTTACCTATTTGGGTTTCCCCATAACCATATTGGTGTCATGTGTTGATTTCATGTTCCATGTTTATTTTAGTACTTAAACATTTTAGTTTAGTATAAAGATTAAAGTTTAAAGTTTAAATACAGTGAACAATGACTCACCCCCCCCCCCCTCTTAGTGTTCCCATTCCTAACAATTGGTATCAGAGCTCTGGTCCTCAGTAAAAAATTTTGACCACTTGAGGAGATCATAGACAAAGCAAAAATGAAACATCTAAAAAGAAATCTTGAAGCTTCTCTTGAAGACCTGGACAAGTCTGAAAGAGAAACTAAAGAACTAAGGGATAAACTCAATGATGCTCAATTAGTCATAAAAAGGCTAAGGAAAGATTTGAAAGAATGCTCTACCAGTGATCTAGGGATAATGGTCGAGAAGCTCAATGAAGAAAATAAATCCTTAAAGGAATAACTTGAAGAGTTTGATGATAAACTGACCAACAATCAGGAAGTCTATGATGAATAGATCAAAGAGAACCTTCAACTCAATGAAGAAGTAAGGCAAGAAAAAATGGAAATCTTGGAACTAAGGAATAGAAAAGAAAGCTTGGAGTCTAAATTGAGAGAAGCAAAGAATCATATTGACAAATTGCAGACCAGTTTTGATTTGATAGAATCTTAGTTGTATGCAAGGAGAGCCAAAGGAGACACTAGTTGTATTTGATACGATGAAGCACAAAATCAAATTGACAACATGCAAGAAAGAAAGGATTCACAAAAGGAATCTACTAATGCTAAGGAGACTGAAAATCAAATCAAAGATAATGGTGAACCACCTAAGAATGAGTGCAAGCCTATATAGACCGCACTTATTTTGCTTGTAACAAGCATGGACACATTGTGAGGAACTGTACAGAGGTAGGACCTTTTAATGGTTACTGTTATTCATGCAATAAATTTGGTCATAAAGCTATGAATTTCAAGACTAGTAAGAAGAACAAGATTCAGCATGATCAGAGAAATCAGAATCAGACAAATGTAAGAAATTCTCATAATGTTACATGCCAGATATGTAACTATAATGTTCACTTAGCTAGACAGTGTAAAATGGTGACTCGTGTCAATGCACCGAGGAATATAAGACCTCCAGTCATTTGTCACTCTTGTAAGAAGGCTGGACATATCTTAAAGTTATGTAGATCAAGGACGCAAGGTCAGGAAAGCCCTAAAAAGGCTGAAGAACCAGTTTTGGATCCCAAAGGAGAAGTTAATTTTTTTAAAGCCTCAGATGATGCAAGCATGATTTGGTCAGTGAAAAAGAAGGACAAGACTGATGAGAATGTACTGGATGCATCCACAGTGGACACACCCTCTACATCTGGATGAATGGCCCTCAGGGTCATAGGAGGAGCTAATTTAGCTCTAGACCCCTGCGTGGCTGGTATACTCACTCTCAGAGTATGCACCTTTGGACTTAAGCTTTTGGAGTATAAAGGAACCTTCGTGCAAGAGCGCACATACTGATTGTTAGCAGAACTCAAGTTAAAAATGTTTAAGTGACAGCCTGGTTTACACGGCAAGCATTAATGGTGGAATTTTCACTTTAAGTTCATAGAAAGTTATTTGATTACTGATTGCATTCAAATTCAGAGTGATAGGAGAGTAGAAAGAGCCTTAGAAGTTGTTGTGAAGACTTGGAGATTGATCTATCAGTGATTTGCAATAATTATCAGTACATTTGGTCGGTTGCAAAAACCCTAGATCGACGCACCGATTCAGAAGTCTTTAGATCATCTTAGAGTATAGTTGGAAAGCAATTAATCAAGTAAGTCATGGCCACTTCCATAGTTTTTGATGTTGCTGAGAATAAGATATATGTATTTAAAAAGAATCATTTTAAGTCAACCCTAGATGATTTAGAGGGAGAATTCTCCCGCACGCCTATGGGCGTTATGTATGTGGAAGACATTAGGGCTTACATCTACTGCAAGAAAGAACCAGTAGGGTTGGATAGGTTAAGGGCTCACATGGATACCATGTTGAAACTAGATAAAACATTCATGGATAAATATGTTAAGTGGAATGATCACCCCATAGTTGAGTATGCTACGGCATATGAATTTTATGAGACTGAATGAAATAAGATACTACTAAGAAGAATTCATGATGACCTATTTTGGATAGGTGATGTGTTGGTCAGAATCACTAGTGACCTAATACATGAGATGATAGGCCTTTCTAGGATAGGTGTTGTCCTTCTTGTGGCAAGGATGTCAGGAAAATGGTTGAGAAAACTTGTAAGTCAAGGAGTGATAGGTGCGGAATGACAATTGAGCCTATTGAACAAGCTAACATCAAATTGATGTCTATGATACTTGGATACAAGTTCCATCACACCAGCAGGGTGAATAGTGTGTTTGCAAGCACAATTCTAGTAGCCATTAGACTTGTGAAGGAAGATGTAGAGTTCAACTTGTGTGAGATCTTGCGTGCACAGTTGATTGATAACATCAAGGCAATCAAGCATGAAAAAACCAAGATATTCAGGTTTGGGTCATTGATCATTTACATGTACCTTCATATAGTTGGAAAGATATCAGATTTGTATTTGGACAAGTCCATTCCAATCATGCCACAGATATCCAACAAAGCATCCACTGAAAGCACACTAAGAGATTATATAACATTGGAATTGAAGACCTTCAGGGTTAAGATGCAAATGAGGTATAGAATTCCAGAAAACATTGTTGAAAAGTATAAGGATACTATTTGATTTATGGTAGAGACAGACACTACTTGTATGGAAGTTGTTGAGCCAAGAACTAAGTGGATTCATCCACTTGGTTATGAGGTAGAAGACCAGGTCCTTGAAGCATATGCATAGGTTCTACTATCAGCCCCTAAAGATCTTCATGAACCTAGGTGGGGAACTTATGCGGAGAAGAAAATAGAAATAGATGCAAAGCTAAATAGCGCAATAACTAAGAGAAAAGCCTCTAAGATCACATCTGAGATACTCAGAATTCATAGAGTAACACAAGAAGACCTAGACAAAGAAAGGGAAGAAAAGATTTCTTTGGAAATTGAGAGTGCATCCATAGAGGAAGCTAAGTTTGATGATCCTAAGATGAAAAAGGTAAAAATTGAAAAGACTGATGAACCAAAGGATAAACAAGGTAAAATTGATGATATTAGTCCTGCACCCACTGCTACAGTTGATATTAAGGCCACAGATGCATCTCCTAAGATGCCCAAGAGGAGAAAAAAAATTGCCACAAACCACCCTTCAGCTATAAGTGCATCCACAAGAAGCAAATTGAAAAATGTGCAGTCACCTCCAGAAGTAGGATTCATACCTAGTCTTCAAGTGTTAAGGACTAGAGTTGTAGATGAAGGAAGGCTAGATTAGATAGCCAAGTTCTATGACAAATATCATGAAATTGATAAGTTAGAGATTCATGAGATGCTGATCAAACACATGATAAAGTTCAAGAAGATAGTTCTTGAATTGAAGATAGCTATCCCTAAAAAGGTATGGGAGATTATGGATACCTTGAAGAGACAAGCCACTGAAGAAGACTTCAGAATAAGGGAACAAACACTTGATTCCACTCTTCCCGTATGTTCTATTGAAGAAAAGTCAATGCTATTTAATTTGGTGAAGCTGCACTTAAGGAAAAAGATGAGAACACTACACCTCATGAGCAAAGACTATGAGCTGATTTCTAAGGAAATAGAGAAGGCCTTTAAGAAGGTATTCTTAGAGTAGCACATGAAACCTATGTCTATGCCCATCTCTCAAGCACTTAGTGAGCAAGACAAAGTAGCAAAGACCATCAAGATACAATCTATAGGTCCTCGGGATTCAGCGCCTGTAGTGGAAGCACAAACAGAGTTTGATAAGTCTGCGCCCATGAAAGAGTCACTCAAGGATAGCACAATTATCATTGATAATGTTGAGATAGCCATGGCGGCCACTAACACTGACTTGGATAAGTTTGAGATAGCTTTTTTGAGCACCCAAGAAGCTGAAATGTTATGCAGCAACACACCGCTCACTCATCAAGAAGAAGCATTGATTGATGATGAAAAAGAAAAAGAAAAAGAACAAGGAAAAGAAATAGAAAAAGAGGAAGAAAAGAAAGAACAAGGAAAGGTAAAGAAAAGTGAGAAAAAGGATGAAATGTCAATAGAGCAAAGAGTGTTGGACAGCACTCCCATCACTCCTTCAATAGCATTGTTGTCAAGTTTGACACCTGACACATCCAATTGGACTCATGGAGAGAAGAAGACCTGATTAAGTTCAGCATCTTAGCTATGGAGAAAGCCAAAGAAAATCAAGTAATGAGGAATCCTCTCTTGGTAGAATCAGTAAACATGTTGAACAATTTGCTGCCAAAAGATAAGAAAGTGTCAAAGATACACTCGGTTGATGATGTGAGTATAGTCATCTCACATTTTAAAAGCAACTTCTCAAGCCTTGAAGAGTCTGCATCCCTAGTTGCAGAAGAAAATTATCTGAAGAAGAGATTGAATGAATTAATCAGTAACTTTGCACTTGACCTCAGTTCCCTCAAGACTACTCAAGAATCCTTGAAAGAATTTGCAGATCAAGGAAGAAAAATCATTGCAGAATGCATGGATCTAGATAAGCTTACTGATGCTCATTTCAAGAAAATAAAAGAGGTAGAAGCTATGATTGAGCAAGTGAAGAGTTTAGTGAAAGACACATCCATAGATGTGAACATATGCAATAATGTCTACCAAAGTCAGATAGACAAAATTCAGAAGGCGAAAAAGGAGATGACAAAGTTAAGGGCTAGATAGACTCAGTTGAGGAATGCTCTTGCGCCCTCACTAGACATTCTAAATTAGAATATCAAGGAGATTGATGCCACTATGGTGACATATGATCAAGGTCCTTCCATAGATTTGAAGAAGATGGAGAAGCTTCAGTATGCATTATGCACCCATCTCCAAATATTCAACTCTTTGATCACTTTTTGGAAGAAGGAGATCCCGAATCTAAAGACAGCATATCTAGATGTTTTCCCTTAGTGAGTATATGTAGATACAGTTTTGTAACACCTTTGTCATTAATGTCAAATGGGGAGTTGTGTATAGAATATGAATCATAATATGTATAGGGAGATATAAGTATATGTATAGATGACAAAAAGTTTTTGTATTAAGGATACTTAGCAACTTGGCCATATTCCTTTGTTGCCATCAATGACAAAGGGGGAGATTGTTGGAAAGTTGGCTATACTGATGTATATGACTTGATATCATGTTGTCATTATGGAAACAAAGTCATATAGTAGTTTGGAGTCAGCACACTTGAATAGAAGACCATAAATCAGTTAAGTGTTGAAGACTGGATAGTGTATAGAGTTCCTCCAACTCAGAGCATCAGCGCACATGCGTACAGATGAATTATGGTATGCACCCTAGAATTTAAGTTTTTTAGACTATATTCATGGATATTCTATGAGAGTATGATCAGATGTGCAAGGATGAGAAAGATACAATCAGTTGAAGTTGCACAGCTAGTGTGTGCTAGAGAAGAATAGAGTATGAAGCCGACAGTCAGTATTTGGGTTTGTGGATATAATGTAATGTTGTAAAGGCTATGCACCTATTGTATTTAGGTTGTCAACATATATACTTGTTTGTTTGTAAGCACACTTAAGCCAATTCATTTGGAAGTGTTGTATGTAATAGGTCTTAGGGCCAACCTAGTTGTTTATTTTTGTATGCGTATATAAATGTAAGGTGCACCCATTGTATTTGGTATGGAAGTTGATAGAGAGTTATAAGAAGTAGAGTAGAAGTTTTCAAAGACACTAGAAGATGTATTAGATCTTTTCTAGAGGTCAAAGCATTAGCGCATCAAAGGAACTAATCTGACAAATAGTGTCACAGTGACAGTTCATCCTACAGATATAGTGTGTATCTGAGATCAGAAGGTTGTAGCCTTCACCACTTGAGCAGTGAGCTCTAGAACAGTTCGTCCACTCCCCTAACAGGGACTATTGTAAAAGACTCCTAACAGGGTCCAACCCTTGACAAGGTCTACTTCACTAAAAGCATTGTAAAGCAACTCCTAACAGGGTTAAGGATCTTCTAAAAAGGATCACAAAACACTAGTGCAAAATATTAGTGGGTGTCAATTCCCACCGGGGTTTTTACCTATTTGGGTTTCCCCGTAACCATATTGGTGTCATGTGTTGATTTCATGTTTATGTTTATGTGAATGTTTATTTCAGTACTTAAGCATTTAAGTTTAGTATAAAGATTAAAGTGAAAAGTTAAAATACAATGAACACTGATTCACACCCCCCCTCTCAGTGTTCCCATTCCTAACACTTTCTTCAATTGTACTTGGCTAAGAAAGTAAACAATAATACTAATGGATTATCTCCAGAATGTTTGTGCAATGTCTTTTTCAATCAACAATATTCTAGCACAATCAACTATTGATCTATTCCTTCTTTTAGCTATGCCATTTTTTTGTGGAGCCCTTGGTGTAGAGACTTATCTTTTGGTTCCATTCTCATTGTAAAAGACAATAAATTCATCAGAGATAAATTCACCTCCTCTAGTTGATCTTAAAAATTTCAAATGCTTACATGTGTTTCCTTCTAAACTCTTGCCTTGTAGAATTTAAACATTTGAAATGCACATCAGACTTTTTTTTAGAAACATTACCGATATCATTCTTGAGTAGTCATCAACAAACAAAATAAAATATTGATCACCATAATAGCTTTTTATTATCATAGGGCCACAAAGATCAATATGAAATAATTCCAATATACCATTAGATGAGTCAGAATTTCTTGGGAAACTTGATTTAGTCATTTTACCGATCTGACATTCCTTACACATCACTTTATCAGGCTTGCTCAATTTTGATAATTCTTTGACTCTATTCTTTTTTCTCACCTTAATTAAGTTGTCAAAATTCACATGACATAATATTTTGTGTCATAACCATACATCCTCAACTTTAAAAAATAAGAAATTTTTTGTAGTCGTATCAAGGTAGAATAAGTTACCTTTAGATTGTTCACTGATTCCAATCAAATCTCCAGTAGTATCATAAATCTTCACTTTTCTATTTTGAAACTCTAGTCGATAACCAATTTTATTCAATTGTACAACACTCAAAAATTTGTACTTTAGTCCTTGAACCCAATAAGCATGTTATCACATTTGGTCTTTTCATTCAACATAATGGATCTTTTTCCTCTTACACAACATGGAGCATCATTCCCAAATCTAACAAATCATCCATCATATTCTTCTAAATTCTCAAACTTATCAATGTCACCAGTCATGTGATGTGAACAACCATTGTCAATTATCCATGGGTCAATTTTTCTAACATGAAAAATAAGGGCTTTTTCATCTTCATACGTTTCTTCTTCTGAATCATCCTTCATAGCAACATTGACAACTTCCTCACTCTCTTCTATGTCATTAGATTCATCATCAGTTATTCCTTCCTCAGCTAGGTAGCATGATTTTTTTCCTTTGTCCTTGAAATATCTAAACCTTCGGTATCGGTTCTCTTTCTTGACATTTTTATCATTCATGTCATTATCAGGACACCTAGATGCAATGTGACCAATCTTGTTGCAATTAAAACATTTTAGAGGAAGCTTACCTTTATACTTTCATTTTCTGCTCGGTAGCCTCTTTGCTAGCAATGCTTCCAATTCTTCATGTTCTTTTTCTTTAGTTAGGATACTATCATAGTCACTTCAACCTAAACTACAATGATTCTCTCTTTCTCTTCTTGAACTACCAATGGTTAAAGATGTTTTGAAAGTTGTTTCAAAATTTGGTATATTGTTATCTTAATTACTAATCCCAAATGCAATCAGCTTATGGATCAAAATGTCAAGAGTAAAAATGTTATTTGGTATGGATCTCAGTTCTTGAATACCAAAGACTTGAATAACATATTTAGGTGAAAGAGTTCTGATAATTTTTCTTACCACTTCTTCTCCAGTTAATGTTCCACCAGCACCTTTCGTAGCATGAACAAATTCCTTAATTCTAAAACTATATTGTGCAATGTTTTCTTCTTCTTTCATTCTCATCTGATCAAATTTTTCTCTGATACTGTCAACTTTTTCTTTTTGTACATCTAGATTACCTCTATAAACAAGTGCAAGCTTATCCCACATATCTTTTGATGTAATATAGTCCTTTATGTCATTCAACTCAACATTGGTTAGGGAGGAAGCAATTTTAATCATTATCGAGTTGTGTTCATACTTTTCTCTCATCTGATCAAGTTGCATGGGTCCAAGAGGCAGTGGAGTGTAGTCATTATCCAAATGCTTGAGTGCAGATTCTCCAATTCTAGATAGGTATAACCTCATCCTGCTTTTCCATGTAGAGAAACTCTCTTTATTCAGCTTGGGTATTTCTCTTCTATAGATCTTCAGATCTTTTACTCAAGTCTTTCAAACTTATCCCTTCTAAGCACCTAATGCTTTGATACCAATTGTTGGATTATGGAGAGGGGGGTTGAATCAATAATCCTTGATTCTTTGTACCTTCAAAACTTTATCTGATTCAATCCAGTGTCAACTCAGTCAGACACACTTCACTATTAATCACTAATAGTAAATTAACTTTATCAATCAGCAATAGCATTCATAGTAAAAATTCAACACATATAACACCAGTATTTAACGTGGAAACCCAATTTGGGAAAAACCACTATGGGAATCGTCACCCACTAAAGAAATACTCTTTTGAAGTATGCTCGGTTAAAAGCCAGTTTGGTTAAAAATTACAATACACATTTCTAAATGTGACCCTGTTAGGGGATTTGTTTTAGATTTGTTAGGATCTTCACCTTGTTAGGAGTGGTCTAGTTAAATGTCTTCAAACACTCTTCTAGAATGTCACCTCTTCCAAGGATTTATAATAAAGACTATTAGGTCCACTCGGTTAAGAGATTTTTCTAATACAAATGTTAATAAGTAATAGTATATAAATTGATTTGTAAATCTACAACTACCTCTTGCTTAATCAGATCACTTGTGCGCTCTTTGTCTAAAGAAAGTCACTCCATTCCTTCACTATCCAATGACTTCAGCACTTCATCAATTTCAACCTTCTGACTCGGATTCCAAGATTCTTCTTCTTTATTGCATCAGTCGATGACTCAACAATCCTTCAACTTGCTAGCATTTTTTTCATACAATATCATCCTTTATATAGACTTTGTTTTACCTCTTAATCTCCTTTATTGCATTTTCTTTTGATTAATCTCAGTCATCTGATCATCCTCACAAATTTATTTAATGAATTTAGAGCTAGATAAAATGTTTTATCATAACCTCGGAACTTGAACTTTCTTGGAGCTCAAATACCTTCACTTTTTACTGCTTAGATCTATACCATAGATCATCACCTTGAATTTTACTGATTATAGATCTCTTTAACTAAATCTTCGTCATCATTAGAATCTTCCAGCTCATCATAACTCATCATTGAATATCGTTCTGGTCCTTGAATTTAATTTTTGTTCCTTTCTCGATGGCTAACTTCTTATTCTTTAATCAAAATTATGTTTTCTTCACTCGATAACTGAAACCTTCTACTGGGTGTCTTGACTTCCTTTCACTTTACCAAAACTTACTTTCCTTTTACCTAATAAATTTTTCCTACTTGTAACCAAACTATTTTTTTACCATCTTGACCAATCTTCTTTACCGACTTGATATAATCAAATGTTCAGTAGAAAACAGTTATATCAACATAACCTTATCATAGTCCGATTTGTACTAGTTGCCCAATTAAGTTCTTCAACCTCAAAACATTTCACTTTGTTTTCTTCCTTAACTGACTCAACTTATATCATACTCTGAATAATATGAAAACTCAATATAAATCAAAAATCAATTGCTTGATAGATCAATGACAAGATAATAATTGATCCAATCCTTCTACAATCTTGTATACCTCTAATCTTAGTCATTCTTCTTTATCATCACCATCAGTTATGTGTGTGTGTGTGTGTGTGTTATTTATTTTCTAAATAGGCATATTAATTAGATTGTATTTAAATTATTAAAATTACAAATAATCAATTACAAATGTGATATTTTAATAAACACAAAAATAAATTATATTAAAATATAAACTTTAAATTTTAATTATTATTTAAAAATTATTTAATATAAAAATTAATTAATCAAGAATACAAATTTGAAGTAAACATTAAAATAATCTATAAAAAAATTAATCTTCAAATTGTTTAGTTTTTAAAATAATAATATTAAATATATATATTAATACAATTCAAATAGAAGTCTTAAAAATAAATATTTTTCAAAATTATTAAAGTAAAAAATAAATATAAATTATATATAAAAACAACATGAGTTAAACTTATCAATAATTAAATTATTTTTTAATGATTATTAAACTTAAAAATATTAAAAATAATAATTACACTAAAAAAATATAACCACAAAAAACTCTACTTTTATTTCTGAAAAATAAATGAAAGAAAAAACAAAAACCACATACGGGGAAGAATTATTGGATTGGAGCTCTAGTTACAAATTTGCATCAATCTCAATAGTAAAAATTGTACTACTTTTTCCCTAAACGAACAAGAGATACAAAGCCTCAAGTTCCTACCTAAAGTGAGGATAGTTTAGAGTAGATAAAAGTAGTGACGAAGATAAATAGGTAGAAAAGAAGGAGAAAAACAGATAGAGTGATAGAGAGAAGTGGAGGGAATAAAAGAGAGACTGATAGATAGAGAGGAAGAGGTAGTGGGAGAGATAAAGATATAGATAGATAGAAAGAAAGATATAAAGAAATAGATAAGTATATAGGGAGGGGATATATAAAGAGGGGAAGAGATAGATAGATAGATACAAAGGGAGAAGGAGAGGGAGTAACTCAGATATATGTGGCATTATAATAGAGTGATAGTGTGGAGAGTTTTTAGGTAAAAGTAGAGATGAAGATAGAGTTGAATCCATATAGCAATATCAGAATTCAAGTTGTTATAAAAAATATCTCCTACTTACCATTTGGTAGTTTCTCCAAATGTTAGAAATAACGAGGGAATGCAAGTCTTTGTGTGAAAGTATAAGCAACATTGATTGGTTTATAACGAAGTGCTTATCACTCTTCAATTTTAAAGTTGCAACTAATTTTTTTCCTAAAGTGTAATTTGGGAGTTTGTTCATGTGGTATTCTCTTTTCACGTTGCTTTAATTATGGTTATTATGATTGAGTTTAATTCAATCTTAGATTATGAGGGAGTAGAAAATATGGAAATAAAATTGGTTTGTGAGAGGTAGTTAGTCTTCTTATTTTTATTTATTTCATTATAAAAGGAAAAAGAATGTAATTATGCTTTAGTATGAAAATAGTGTGCATGCCTTGGTTTAGCATTTTATCCTTTAATGGGGTTTAAAGGGTAATTAAATGTCATATTGTGACATTTGTACATAACTCACAAAAATCATGTATTTCTTCCAACCTCAAGGTGCATGTAATTGTATGCCATAGTGATCTTGTCACATGAAAGAATCATACAATATATATATATATATATATATATATATATATATATATATATATATATATATTTATTTATTTATTTATTTATTTTTTCTTATAGACCATTTTTAAACAAGTGCCATGTAGTGGCTAGTACTTGCCTTTAGGTATGTAATTAATTGTAGCTTTAAGTTATATAATTAGTTGTAGTTTTAATTGTATTGTATATAAAATTAATTTTTTTAAATTTATCTAATATAATATTATAATTAAATTTATAGTTCAATTAGAAATAAAATTATGGTAAAATTAGAAATGTGTTTAAAATTATATTTTTAAATATTTTCATTTAACATTAATTTTAAAGGTTTATTTACAATCTCAATTAAATTACTTCAATATAATTAATCAAATTAACTCCTCTACTTATAATATTAAATTACATTTACCCACCTATAAATATATTTTAGATATCATTTTATTTCTCTCCAAGATAGTTGTTTGCAAAAATAGAAAATACTATTATTATTTATATTTAGCCATTACATATATTTTTTATATAATTTTTATTTTATCATAATTTTACTAGATTTGAAAATAACAAAATTATAAATCTTATAGAAAAATAAAGAAACTATCATCAAACCCCATAAACTAGATGAGCCATTGAACATCAAATAAATAAATAAAGATAAGAATGAAAAAAATGGTGCCCCTCTTTATGTAAAATATATTTTTTTATAGAAATAAGCACCGAAAATAATGTATTATGAGTACATATCTGGTACAAATCTGAAAATTTCGTGTATAAGACCCAAACTGAAACTAATCAAATAATAGAAAAATAATTTTTATAAATTATAAAGTTAAAAATATTGCATCTAACTTTAGAAAAAATGAAATTTATTACAAAATACAAAATCTACAAGATTCTATTTGGTGTAAACAGTTTTATTTAATCACTAATTAACACTAAAAACTCAAAAATAAATTAAGGATAATGAAATAGATTATATATATAATGATAAAAAAAATATTTCTTTAATATATTTAGACATTATTTAAACATAGAATTAAATAATATTAGTAAACAAAACATCCTCAATTAAAGATAATGTCTTATAAAGGATATAATATTTTTGTTATATATATATGTGTGTGTGTGTGTGTGTGTGAACACCAGATACATATACCCCAAATCATATATATGTCTTATTTTGAAGAATTTTCAACCTAAAGTTCATTAATTTAGTGTTCTTGTGTTTTATAGTTTTCAAAAAAAAATTTGACTCATAACTATTTTAAGTTAAGGCTCATAAACAAATATCATATTCTTCCCTAATATGCCTTAAGAAGGGTTTGAATCATTCCACAGATATGCAAAATTGTTATTTATCAAATGTCAACACATATTTAGATCGAATGTATTATGATTTTAGTGCTAGTCTTGCCTAGAAAACTCTATGGTTGAAAGTCTAGAATTTAGGAGACCTAGTGTCACTGTAGTGAGTTGTAAGCTTAATTTGGAGCTTTACTTATCTTATCAATTTGGGATGGGTGACATGTGGTCAGCTGTATTTGTTAGTTGACATGCAATTCAAAAGTAGGAGGCTTCAACAATCCCATGCCCTGCACACTTGTTTAGCTGCCCAGACATTGTAAGAAGGCAAGGCATAAGACCATTGAATACTGTGCCATCATGAAAACATTGAATAATCATTTCTTCACATACAAGGCGGTAGGAGGATGATCAAAAAAATGGGTTGAGCATTGTGAAATGACTATAATTTTTTATTTTTTTTCTATCACATTTGCATTTTCATTCCCACAACAAATTTGACAATGGTGGAGGTAGAGGTAGAAAGCAGTGAGAATATAACTTAGGGCAAGAAATGAATGAAAAATGAAATAGAGTGGATAATTAGAAAGAAAAAAATGTAGAAGCAAGAAGGATGCTAGTAGGGTTGCAGAGAACTTCACAGCATACATTGAGAAATAAATTTGAAAATTTTAATCCTCAATTGCCTATTGTCTTGTTTTTAAGGTTGATATAAAATATGGATGGAATATCATGTGTTGGTCTACTAGAAGCCGTTGGTTCACTGCTTCTTTACCCAAAAGAGTCTATAGGAAGAAAGAATGTACTCAAAGTTGCACAAGAATGTAGTTGTGCAATAGATCTATGATGGTTGGTGCTTAAATGCTTCTTGGAGATATTTCTGTGAAAATTCTATTGGAGTCACTAATTATTAATATCCTATCTTATAATGATTATTTAACTGCCAAAAATAAATTCACAGCTAATATTAAAAAATAACACAACTGCAACTTCACAAATAAAATACGCGGAAAGAAATATGGAACACAAAGAACACAATATTTTCGGACAATTGTCCCTAGAAAAACCCTGAGGGGAAAACGAGTACTGTAGATGATAAATATATTAACTTCAACAAATTAAGAGATACAAAATTCCTTGCCTCTCACTGGCAGAACCCCGACAATCTCCCAATTCCTCTTGCTGATATTCCTCCACTGCTATCCCCAGTGGTATTACTGCGCCCTTTCTATCACTGCAAGACTTGTTTGCTATCACTACAAACACATTTTCTATCACTACAAATGCTCTCCAAGATGTGTTTTCCAAATGCCCCTAGACCTCCTTTTATACTACTCTCGTTGGTAAACCAACGGCCAAGATCGATTCACAATCGACAGCTGAGATTAAAAACAACTTAACAACCCTAACTAAGTTGGTTTCTAGTTGTTTCTAAAAGTGGTCAATTAATTAACAAATAATTGTCCCTACTCTAACTAATTAGTTAGTAAAACAATTATTTACTAATTAATCACATCTGGACAAACAGCTGTCCAAAGCTAACAAACTAACACTCCCTCTTAGCGAGGAAGCTGTTCTGCATGACACCTAACTTATCTCTGAAGAAGATGAATTTCACCTTCCCTAATGCCTTTGTCAAAATGTCTGCTACATGCTCCTCTATAGGTATGTATTGTAGCTGAACAACCCCCCATTATACATAATCCCTGATGAAGTGATACCTGATGTCTATATGTTTAGACCCATCATAAAACACTGGATTCTCAGATAACTTGATGCAACTCTAATTGTCACAATGTATCACAGTAGTGTCAACCCTCTGACCAAACAAGGCTACTAGCAACTTCTAAAGCCATATAGCTTCACACGTCACCATGCTAGCTACTATGTATTCTACTTTTGTAGAACTCAAAGCCACAGACTTCTGCTTCCTGCTGAACCAAGATACAACTCCTAATCCCAAACTGAAACAACACCCTGAAGTGCTCTTGTCTGTTGTATTGTCTACCCAATCTACATCAGTATAGCCTATCAACTTCATACCTTCACCTCGAACATATCTAATCCTATACTCAACTATAGCACACAAATAACGTAGCACATGCTTTGCTGTTGTCCAATGCACTCTCTTTGGCTCCACCATGAACTGACTAAGAGAGTTAACTGCAAACGCTATATCTGGCCTAGTGTTGACCAAATACATGAGAGAACCAATCAACTACTTGTATAAGCTAGGATCTACATCCTTCTCCTTAGATGTATCTACCTTCCTCCAATTCGTGATCATGGGTGTAGACATGGCTTTGCAATCCTCCATCCCAAATCTCTTCAAGATTTCAATGCAATATTTCCCTTGCCCAAGGAAAATCTCTCCATCTGTCTGCCACACTTCCATGCCTAGAAACTAGTGCATAAGTCCCAAATCCTTCATCTCAAACTCTGCTACAAGATCCCTCTTGCACTTCTCTATGAGTCCTAGTGAACTTGTTAGAAACAAGTCATCCACATATAGAACAAGAATGAGAAGCTCACCCCCAACCACCAAGTAGTAGAGGTTAGCATCTGCCTCACTCTTCACAAAGCCCATTACTTGCAAGTAAGTATCAATGCACTCATACCACACTCTAGGAGCTTTCTTGAGTCCATATAAAGCTCTCTTCAATCTGCACACACGGGTCTCTTTACTGTGTGCTACAAAGCCTTCTGGTTGCTCTATGTATACCTCCTCCTTCAACTCACTATTGAGGAATGATGTCTTGACATCCATTTGATGGATCTGTCATCCCATCTATGCTGCAAATGAGATCACAACTCGTATAGAATTATACCTGGCCACAGGAGCAAATGTCTCCTCGCAGTCTATTCCCTCCTTCTGAGAGAACCCCTTTTCCACAAACCTTGCCTTGTATTTCTCGATGCTACCATCTACACCATGTTTGATCTTATAGATCCAGCGTGATCCAACCACTACCCTATCTGTTGGTCTAGGCACTACCTCCCACACATCATTCTGCATTATTGAGGTATATTCCTCAACCATCACATCTTGCCACACCTGACGCTATGCAGCCTCCTGATAACTGGAAGGCTCACTGTCTACCAATTGGCTGACTAAAGCCACATAGTCATTGAACTTGGCTAGTTGTCTCCTTTCTCTCGTACTCCTCCTAGGAGCTCCCACAAACTCTTGAGTATCCCTTTGTTGAACCTCACGGTTCCTGCTGCCAACTATAGAGGATGAAATATCAACCTCCATATCTTCTAGATGCATATCCTACTGCACCAGTTGCTCCATACTCACTGAACTCTCACCACCTGAGCCTATGCTAGTACTAGTAACTATACTCGAGCTTTGCTACCCTTGACTCGGTTGAGCTACCCCTGGAGCTTCTGTCGGCTGCTCACTCTGATCTTCTATTGGTAAATCTCTAGATCTCCTGAATGTCTTGTCCTCCATGAACTTGACATCACGTCTGACTATAATCCTCTTAGTCCCTGGAATAAATATCCGATATGCCTTTGAGGTTTCACTGTACCCAACAAAGTACCCCCTCTCTATAGTCTGATCTAACTTTGTATGTGTATCACCTGGAATATGACAATATGCCAAACTTCCAAATATCCTAAAGTGACTGACATCTGGCTTCTTCCCTGTGAAAGCCTCTTCTGGTGTCATCTTACCTAGTACCTTATGTGGAACCCTATTCTGTATGTACACTATTGTACTACATGCCTTTGCCCATAAGTAGCGGGGCATATCCTGATCATGCAGCATAGCCCTTGCTACCTCCGATATCGACCGGTTCTTCCTCTTAGCAACTCCATTATTCTGTGGATTGTAAGCAACAATCCACTCTCTTGATTCCTTCTCTGGTACAAAACTCTTGGAATTCATTTCCTTTGTACTTGCCTCCATTATCTGACCAAAGAACCCTTATCTTCCTTCCTGTCGAGTTCTCCACAAGAGCCTTGAACTTTTGGAAGCGACTGAAAACCTCATCCTTGGTCTTCAGGAAGTATATCCAAGTCTTCCTAGAGAAATCATCAATAAAAGTAACATAGTACTCATATCCTCTGAGAGACCTCATTGACATTGGTCCACCTACATCTGAATGTACTAGATCAAGAACACCCTCAAATCTGGTGTCACTCCTTGGAAAAGATGCTTTTGCAAACTTTCCCAACACATCCCTTACATACATTGTCATGCTCTGTGCTCACCTCAGGAACACCTGTCACTGTCTCACGAAGCAATTTAAGTGCTCCGTGATGTATATGGCCCATCCTCCTATGCCATAGCTCTCCAAGATCTCTAGGGTTACTGTTGCTCATGAGTGCCTTAGGAGTATCAAACTGTAGTCTATAAAGGCGACTGCTCCTAACTCCAATAGATATGGGTGATTTCCAATCCTTGTGCTTGATCAACACGTGTCCCTCTAAAAAGTACATTATACCCTATATACTGAAGAACGGATATAGAAATCAGATTCATACCTAAGCCTGACACATGCAACACATCATGAAGGGGAATAATCTTCCCATTCTCCCTCTGAAACTAAACAGTCCCTTTCCCAATTGAGTTGAGCTTGGACAAATTTCTCATAGAAATCTGGGTACTGGTGTCTTCCTCCTTGTAACTGGAGAAGTACTCTCTTAACTCCTGTCATATGAAATGACGCCCCACTGTCTATATACCAAACACTCTATGAGGTTGAGCTAACCATACAAGCTATGAGTGTGAACTCATCTTCCAATCTACTAGAGAGCTCATCTGCACTTGCTAAAGCTGCCACCTGCTTCTTGCCCTTATTTTCATTCTTCTTCCTTTCCAGGCAATCACTGACATAGTGGCCAAACTCGTGACAACCAAAGCACTTGACCTTAGATAGGTCCTTCTTCTTCTTCTCACCTTGTGAGCTTGATCCTTTGCTAGACCCTTTCTTCAATTTTCCCTTTCCTGATAGGGCGACGTTTTCTTGTTCCACCTCACTTTTTTGACTCTTGTTGTTGGCTCCATTGACAAGACTAAGTCTAAACTCCTCCTAAGTGAAATCACTCCATAGTCGATCCCAACTCGATAAGGTGTCTCATCCACTGACAACTTGAACAAAGACATCCCACTGTTTAGTAAACCCATTTAGGACTATTCTGACTAGCTCATCATCACTGGGGCTATCTCCAACAGCTGCTAACTCATCCTTGACAAGTCTAAGCCTGGTGAGGTAACTTATGACGTCTTCTCCCTTATTCATCCGAGTATTCTTAAACTTTTCTCTAAGAATCAGCTTCCGATTGGTGGTAGCATTCTGGTACAAATTCAGAATGGTGTCCCACATCTTCTTCGCAGTATCTAACTCCGCGATATGTGGAACAATATGATCCTTGACACCATCAAGGATTATCATCCTTGCCTTGGCATCGTCCTTCTTGTATGTTGCAAGCTGTGTTGCATCTGAGGGTATAGCTACAACACTGGTAACATACTCATTGATACCATTCTCTTCGAGCAATAAAGAAATTTTGACTTTCCAGACACAAAAATTAGAGGCACCATCTAATCTATCCTGATCTCTCAAACCAACTACAGCCATCTCAAAGAAATAAAAGAAATAACTCAAAAGAGATCAAACTAGGTTTTATAAACCCTTAATTTCTTTCCTTCCTAGGGTAAACCTTTTCTACCCTCAACTTAGCTTTGATACCATGTGAAAATTCTATTGCAGTCATTGATTATTAATCTCCTATCTTATAATGATTATTTAATTGCCGAAAATAAATTCACAGCTAATATTAAAAAATAACACAACTGCAACTTCACAAATAAAATACGCGAAAAGAAATACAGAACACAATATTTTTGGACAATTGTCCCTGGAAAAACCCTGAGGGGAAAACTAGTACTGCAGATGAGAAATATATTAACTTCAGCAAATTAAGAAATACAAAATTCCTTACTTCTCATTGGCAGAACCCCGACAATCTCCCAATTCCTCTTGCTGATATTCCTCCACTGCTATCCCCAGCACTATCACTGCGCCCTTGCTATCACTGCAAGACTTGTTTGCTATCACTGCAAACACATTTGCTATCACTGCAAATGCTCTCCAAGATGTGTTTTCCAAATGCCCCTAGACCTCCTTTTATACTACTCTCGTTGGTAAACCAACGGCCAAGATCGATTCACAATCGACGGCTGAGATTAAAAACAACTTAAAAACCCTAACCAAGTTGGTTTCTAGTTGCTTCTAAAAGTGGTCAATTAATTAACAAATAATTGTCCCTACTCTAACTAATTAGTTAGTAAAATAATTATTTACTAATTAATCACATCTGGACAAACAGCTGTCCATAGCTCACAAACTAACAATTTCAAGGCTCAACAGCCAAGATGAAGCTTTCCACGACTGATATTTAGACCACTTCCATTGTCTCATGGATGGGTTGCGAAAACTGAAGGATGGCCTGACAGAAATCACATATATACCAACATAGAATTGACTGCTAGTCTGGTGTAGGGTAATTGAATTCACTGAAACTTAAGCAAAAAGAAAACCCCTGGAAAAAATTACGAATTTGGATTTAGAGAGGCCAAATTGGTGCGCAGGGCTCGAGCAGCTCAACTGAGACAGAATGTTTTCCCATCAATTTAGACCAAATTTTATAAGTATTCCAGATTTTATGACTGTAAAAGTTGTGTATGGTGAGAAAAATGAGATGGGCTGGAGACTAAACTTCATAAGGCCAACACAACAGTGAAACCCATCACGAATCCTACAAGTAAAATAATATGGCTTTTTCTATTTCACTACAAATTTGAAACCCTCATCAATACTACTATTTTCATGAGCAAGATGATATATTCCTTGTAAACTACACTTCTCAAATTTGTGGACATCGAAAATCCTCCACACGTCATGGAAGATGCTGCCATTGGGATGGGCATATTTAATCACTGTAACAACATAAAATCGAATTTAGAACGGCAATTACAGGTCAGGGCAATATAAATTGCAAAATATAGTAGACAAGTGAATAGAAAACTAGGTACCTAAAACATCATTGACATAAATTGGAGCAAATTTGTGAAGAGCAAACAAACGGAACGACGGTTTAAGCATCGCATCGTACAAAGAAAGATATGGAGTTTCCAAAGAAACTTCAAGAACATCATTGACTAAGCTTTTACATTTTTTGATTGCTCAAGAAAAAATTCAGTTTTTCGCTTGCTCTAAGCAATGACAAATAAGAAAAATTAAAATTATATTTTTTAGATTATAAAAAATAAAATTAATAATCAATTATAGCGTTTTTGTCCAGAAAAAAAATTGTCTGATTAACTGGTTGACAAGTCAAATTGAAAAAGTTGAATCTGAGTGGATGCATAAGTATACCTGCGCTACGCAGGAAATAATAAAAGCTGAAAATGCTCTACGAAGAAGAATTTGTGGGATTAAAATACTTAGCTTCCCCATTGCAGAGAAAATCACAAGCCCGACATCAGCACCGCACAAAATAGAAAGCGTGTGTGCTTTTCTTTATCAAATCCCTCCTCCGCTCGAGATTTTGAAATTAAGCAAATATTTATAGAACAAGCAAAGAGCTTTGAAAATTACAGATATGTATAGGATGTGGAAAGAGCATTTGAAATTGTAGAAATAATTGCAGAAGGTAAAAAGAGCTTTTGAAATTACACAAATATTTGTAGAACATACAAAGAACTTTCGAAATTATATGAATATTTGCAGAACGACAACTTGAAATTACACAAATATGTGCGAAATTGGTACGTTATGATCTCAAACCCTCTACAAATGCAGCCTTAAATGTACTAAATCAAAGGCTAAGAAATAAGAGATGGACGATATTTTAGCTAGGTTTTAATCGTTTTCACACTGTAGATACCTAGTGCAGGCGAGATATGATTCCAGATTTGTCTAAATTTGTCCAATTTCTCTTTCAGTAATGCTGTACGGATCTCCGAACACGCAATCCGGGCCCTACAGAACGCACTCCAAGCTGTCCGGATTGAATCGGCATCTTCCACGTCTGAAAATGTGCAGAAAAGTCGATACCCTAGGGCGGTTTCATCTTCTAAAAAGTACGCAGTTTCATTGATCGCCGATAAGGAAACGACATGATAGGGAGGCTTTATCTGTTAAATATGGAACTCCATTAATGGCTGTTCTGAGCTTTTGAAATCACACAAATATTTATTAAACCCTTGGTAAAATACAGAAAAATACCGGTACGAGCGACTGGCCTGTGCTCTAGTTATGATCTGAAGTCCTCTAAAATTTAGATATTTACAGAACACACAAAAAGCTTTTCAAATCGCACAAATATTTATTAAACCCTTGGTAAAAATACAGAAAATACCAGTACAAGCGACTGGCCTGTGATCTGGTTATTGTCTATAGTCCTCTACAATTCAGCCTTCAAATGTATTCAATCGAAGGCTAAGAAATGAGAGATGGGTGATATTTATGTATGTTTCATCTTTTTCGCTGTATAGGTAGTACGGGCAAGATACGATTCCAGATTTATCTAAATTTGTCCAGATTTTCTTTCGGAAATATCGTGCGGTGCGCTCAACACGTAATCCTAGGGCGGTTTCATCTGTTCAAAGTTCGCAGTGATTGATCGCTGATAAGATGACTTTCTATGCTCTTTAAAGCTCTCGTGATGTTTCCTTATACGTGGCGGTCTGCGGAGCAGTGTGAAATGAATGCGTACATAACACTCTGCCATTATTGGAATTTGCAGAGGCAACGTCTAAATCGTAAACTAAAACGCATATCTTACCAAGGGGCCCTACAGAACGCACTCCAAGCTGTCCGGATTGAATCTGCACCTTCCACGTTTGAAAGTGCACATTCCATTAATGGCCGAAAAGATATGGCTTCAACTTTTAAAAGGTCTCAGTCAGTGTACCCTAAAAGTAGTTTCATTGATTGCCGAGAAGATGACGATACGCTAGCGACGCTTTATCTGTGAAATGAAAAACTCCATTGCTGGCTGTTTTGAGCACATTCTTGAGAGGCGAGCTGCTGCATTCAGTATAATTTTCTCTGTATTTTAATATGCTTTTTAAGCTCTTGAGTATATTTATTACAATTAACTATTTTACGTGGCGGTATGGGGGCCATGGGAGCAAGCTTGGAATTTGACGGTCACCCCTATTTACCGGTTTGGTCATTTCAATTCTTTCATACGTTGTAAGTTACGTATTAAGAAAAACACTATTGTCAATTTTTCCAGTGCCTTAGTGGTCCCTCAAATTAAATTATTTTAATTAAATATAATAGAGTATTTTAATCTATAATATTAATATGAATTAATTTATAATTTTGATTAAAAATATTTTAAACATGTTGAATTTAGAAACTTAGTCTGAATTGTAGTAGTAATATGAAGATATTTATATTAATTATGGAAGTTGTTTTCTATTTTAAAATTTTTATATAGGAGAGGATATATAAGAAGTGATTTTGTTTAATGAATAAGTAAGAGCATTCAATTATTTTGAAAATATGAGTACACATTCATAAAAGTACATGGATTACACTTCAAGAGCCAAATGGAGCTCTGTCTAGAATAAAATATAGAACCAATTAATAATGACATCTAAGGGATGAGAGAAGTAGCACGTAAAAGAGGCAGAGGACATTTTTTAAGAATATTTTTAACATGTTGAGATTAGAAACTTAGTATGAACTATAGTAGTAATATGAAGATTATATTAATTATGGAAGTTGTTTTTTATTTTAAAATTTATATAGAGGAGAGAGATATAAGAAGTGATTTTGTTTAATGAATAAGAGTGAGCATTCAATAATTTTGAAAATATGTGTACACATATTCACAAAAGTAGATGGATCACACTTCGAGAGCCAAATGGAGCTCTATCTAGAATAAAATATAAAACCAATTAACAATGCCACCTAAGCGATGAGAGAAGTAGCACCTAAAGGAGGCAGAGAGTCCTAGTCACTTGACTTCGCCCATACATCGGTCAAGTTTGAGTAACGTCAAGGATATCCTAAATTTCATCTATGTCCTTATCATTTTCTTTAGCATCAATGTGATTCATAGAAATTGTTAGAGGCATTTGAGGAAACTAATTGAGAATTAGTTGTAGGCCACTCAAGAGTATCACGACTCTACATCCCAACACCCTAAAAGGGCCACCTAGAAGTGACACCTTGAAGAGAAGGAGAGGTGAAGCGTCGCTAGCCAGACCACGACATGTTTATGTGACTAGTAGCGCATAGAGAGGAGTTTCTGACTTAGGAGATTGAGTGCAACAAGCAATTTTGTTCCTCCCTCTATGAATGACATTAGTAGGACAATGACTACAAGAAGTCAAAGACAATAGAACTTTGGCAACAATAGAATGTTTATTTCCCAAGTGATCAAGGAGCTCCTAAAGGTGATTCACTTTAGGGAAACCTTGTGCACTTTCACCTACATTTGTAACAAGACATTTTTACAAAATGTAGCTTTAAGATAAACCAAAACATTTTAACTAGTAGTACAATGAGAAAAAATGTAAGAATCAAACTACTTTTCCAGATAATAAAGAAATTCTCTACCCTAAAGCATGTTATATTTGTAGGAAATGTGACATGGATCCATGAGAAGAGCCATATACCAAAAGAAATTTTCAACCTAAAAGTTTATAGGAAGTCGTGAATCTATTTCTAGAGCTACTGAGCTTAGTGATAAAACCAAAAGAGATGTTTGAAAGATTTTGGAACTAGCTAGAGAAATGACAATGAGGTTCTTCAATACCTATATGTAAGATCCTTCTCCCCACTAGTAAGACTTGGAAAATAATACACCAAGAAAAGTAGGTGTGCTTAGGTTCTACAATAGCCAACCAAATGTTAAAGAACTTGGATTGTCAAACTAAGATTAATGATTGCAAATGCCAATGACTACCTCAAATATTCTCACCAAAGCCTAGTAGAATGAACACTAATTTTATGTTAATATGATTTAGAACAACAGAGAGGGGGGGTGAATCAGTTGTTCTTAGGTCCAGATGTATAAAAATAATCTTTAAACTCTTCAACAAATCAGATCTAATAACCAACACCTACTCGGCCATTACTGATTGCATAATAGAAACATATAATAGTGCAGTCCACTTATCCAATAGCATCTAACTTGTAAAACACAGAAATGTTCAAACCAAAACATTCACACAAGTATCAACACCAGGATTTATAGTGGAAACCCAATTTGGGAAAAAACCACTTTGTAACATGTTACTATTATCTTCACTCTTCTAAAGTGAGCTCGGTGAAAAGCCAACCCTATCAAAGGTTACAAACACATTGTCAGGTGTGACCCGGTTAAAGGATTTAAACCACTTTGTTAAAAGTGTGCCTTGTTATATGACTTACATACACTCCATTAGAATGCAACCTTGTTCAAAGGATTTATACCTATGACTATTAGGTCAACCTCTATTAAAAGGATTTTGATGGTTACAATGGTTAGAAAGTAGCAGTAATATTGATCTAAGAAACATACAACTCACTTTGCAAATATTAGATCCAATTTTGTACACATATGCTGGCTTACTGATTGTGAATCTTTTCCACCTCCATCACTGATCTGCTCAGAACCCTTCAAGTAATCACAACACTTCTCCTTCAGCTTTTTCTACTTAGATAGTCAATAACATCAACAACACTTCCAGCATCCACTTCTCTCTCCTTTCAACCTCTCACTTAGGTTTCCTTAATACTACCTCTATTAGGTCAATACATCTTTTGCCGCTTAATCTCCTTCATAGATCTTAGGGTTAGGTCAGATTCATTGAATCCATCCTACATTATGTTCTTTGGCTATCCTTTTGAAATATCTCTAATCTCTTAAAGATTTACAATAAAATGTTTTACAGTGCATTAAATGCTTTCATACAATCAATAAGTAAAGTCAACACATTTTACATAATCCAAGAATTCAACGATGTCGGCTGGAAATCTGAATTCTTCATCAAATGCAAAATACTAACGCTTGGTCAATACTGTGTCCAACTTCTTGGTCTTCTCTGGAAAGCTCGGTCACCACATAAATTATTTCCTTAGCTAACACTGTCTTCCTCGGCAATTAATTAGTGTTCGGTCAACACTAATTTTACTCGACACATACTAGCTCAGTCGACACAAACAAGACTCGTCTTAAACTAGATTTCTTCACTTTTGCTCGGTTAAGCCTACCAGTTTAGTCTTCATTCTTACTTAGATAAACAATGCATTGTCTTATCATTGTGCCACATAATCAAGTACTCATTGAAGTATCAAGATAACTCAACCTTTCCTTAGGTGTTGTTGTTACCAACCTTGCCTATCCCCTTAGCAACACTCAAATAGATATAGTACTTTCTTAAATAGCAATAGTCTTACCAATTAAGGTTTGACATCAATGACAATACAATAATTGCTTCAATTGCAGTTTCCAACAATTTCCCTCTTTGGCATTGATGGCAACACCATATGAATATCACATGAATTACCAACCAATCCAAAAACTTATCTATCCATTAGATATCCTTAGCTTCATTTTGATACAGAATCAATTAGCCATGCTTGACCATCCACTGAATTTCTCCCATTGTCTTGATCTTCTCATTCTGAGTATTCATCTGTCATTATCTCCCTCTTTGACAAAAATGCTAAAGCAGCAACAAAAACTTACATCTTGTAGATGTAGATATCCATCCATTTAGTTCAGTAGAATATTTCTCCCTCTGTCATCTTGCTTATGACTGATTCTGACTTTGTTGTGCTCTTCACAACTTTAGGCTGCTCCTAAAGTGTGACCTTTCTGTGCATCAATTTGTTAGATGTTCTTTGCAACAAACTTGATGCAGTGCTCCTAGCTTGACTAGGTAGCCTCAGTTAGGGGAACGACCCCTAATTGACTTCTCAAATATTCATGAGCTTCTTTAGGTAAAGCTTTAGTGAATATATCTGCTAATTGTTCCTTGGTATTCACATATTCCATGCAGACCTCTTTATCTTGTACCAATTCTCTCAAGTAATGATACTTGATGACAATGCCTTTATGTGCATCACTAGATTTTTAGAGATGTTGATAGCACTTGTGTTGTCATAGAAGATGACAACTAGTTCAGTGATTTCTTCTTTCATGCCTACCAACAATTGCTTTATCCATATCAAATTTGAACAATTCATAGCTGCAACCACATACCACTTAAAAAATTGGAAAGCATCAGATTTTTCCTTTAAGAACATTACATGCATCATTCTAGTATAATCATCAACAAAGAGGATAAAATATCTAGCACCACAATAGCTTTGTACACCCATCGGTCCACAAAGGTTAGTATGAACCAAATCTAAGATATTCTCAGAAGTAAAGGTTTTGCTCTTGAAACTAGACTTAGTCATCTTACCCGATTGACATTCTTTGCACATTACATTCTCAGGTTTCTTCAATCTAGGTAGACCTCTCACTTTCTTTTTCTTGCTAATTTCTTCCAGATTATCAAAGTTAACATGACATAGCCGCTTATGCCATAACCAAATATCATCAAGTTGTGCAATCATACATGTTTCTTTAGATAGGTCTAGATAGAACAAATTACCTCTTCTTTGTTCTCCACTTCCAATCAGTTCACCTGTGGCATCAAATATTTTGGCCTTCCTATGATGAAATTCCACTTAGTAGCCAGTGCTATTAAGTTGTGCAACACTCAGTAGATTATAATTAAGACCCTCAACCCAATAAGCATTTTCACAAGAGATCTTATCAGTCAACTTAATCAATCCTTTTCCTCTAATAGGACATGGTGCATCATTTCCAAATTTCACACTGCTACCTTTATAATGGTTTAAGGTATCAAACTTACTCTTATCTCTAGTCATATGATGTGAACAACCACTGTCAATAATCCATTTATCATTTTTGTTCACATAAGATATCAATGCAGTTTTCTCATCCTCATCAGATTCATCTTTCATTGCAACATAGACAACTTGAATTTCAAGATCATCACTATTAGTGTCAGTCTCTTCTTCAACAATGTAGTAGGATTTCTTACCTTTCCCTTTGTAGTCCTTGTATCTTCAGTAACCTCTATCTTCTCTTTTTTCTTTATGCTTGATGTCTCTTTCTTCATCCTTATTATCCCTATCAAGACATCTAGCAGCTATATGACCAACTTTATTACATGAAAAACATATAATAGGGAGTTTACTTTTGTACCTTCCTTTTCCCCTTTTTAGTCTTCTAGCCATAAGAGCTTCTAGATCCTCATGTTCTTCATCAAATGTGCCACTGTCACTATCACTTTCACTGATGCATCTTTATTTTTCCTTCTTTGACTTATTCAGAACCATTTGTGACTTAAAAGAAGATTCAATACTACCAACAGTGAAGTTATCATAGTTAGAAAGCTCAAAAGCAGTAAGCTTACCAACCAAACTTTCTAAAGTAAGGGCATTAGGAGAGTTACATCTAGATTCCTGGATTGCAGAAAATTTTGATTGCATAGATAGGACATAGAGTTCTCAATACTTTTCCTATTAAAATTTCATCCTCAATAATTTCATTTTCTCCTCTAATAGCATTTACAACTTCTTTTATTCTACCATAATATTTTGCAATATTCTCACCTTCTTGCATTCTCATTTCATCAAATTTACCTCTTAGGCTCTCGGCTTTTTCTCTCAACACATTCACATCACTACCATAAATGCTTGCAAGGGTATCCCACATTTTCTTTGTAGTACTATAGTCTTTGATGTCTTCAAATTCTGGATAACCTAGGGCAGACGCAATCTCCAACATTGCTTGGTTGTGCTTTTGTTTAGCTTTCATTTCCTTGGTAGTCAGAGGTGCAACAGGTGTGACATAGTCATGCTCAATGTGATACTTAGCAGAATCACCAATACCGGCCAAATGCAGCTTCATCAAGCTTTTCCATGCAGGAAAGTTTTCCTTATTCAGCTTGGGTACCTCCTTCTTATACATCTTGATCATTTTCTTCAAGTACCTTCAAACTTGTTCTCTGTAAGCACCAACAGCTTTGATACCAATTGTTAATATGATTTAGAACAACAGAGAGGGGGGGTGAATCAGTTGTTCTCAGGTCCAGATGTATAAAAATAATCTTTAAACTCTTCAACAAATCAGATCTAATAACCAACACCTACTCGGTCATTACTGATTGCATAATAGAAACATATAATAGTTCAATCCACTTATCCAATAGCATCTAACTTGTAAAACATAAAAATGTTCAAACCAAAACATTCACACAAGTATCAACACTAGGATTTATTGTGGAAACCCAAATTGGGAAAAACCACTTTGTAACATGTTACTATTATTTTCACTCTTCTGAAGTGAGCTCGGTGAAAAGCCAACCCTATCAAAGGTTACAAACACACTATCAGGTATGACCCGGTTAAAAGATTTAAACCACTCTGTTAAAAGTGCACCTTGTTATAGGACTTACGTACACTCCATTAGAATGCAACCTTGTTCAAAGGATTTATACCTATGACTGTTAGGTCAAACTCTGTTAAAAGGATTTTGACTGTTACAATGGTTAGAAAGTAGTAGTAATATTGATTTGAGAAATATACAACTCACTTTGCAAATATTAGATCCAATTCTGTACACATATGCTAGCTTACTGACTGTGAATCTTTTCCATCTCCATCACTGATCTTCTCGGAACCCTTCAAGTGATCACAACACTTCTCCTTCATCCTTTTCTGCTTAGATAGTCAATAACATCAACAACACTTCCAGCATCCACTTCTCTCTCCTTGCAACCTCTCACTTAAGTTTCCTTAATACTAGCTCTATTAGGTCAATACATCTTTTGCCGCTTAATCTCCTTCGTAGATCTTAGGGTTAGGTCAGATTCATTGAATCCATCCTACATTATGTTCTTCGGCTATCCTTTTGAAATATCTCGAATCTCTTAAAGATTTACAATAAAAAATTTTACAGTGCATTAAATGCTTTCATACAATCAATAAATAAAGTCAACACATTTTACATAATCCAAGAATTCAACGATGTCTACTGGAAATATGAATTCTTCATCAAATGCAAAATACTAATGCTCAGTCAATACTATGTCCAACTTCTCAGTCTTCTCTGGAAAGCTCAGTCACCACATAAACTGTTTCCTCAGCTAACACTGTCTTCCTCGGCAATCAATTGGTGTTTGGTCAACACTAATTTTACTTGACACATACTAGCTCAGTTGACACAAACAACAATCGACTTAAACTAGATTTCTTGACTTTTGCTCGGTTAAGCATACCAATTTAGTCTTCATTCTTACTTAGATAAACAATACATTGTCTTATCATTGTGCCAAATAATCAAGTACTCATTGAAGTATGAAGATAACTCAACCTTTCCTTAGGTGTTGTTGTTACCAACTTTGCCTATCCCCTGAGCAACACTCAAATATATATAGTACTTTCTTAAATAGAAATAGTCTTACTAGTTAAGGTTTGACATCAATGACAATACAACAATTGCTTCAATTGCAGTTTCCAACATTTTATGTATCATGTCAACAAGGATGATCTCCATAATCATATAAAAAATATTCTAATATTTAATAGAAAGGAAAAACTTAACCTTAAGCTCATCCTAGGACATGAGACTCGTAGAGTTTCTTGAGAGTAAATATCAAGGGTATTTGATTCCTTTTTTATAAAATTATAAGGTCTTGACCTTGACATCTAGGCTAGAAATATATCATGATCTTGTAGTAGAGAAGTCCACAAAATATTATGTTGATTGGGGGAGGCCATCCTAAACACCAACCCATCCCACTAAATCCAAGGCAAGTAACATCTTCCCAAGTGTGCCAAATATTTTTGGTAAAAAAGCTTCCCTCAATATTAACATCCTTCATGAGGAAAAAGTCCAAAACCCAATCCCCTTCTAGGCAGGTCAATTGACTAGATAGCCTAAAATGCACAATGCCAAAGAAGAATATTTTAGGGATTATTATCATAAAGAGCATGAATAGTTCATTTAATACTTGGTGGAAACTAATGTTGACCCTCGAGATTCATGAGAAAGGCATCGAAAATCTCATGCAATTCAATGAAAACCCATGTGGTTTTTAGAAGAGGCCCATGATAATTCTTGAAGGAGCTTCTCTAACTTTGTGTAACAAGCCTTAGACGAAGCCTAATAGGAGGCTTAATAGACACTAGGAGCTATAATAATTTTAGAGGGATGTTTCTTGCTAATAAAAGAGGCTTTGGGATCCAATAAGAAAGGTTTCTTGAATTTTCGAAAGGGCGACATTCCATAAGGTCGTGCTAGAAAATCTTGAAAGTCTAAGGGAATGTCCAAAAACCTAAATTAATCAATCCAATAAGACATATGGGGAAGAATGATAATACGAGATTTTGTGTCATTGAATAGTCAAGCTAGAAGCTTGAAAAAAACTACCAAAAAACTCTAGAGAACCTCTTTGGTATTGTGCTTGTCTTATATGAGAGTAAGAAAAGAGTCATCTACAAAACAACCATTAACCAATTGGTTTTATGAATCAAGCAGGTCGTTAAGGGATGTAAAAGCTTGTGAGAATAAAATGGGCCAAAAGATACCTAAACCCTTTGGAAATATGAACATACAAAGAGGGTGCAAGAGGGAACCCTTGTTTGATAGAGTGAAAATAGAAAAAAACATGAGATTGGAACCATTGATGGTATAAATTCAGAGGTATCTACAAAGAGAATAATTACAATTTTAATGAAACATTTTTGAAACCCCAAGGTTTGAAGCCTGGAAAGAATAAAAGGCCATTATATGTGGTCATACACTTTTGCAAAGTCACTTTTTAGAAAAATGGACTTCTTTTAAGAGCTTTGAGACCACTCCATGCCTTCCCAAATGGCAATAATATTATCTATAATTTATTTAGATTTAATTAAGATCATTTATTTAGGACAAACAATCTAAGAAAGAAGAGGGTAGATTTTCAAAGCCAGAGCTTTGTTAATGATTTTATGAGAAATATTGTGCAATGTGATCAACGACCAATTATGAATATCTTAAAAATTATCAACTTTAGGTATAAATTTAATATTTCCTTTGTTTATGAGTTTTTCTAGGGATTTAGAATGAAAAGCCTTAAGATGAACTTTATTCAAAGGTCATTGTTAACAAAGTCTCAAAGGGCCTTGTAGAATTTACAAAAAAAAAATTAAAAATCATCATACTTAGGGGCTTTATCATTTGTCATAGAGATAAATAAATCTTTGAGATCCTCCAAGGAGAGAAATTTATTGAAAAAGGTTTTTGAGTTGTAGAGAGATGACAATGAATAGCTTGAAGGAATTCCCAAAGGGTATTCTCTTACTTCGACATTTTTTAAAGAGTTGTGAATTCCTTCGAGCACAATGTTTGGTTAAGGCCTAGAGAATATCTAGCAGAGCTCAATAAGTACTAGATGACCTTCTTTTATTTTTTGTATTTCATTGAGAAGTATGGTGGGCTCAAATACCTAGACAAAACTTTTTAGAAGTGTGATCACAAAATTTAAGCCAATGAATTCTAGCTTTGACATTTGTACCTCTTTTACAATAAGTATCTTCAAAGTTTTTATCAATGCTCCAAAACTCCAACTTTTAAATCAATGGAGATTGATGGTGAGATCCTATGTGGCATGTTGAAGGTCTAAGGTTGTGGCCTCATTTATGAATACCTCCTAAATATGGCTATTTGGTGACCATAGTGTTAGAAAGTAAATTCCACCAAGATAACTGAGAGGTGGGGGGGGGGGGATGAATTAGTTATTTGATTAAAACAACTTTTATTAACCTTATTAAATTTGAAACATGTGATTAACATAAACAATAACCATAAAAAGATAACCATATACAATGACACCAGATTTGTTAACTAGGGAACCACTTGATCAGAGAGTAAACCCCCGGTGGAGATGGTACCCACAAAAGATGTACTAATATAAAAAATTCTTGTGAGAGGATGGACCCTCTTAGGAGTCTATGAGATACATTCGGTACATATCAGTCCCTATGAGGAGACTTTGAATCCCTATGAGGAGATTCTAACCTTGTGAGGAGTTGTAGAAGGTAGAAGGACCTACTGCCCAAACAGCTTCAAGGGAAAGACCACCGAGCTCACTGTCCAACAGATCTTTGTATTATCCCAAATAGAATAATACCAAATATAACTTATCTCAACAACTCTTTTCCTCTCTCCTCTAACCATGCCTCTGTTGCACCAAATAATTTCTAGATCTCAATACCAGATCTGCAAAATTTGCATCACATAATAATCTCTTAGATTTCTTACTCGCATTATTTCATGCTTCACAACTTATTTATCTTACAATTATTTTTTTATAATCAAGGAAAAAATCCTTCCTTTATACCAAGCCCAATCTTTCATAATTGAGTCAGCCAATTAGGCTTTATCAATTACAAAATATAAAAAAATACACGTTACATATTAATTTCATAAATACACAACACTCTCAGCTCACAAACTTAATAAATCTTCACATGTGCAACCTTTGAATATGTTGACTTAGCTAGATCACCTTCACAATGTCTTGAAAAACCTCTTTATAACTTTTCTTGTCCAGATTCTATCCCTGTTAGGAGATATAATCCAATCATCACAAACTGCTTCTTAGGAACTTCGTCAGAATACAGTCTTCACTAGATCTCTTATAACTGTCACCATTCTTTGAATTTATGTATGTGTGATTGACCATGTCATCAAGACACTATGAAAAACACATCCTCAACTGTGCATGACCTCATCTGCAACCCATTGTGTGCGCTAACTCAAACTCTGTCTTCTACTCTGTTAATCTTCAGTATAAACAGTATGTTGACATCAATGACAAACACAGTCATGAATGCAACATGTGACCACTCTAGTAATTCTAGAATACTCCCCCAAAGGACATATTCAGCATTCATGCTAACAATCTCCCCCTTTGGCATTGATAGAAACATAGATGAAAAACATCCAAGTTCCATGAATACCAAAATGTAACTCTGCTACTCTTGTCTTTTTAAATCCTCTTCATGAATCACTGCTCTCCCATTTTGTATGCTCACTTCTCTTATACATTATTTCCTACATTCCTTGGAGATGTTTTTCCATGTATTCTTCTCCCCCATTGACATCAATGACAAAGGCATTATTATGCCAATTCAATATGTTGCTCAATATTTCTAACCAGCTCAAGTGTCCAAAGACACTTTTGAAAGTACTTCTTACCAAGAGTCCTTCATGACTCAGCTCAAACATAGATACTCCCCCATAGAGGAAGCATCAATGTATCGTGCAGATAAAACATAGTGCTTTGTTCCACTGGACTAATACAACTTTTTGCATCACTACTCAAAAGTAGGCTAGGGCATAACCCCAAGCATACCTCTCAAATACTCAAATGTATCCTTAAAGGTAAAGGCTTTGTAAAAATATCTTCTATCTACTCCTTTGTGCTGATATACTCAAGTCTGACTTCCTTTTCTCCAACCTTTTCTCTCACAACATGTTGCTTTATCTTTATATGTTTTGTCTTTGAATGTAACACGGTATTCTTAGACATACTCACTGTACTTGTGTTATCACAATGTATGATAATAGGTTCATTAAACTCAATTCCAATATACTTCAACATTTGTTTCATCCATATTATTTGAATATAATTATTTGGTGCTGCTACATACTCTGCTTCTTCTATACTCTGTGAGATACAATTTTGTTTCTTGCTTATCCAAGAAACCAGTCTTCCTCCAAGAAAAAATGCTCCACCACTTGTACTCTTTTTATCATCCATACTACGTCCCCAATCCGCATATGTATATGCACATAGGGTAAAGTTATTTAATCTATCATACCACAAGCCAAAATTAATTGTACCTTTCAAATATCTGAATATCCTTGTTACTGTTGCATAATGTGATTCCTTAGGACCAACTTGAAATCTTGCAATAATTCCAATTGCATTAGCTATATCTGGTCTTGTATGAGTCAAATATTGTAAACCTTCAATCATAGTTCTGTACTTTCTTTTTTCAACTGTAGGTGTCTCATCTTTGCTAGATAACTTATGACCAGTTACCATAGGTGTACCAATAGGCTTACAATTTTCCAAGCCAAATCTCTGCAATAAGTCTTTTAGATACTTAGTTTGAGATAAGAAAATACTATCACTACTCTGCACAATCTACAAATCCAAAAAAAATCATTTCACCAATCATGGTCATCTCAAAATCCTTCTTCATTTCATCAGTAAATTTATCACTTGCTTCATCCTCACCTCTAAAGATTATATCATCCGCAAAAATAACAACAATCAATAGACCATTCTCAATTTCTTTTAGATATAAGTTACTATCTGTAGTACCTTTAGTAAATCCCAAATTTTCCAAACATTTTTCCAACCTTGCATACTAGGTTCTAGGTGCTTGCTTTAATCCATATAGTGCTTTGTTCAACTTCCAGACCATATCTCCTTCTTGAGTCAAAGGAAAAGCATCAGGCTGCTCAATGTAGACTTCTTCTTCTAATTCACCATTCAGAAATGATGTCTTCACATCCATCTGATACACTTTGAATTTCTTATGAGCTACATAAGCCAAGAACATCCTTACTACTTCAATTCTTGCAACAGGTACAAATGTTTCTTCATAATCTATACCTTCTTGTTGTGAGTATCCTTTACATACCAATCTTTCTTTGTTTCTCACAACTTCACCTTGTTCATTCATCTTGTTTTTGAAAACCCATTTATTTCCACTAACATTTTTGTCCTTAGGTCTGGGGACCAATTCCCAAGTGTTATTCTTCTCAATCTAATCCAATTCTTCCTTCATTTCTTTAATCCAGTGATCATCCTTGCAAGCTTCATCAATATTCTTGGGTTCAATCTGAGAAATCAAACACAATTATTCATGTACCTTGTTTCTTTTCATAACTCCTTTGTCTTTTCTCCCAATAATCTGATCAACGGGGTGATTCTTTATCAAATTCTTGTTTGGTGTTACTGTTTCAACTCTTGCTTTAATTCTAGGTTCAGATCTTGGTTCTTCTCTTTGTTCCTCATCTTGAATCTCATTCTGCAAATCATTATTAGTTTAATAAAACAACTCAACATTCTCTTGATTAATTTTAGGATAAGTTTCTTCATCTGAATCATAATCAAGTATTCTTTCCTGAATTCTAAAATTTTCATCCACTTTAACATTTGCGCTCTCAACAATAGTCTTAGTCCAAGCTGATTAAAATATCTATAAGCTTTTCTTTTCAATGAATAACCAAGGAACATACCTTCATGGGTGGCTGCAAGAAGTTGAGTCCCACTTTTGGGCAAAAAGTGGAAGTGTTTTCTCTATTTTTCAAAATTTATGTCAATTGATGTTGAGATTTGAGGCACTTAAAGATTGAATCTTGAAAAAATTTAGTAATATAAAATTTGGTTCTCGGAGTCTACTTTTCAAATATGTAATTTATTTCAATACCCACATGGTATAAATTGAATTTTAGTAGGCATGTTTAAAAACCACTTTTTCAAAATGCATGTTTCAGGACCACACCTCACATGTGTACGACCATCCATTTTTGAAGTAAATAAATGTATTTTTGTGAATCCTTTTGGGTAAAGGTACCTAAAACACTGAAGATTGATGAGAATATTTTATCTTTTTTTTTTATTGAATATTTTTTTTTTAATTGAATATAAGGTACATTTTTGAAACCTCTAGTGTACAACCACCATAATTTGATGATAACTTCACTTTTTTTCAATTTTTTTTTTAATTTGAAGGAAATTTTATGTAGATTGATGTCATATAACTCATTTTTCAAAAAATGTAAAATTAAAAAAGTTATTAAAATTTTAGTTAGCCTTAGTATTTCAACTTTAGGTAGCACGTTGGCTTAATAAATATTGTAAAAATATTAAAATTTCTCATATCACTATAAAATTTATATTTTTATAATCTGCACAATAAGAACTAAAATGGGTTTTCATTTTATCAAAAAATTCATTCGGGAAGGTGTCCAAAAAATTATGACAAGGTAGAAATTTTATAGTATAATGCCTTAGCCATATTTTTGCAGGGACAAGCATAGGCTTGGTCCCACCAAGCCTGTCCCAAACCAAAAACCAAGCCAATGGGTATGGTTCTCGCTCATAGTTTTACAAAATGGGTACCCATTTTGTGAAATTAAAAAATGGGTGCCCATTTCATTTAAATATCAGATGCCCATTTCATTTAAATAATGGGTGCCCATTTTATAAAGAGTCATTGCAGCCAAAAAATAGGACTGTGGGCCTGATCTCAATGATTGAAGAGTTTTCAATCATTTTTTTTAATGATCCATACTAGACAAACAAAATATTTTGATCAACATTCTCTTTTTTGTCTTGTTTTGGATCTAACATGAAAAGAATCATTTGAACTCAAATCTTGGTGCAAAAATGAGATCAAACCAATATAGAAAGAGGCTAAGGAAGGTTCTGACAATTGAAGAGGTTGCAACAAATAGAGAGGAAGCAAAATGACAATGGGAAAGAAAAGAAAAACTTCAAAAATAAATAATGTTGGAGCATCAAGTTCAACAATTGTTTCAAAAGAGGAGGACAATAAAGACACCATGATGGATGTAGAGGTTGAAGAAGAAAATTCAGGTGCATCTTCTAATCCAGTATTGGATATAGGTATGTCCTCATAGCCAAATGCAACATATTCTGATAAAGAAGTTCATCATTTGCTAAAAGAAGGTTACAATATAAATGATTGAAATTTTATTCCTAAATATAAAGTAACAAATTTAGTTTCACATCAAATTCCAAAAATTAGTAATGTTAATCATAATGATAAAGGAACTGAAAGTCAAACCCTGATTGAAATTGAAAATCAAACACCAATTAAAATTGAAATCAACAATGTGGATGTAGACATAGAAACACCGATTGAGAAAGAAACTCTTTTGAATGATAATGAAATGAATGAACAATTTCAAATAAAAAGTGATGTGCTAGACAATCTACGTTGTTTGGTTTCATGGAGACAGATTAGGACACACATGACAGATTGTTTAGACAATTTTTTTATAATAAGAAATTTGGGTTTCAATGTTAATTAATGTTACAATTAATTAAAATGTCTAAAATGTGAAAAGTGATAAAGAGGTTAGGCATTTATGTGAAATCCAAGAAGAAGGATGAGTCTTTAAATCAAGTTGTATCAACTATTGCTAGTGCCTTTGACACAATTGGAAAGAAAATTCATTCTAAATATAGTAATGTGGCACGACGAGAAATAACAACTTTAGTAAACAAAACTACTACTAATAAAAGAATGATTTCAAACATAAGTGGATATCTTAATATTCATCATAAAACTTTAACAAGAGCTGTAACACTACTACATTTGGGGCCAAATTTTGACAGACACTTCCGATGGGTAATTTTTTATTATAAATTTGGTGTTTTTTTAATAATAGCCCCTGATGGTGTCAGTATTCTGATGGGTTTTAAATTGACCATCAGAATTCTGACAATTTCAGGGTATGGATGAAAAAAAAAAGTGAAACACCCAAATCATTTTTATTTCAATTGGAGAGAAAAGGAGCTGGAGAAAATGAGCAAAATATGAGTGCGAGAGAAGGTATGTGATTTCTTCATCTTTTGAGCCTATGTCATCATATTCAACCGCAAATTTCAAATGCATTGCATTTTATTTGATCATGAATGCTCTCTGAAATGATCGCATTCTACAGGTGTTGTGCCCTAGCCAGTGCTTTATCTCTACTATTTGATGTTATTGGTGCTTGTGCTCAAGGATATCAATTCTCTATTTTGAAATGTTTGGATTCATGTTTGTTGATATTACTACCACGTTTAATGATGCCATTGTATATTGTTGAGATTCTCACTAAAATGACCACATTTTACTAGTGTCGTGCCCTAGCCTGTGCTTTAACTCCATTATTTGATGTTATTGGTTATCAATTTTTTAAAAATGTTGACTATGGTTTTCAAATGGACAGCTCGTGAGCTTCTAGCTAGGCACCATTTGTATTGATAGCTTAGGGCATCAAATGTATTATATCATTGATAGTTGAGACTTTGTTAAAAGGAAATTGGACAAAGAATGATTTTGATTTATTTTCTCTATTTTGATCCCTAAGTGGCTTACAACCCTAGAGAAGTATATGCAAATTTATGGATGCAGTTGCAGGATACATAGCAACTGATAATTCACAAGAAATCCATGCATCCAATTTGAATAGAAATTAATACAAAGAAATAGGGTCCTCCAATGGCCCAATCATCCGGACCTTGACTGTCCCCTCAACCAGTGACCCTTCAAAACCGGGTTATCATGCAATCAGTGAGTGATCCTTCACTCTCCTGGTCTGCCCTACATCCAAACATATTGTAAATACACAATATAATGTCTACCCTACCCTTCATTCTCCTGGTCTTCCCTGCATCCCCTTGCTCCCATTCTTATCAGCCATATCCAATAAATCATTGAAGTCACGACCAAGAATGAAGGTCACCTTACCCATACCATTCATGGATTTTGTCATGTCCCTTCTTAGAACTAAGATTTAATAATAAACTAAATTAAAATATACAAATAAATAAGCAAATAATAATAAATTATAATATAATATTAAGTGTTTCAATTTTGAGAAGTTTTTAAAGAAATAAAATTACAATAGATTTTTAGAGCAAGATGATAGAAGGATTACTAGCATGAGGAAACAATACAATATAATCCTTATCATTGTCATGAAGAATAATGTTTACTTAGACCAAATATGTTTATCAATAGAGAAGAATAATTAATTATTAACTTCATCCAAGTAAGTCACGACATTGAGGAAGGATGATTAGTTGATACTGATCATTTATGTGACAGTAATGAAATAGTCTTTATTGATGACCAATCGACTAAACCAATATAAAGATACAACGTTTATCATGCATGGTGAAATACAATAGGAACATCAACAAACTTAGCAAACATTACCGATTAATACTAATAGTAATGATCAATAACGGTGGTTTGGTAAGAAGTAGACAAGTATGGATTAATGCTCAATATCGAGTGTTAATAGTGATTAATATTGTTGAGCATCGATAATGACAACAATTAATAGCATAAGGCAGTAAAATAATTAGTATCATTTGTATAAACTAATCTGGCTATGGTATGAATATGAATGAAGTTGAACAAACATGTCTCTCCAATTACACCCATTCTCACCACACAAGATATAAATTGGAAACCAATCTCATTCTACTGGGGGATAATATATGGAGGAAGAGTTGATTTGAGAGAATCTGAGAAATGACTATTTAATAATTTATTCATGAGAGGAGATTGGATAATATAAATTAAGCAAGACATTTATCAGTACATGGGAGATTGCTAGAATCAACACAAATAATTGGAACCCATATCAAGGGTTTTTCAAACTAAATTCCTATTCAATAATAAATTGAATTGCAAAAGCCATTGTGTGAGCATGAAGTTACATATATACATATGGCTATAAATAATAATATATATAGTGAAATATATGTAGTAAACTTATATTCGATATTAATAATTAGAATTGCATATATTATATATCTAAATCATATATCAATAGTATATGATTGGATTATAAAAAAAAGAGAGAAAAGATACAATATAATTATAACTCTTCAAGGAAGAGATAATAAAGGAAATGAATTATTACAATGCTGGTAAGCATTGTGTGACAACAAATTATGATGTAATGTATCTCTAAGTTAAATACTGATTCACATGCTATTATATTAAATCTTATTAAAAATAGGGAACTATTATAGATCATATATATATATATATATATATATATATATATATATATATATATATATATATATATATATATATATATATATATATATATAATATTGAAATAGAAATTATATATATTTGATAATAATATTGAAATAAGAATTATACATATATTTATTTCAAATGTGAATATACAATACATATTAAAATAGATGATATCAGAATCACAAATTCATAATGGTAGAACAACAATAATTAAATGGGATATATGAATTAAACATTTATAATTGTATACAGAATAATAAGTTGGATAGGGTAATAAGTTGGACATGGGACCCTCAATATAGTCATAAGAGGAAATATCAATTCTATTTAAATTATCATTTCATTTAATTAAGTTGAAATACTAAATAGATCTATATGAATTACAACTATGATAACTAGAAATGAGAGATCCAAGGTTACAAACTAACAAGGGTCATTGCAGATTCTGAAATGTTGTTCCAAACTCCTGAAAACTTTTCTGTTGCTTCTTGTTCTAGTTTAGTTTCTATTAAACATACTAGACATCAAGTTTTGTCTCAAAATACTTTTTGATTAAATGTCTCTAGTTAGGGGCATTGCAACCCCTAAAATTCCATGTTATGAGCTTCATTTCGTTCCAAGATAAAACAAGTCTCTCCTAGATCTTAACTTTCTCTGGTCTTTTCTATTCTCCCTCTCATCCTCTTTCCTCCCGTATTTATCTTTTTGGACTTAGATTTATTTTTCTTGATTGTTCTATTTGCCAAAATTCCTTCCCCATCTCTTAAGACAAATTTATCTTATGTCCCTCCCTGATTAAGACCCCCCTCATCCTCAACATGGTCTTCATCACCTATAGTCTCGATTTCATGGATAGGGGACATGTAAATATCTTTAAATACTTCTTCTACCACAATGTCACCCTTAAAATTATGGTCCCCCTACTCCATCTTCTTGATCTTCTTGGCTAAAGTGGATGAATCCTCCCCATTCTCTAGTCTTTCATTCCTCTCTTCCACACTCACTTATATTACTAATATATCTATTCCTTTTTTAACTTAAGCTTGTGGAGTAAATGTGTTCACAATTGAGTTTTTTGTATTACGTTCTATTTCCTCTATAATATTTCTAGAATCTCCACTATTCCTATCCTTACCAACAATTCTTAAACACACTTTATCTGATATGATAATAACATGCTAAACTGAACCAATGGCATGTTCTTCGTGCGGTACAAGGAAGATTTGGCTATCAAATCTTCCTTCATGAAAGTTGAGCACGAGAGAAGGTATGTGATTTCTTCATCTTTGATTGGTATCTTTGATAGGAAGCGTCTTAATTTCGAGCCTCTGGCATCATATTCGACTGCGAATTTCAAATGCATTTCTTTTCATTTGATCATGAATGCTCACTTAAATGACTGCATTCTACTGCTGTCATGCCCTAGCTTGTTTTTTATCCTCTCAACTTCCCCAATCACTCCTAATCGGTTAGAGGGATTAATTGAGTGTTTAGACACTAAAAATTCTCATGCAGCTCCCAAAATTTCACATACAAAATAAAAATAAATCCATATATGAATTAAATCCAAAATGCCAAAGGAATAGTCCCAAAAATTCTTAAACATACTTTATCTGATATGATGAATTGTTAATAAAGATCTAATATACAATGGTCGTGCCAGAATACAACCATTTCAGTGAGCATTCATGATGAAATAAAATGCTTGTGCTCAAGGATATCAATTCACTATTTTGAAATGTTTGGATTCACATTTGTTGATATTACTGGCATGACCATTGTATATTAGACCTTTATTAACAATTCATCATATCAGATAAATTATGTTTAAGAATTGTTGGGACTAGTCCTTTGGCATACTGAATTTAATTCATAAATAGATTTAATTTTATTTTGTATGTGAAATTCTGGGAGTTGCATGAGAAGTTTTAGTGTCTAAACACTCAACTAATCCCTCTAACTGATTAGGAGTGGTTGGGGAAGTTGAGAGGAAAGTTTTCAAACATTCATATTCACTTATTGAATGCTTTGGAGACTACTGGTTTTACTATCCATGCATTACCAATGACTCAGATTCATTAAAGGATACAAAACCCTTCATTTTGGGTTATTGTGTGTGGATTCAAATGTAAGTTTGATTTGGTTAATGTTTAGAAGAGATCAATAAAGTATTTAAAGACAATCTTACATGTTTGGAGAGGTTTGAGAAGCACTTATCATGACTGTACCCTCACAAACAGTGGCATAGACTGATTTTACTAAGTTTCCTTTCTCTATTTTGAGGTTTCCTTTCTCTGGCGCAGGGGTACAGTCAGAGGGTTCATTGATAGAATGATCCTTTGAATGGTTACTATGAATATGAATGATTTGATATAGCATATTTCTCATTTTACTTGAAGTTTGGAATAGCTTGTGCAAGGGTGAAAGTACTTTTGATCATTTTGGTCGCGACTGTTCCTCTACATAGTCAGAAAATGTAACTGTCTAATGATTATATGTAATGTTGAATGGATTAAATGTTTTATTCTTGGTAGAAGTGAATGGAAGAAATAGTGTTGGTGTTAGGTTTTATTTATTAATAAATTTAATGGTTTTCAAGATGTGTTGAGGATTTTGCTCCTTGTTTAATGTTAACTGTCCCTGCACAATCCACTCACACAATAGTGAAATGCTATGTGATTGAAAATTTCTATTTTTTCTATTTGATAACCATAGTCAACATTTCAAAACAGTGAATCATCCTTGAGCACAAGCACCAATAACATCAAATAATGGAGATAAAGCATGGACTAGGGCACGACACCAGTAGATTAAAACTGAACCAATGACATGTTTACAACAAAGAAATAGAATGATAATAATATGTTGAAAATTCTATTTTGTTTAATACACGCCAAAGGACCAGTCCCAACAATTCTTAAACATACTTTATCTAATATGATGAATTGTTAATAAAGGTCTAATTTTGTAGACTGCTAGCAGGAAGGAAGATTTGACCTAGCCAAATCTTCCTTGTACCACACAAACAAGTGTGTGATAACTATGTCTACTCCAACCTTAATTGTTTAAGAATTCATCATATCAGATAAAGTATGTTTAAGAATTATTGGGAGTTCTATTGCACCTTTGTTGTAAACATGCCATTGGTTTAGTTTTGTAAATTTGTTTTTTATGTTAAATGCATTTAAATGGAACATTAAGCATAGTAATAATATGCTTAATCAATTAGTAATTGGCAGATTAAATGCAGATTAGACCATTGTATATTAGACCTTTATTAACAATTCATCATATCAGATAAAGTATGTTTAATAATTGTTGGGACTAGTCCTTTGGCATACTAGATTTAATTCATAAATGGATTTAATTTTATTTTGTATGTGAAATTTTGGGAGATGCATGAGAAGTTTTAGTGTCTAAACACTCAAAAAATCCCTCTAATAGATTAGGAGTGGTTGGGGAAGTTGAGAGGAAAGTTTTCAAACATTCATATTCACTTATTGAATGCTTTGGAGACTACTGGTTTCACTATCCATGCGTTATCAGTGACTGAGATTCATTAAAGGATACAAAACCCTTCATTTTGGGCTATTGTGTGTGGATTCAAATGTGGGTTTGATTTGGTTAATGTTTAGAAGAGATCAATAAAGTATTTAAAGATAATCTTACATGTTTGGAGAGGTTTGAGAGGCACTTATCATGATTGTGCCCTCACAAACAATGACATAGACTAGTTTTACTAAGTTTCCTTTCTCTATTTTGAGGTTTCCTTTCTCTGCCATAGGAGTACAGTCAGAGGGTTCATTGAAAAAATGATCCTTTTAATGGTTACTATGAATATGAATGATTTGATAGAGCATATTTCTCATTTTACTTGAAGTTTGGAATAGCTTGTGCAAGGGTGAAAATACTTTTGATCATTTTGGTCGTGACTGTTCCTATACACAGTCAAGAAATGTAACTATCTAATTATTATATGTAATGTTGAATGGATTAAATGCTTTATTCTTGGTAGAAGTGAATGGAAGGAATAGTGTTGGTGTTAGGTTTCATTTATTATTGAGTTCAATGGTTTCCAATATGTGTTGAGGAGTTTGCTCCTTGTTTAATGTTAATTGTTCTTGCACAATCTACTCATACAATAGTGAAATGCTATGTGATTGACAATTTCTATTTTTTCCATTTGATAGCCACAGTCAACATTTCAAAATAGTGAGTCATCCTTGAGCACAAGCACCAATAACAACAAATAATGGAGATAAAGCATGTGCTAGGGCATGACACCAGTAGATTAAAACTGAACCAATGGCATGTTTGCAACAAATAAATAGAATGATAATAATATGCTAAAATTCTATTATGTTTAATACATGCCAAAGGACCAGTCCTGACAATTCTTAAACATACTTTATTTGATATGATGAATTGTTAATAAAGGTCTAATTTTGTAGACTTCTAGTCAGAAGGAAGATTTGAACTAGCCAAATCTTCCTTGTACCACACAAAAAAGTCTATGATAACTATGTCTACTCCAACCTTAATTGTTTAAGAATTCATCATATTAGATAAAGTATGTTTAAGAATTGTTGGGAGTTCTATTACACCTTTGTTGTAAACATTCCATTGGTTCAGTTTTGTAAATTTTTTTTGTGTTAAATGCATTTAAATGGAACATTAAGCATAGTAATAATATGTTTAATCGATTAGTAATTGGCAGATTAAATGCATATTAGACCATTGTATATTAGACCTTTATTAACAATTCATCATATCATATAAAGGATGTTTGAGAATTGTTGGGACTAGTCCTTTGGCATACTGGATTTAATTCATAAATTGATTTAATTTTATTTTGTATGTAAAATTTTGGGAGTTGCATGAGAAGTTTTAGTGTCTTAACACTCAACTAATCCCTCTAACCGATTAGGAGTGGTTGGGGAAGTTGAGAGGAAAGTTTTGAAACATTCATATTCACTTATTGAATGCTTTGGAGACTACTGGATTTACTATCCATGCATTACCAGTGACTGAGATTCATTAAAGTATACAAAAACCTTCATTTTGGGTTATTGTGTGTGGATTCAAATGTAGGTTTGATTTGGTTAATGTTTAGAAAAGATCAGTAAAGTATTTGAAGACAATCTTAGATGTTTGGAGAGGTTTGAGAGGCACTTATCATGACTATACCCTCACAAACAGCGACATAGACTGGTTTTACTAAGTTTCTTTTCTCTATTTTGAGGTTCTCATTGCCAAAATTGCCAAAGACTATGTTAGGATGATAAAATATGGGGATTCTCTTTACCTCTGCAAATCTTTGAAGGTTGTTGCGCTTGGATAGATGTGTACCATTGTTGAGAGAATTGGACCGAGTTTGGCTTACCTCAAATAGGTGAGGCAACATATGGAAAGGTTGTCATCTATTGACCCAAATACCAAGACTATTTTGATATGTGGGTACCCTAATGTTGGCAAGAGTTCTTTTATTAATTATGATGAGTTGTATCATTCCCATCATGTCCCATGCTTGCACCATGTGTACCCTCAAATATAGGATGTAAATCATTGTTCTCTTCTTGACCAAAGGTTGCCATATCTTGAGGTAGTCGAGTTATGTCACTGTTATAAACTTAGAATTATGGTCATACCCTGGTGACAAATTTTAAATGGATACAAGCACCTTTTTTGTGCAATGGTCAGGCCCAACCTTTATATCTTGAATGCCAATGCTAGATGCCTCTTCTTTACTGATTAATCCATGTGACAAATCTGCAGACTTGTGAGAATGAGGAAAGGATCCTCTACTGTCCAAATTCAAAACTTGGGACTTTTCTTTCCTTCCATCTTCAGATTCACCACACACCACTAAATTTAGATTTTCCTCATAGTCTTATCAATTGAGAAGAGGAGTTGGTGTGTCAAATGAATCCCTAGCCATATCAACTTCATGTTCTTCACCAATTACTGATTCAAAATCAATCTTTGAGCAATCTGAATACTCATCAAACCTCTCTTGAATGTCCTCAGTACAAGGCACATGCCATCTTCATTGCATATTCTTTTTATTTCATGTTTTAATCTTTAAGAACTTGATCAAGAACAAAGGTTTTAATGAAATATCAATTTGATTTGCAAAGTTTGTGTTCTTTACAAATTTGAAAGGCTCTAATACTTACTAGGGTGGATGTGGATGTGCAACCTTATGCTTTTACTAGTAAGTCTCTGTTTGTTGGTCATACTGATTATAAGTACTTTGTTAGCTTGTGGTGACTAATCAGGAAAGTACTATCTAGGAAAGTACTGTACACTTTTCCTCCCGACCTCGCCGGGGTTCGGGGCCGGGCCGGGCCCCGAGCGGGGGTTTGGGGGTGGCAGCCCCCAAGAGCGGGGGTTTGGGGGCAGCAGCCCCCAAGAGCAGGGGTTCGGGGGCGCAGCCCCCGAGGAAATTTTTTTTGAGGCCGACTACTTTTTTCGGTTATTTGGGCCGACTACTTATAACTCATTCTAACCCTAAAGCGGGAAAAATATTGTATAATATGGCTTAGGGTTAGGGATTTTAAAAAGTATGATTTTAGTACTTGCGGCAGAATTGGGCTGTAAGGGATTACGGATTGTAATCAGGTTGTAATCACTGGATAATAATAATATTGGACCCGCTGTTGGTGGACGTAGCCCAGGGATTGGGTGAACCACGTTAAATCTGTGTGCCATTGTGTTCTATTCTGTGTGGTTTATTATTTTCTGATATTAGTTATATTTGCACATAATTGTTATTTCTGCCTTGTTATTTCATAAGTGGTATCAGAGCGAGGTTATTTCATTCGTTCTTTCATCTATTCTCTGAAGCAGGTCTCACAAGTTAGTGGGAGAGTCTCTCAGTTAAGTGGGAGAAATGGCAGAAGAGGGTAGGCTGAAGGTTGATAAGTTTAATGGGCAGAACTTCCAGTTATGGAAGATGCAAATGGAGGATTATCTCAATCAGAAGGATCTATGGCGGCCATTAGAGGGAGTAGCCAAGAAAGAGCAATCAATGTCTCAGGAGGATTGGGATATTTTGGATAGGAAGGCACTGGGGAGTATTCGTCTATGCCTGGCACAATCGGTGGCATTCAATATTACTGAAGCAAAGACAACTAAAGATCTGATGGAAACCCTAGCGAAGTTGTATGAAAAGCCTTCAGCTTCAAACAAGGTATTTCTTATGAAGCGTTTATTTAATATGAAAATGGTAGAAGGTGGATCAGTTACTGATCATTTGAATGAGTTTAATACAGTTACAAGTCAATTAACCTCAGTTAAAATTACTTTTGATGAAGAGGTTAGGGCTCTCTTGATTTTGTGTTCTTTGCCAAAAAGCTGGAATGGCTTGGTAATGGCTGTTAGTAATTCTGTTTCTGGTTCTAATACCCTAAAGTATGATGATGTTATTGGTGTTATATTGAGTGATGAAATTCGTAGGAAAAGCTCAGGGGCATCCACATCGGGTAGTGTATTGAACATAGAAAGCAGAGGCAGAACAAGAGATAGAGGAAACAACTCTGGAAATCGTGGGAAATCAAGAGGAAAATCAAAGGGAAAGAGGTCTGAATCTAAAGGGCCAAATGATTGCTGGTACTGTGGAAAACCAGGTCATAAGAAGAAAGATTATTGGTCTCGGAAGAAAGATCAAGGAGACAAAAATGATGGAAACAAGGAGGCAAATGTGGTAAGTAACAAATCTGAGGAGGATGCTTTGCTCTTGTCCTTAGAAAGTATTGATGATTCATGGGTTTTAGATTCTGGGGCTTCATTTCATGCTACACCCCATAGAAGTTATTTTGTTGATTATGTCCAAGGGGATTTTGGGCTAGTTTATTTGGGAGATAATGAACCCTGTCAGATTGTTGGAAAGGGAAAAATTAAGATTAAGTTGCAGAATGGGAATCATTGGCTACTACAAGAGGTAAGACATGTTCCAAGGCTGAGTAGGAATTTAATTTCAGCAGGGCAACTGGGTGATGAGGGTTGCACAGTTACTTTTAATGATAAAAATTGGAAGGTTTCAAAAGGTTCCTTAGTAGTAGCAAAAGGTGTGAAAGTAGGCACCTTATATCTTTGTACAGGTCATACTGTTCCTTCTACTTTAATTGTTTCAGAAGATAATGAATGCTCAGGAACAGTGGCTGCAGTTGAGCAGGAAGAACATCAAACTGTTGCTGTAGATTTTGACACAGCACTGTGGCACAACAGACTCGGGCACATGAGTGAAAAAGGTATGAAATTACTTCATTCAAAGAAAGTTTTACCTGGTCTGAAATGTGTCAATATGGATTTCTGTGAAAGTTGTGTTTATGGAAAACAAAAGAGAGTTAGTTTTGTGAAGAGTGGGAAGGAAAAGAAAAATGAGAGATTAGAGCTTGTGCATACAGATGTATGGGGACCAGCTCAGGTATCTTCCCTTGGTGGCTCTCTGTATTATGTTACATTTATAGATGATGCAACAAGAAAAGTATGGATTTATTTCCTTAGACAGAAATCTGATGTATTTCAAACTTTTAAGAAATGGAAATGCTTGGTTGAGACTGAGACTGGTAAAAAGTTAAAATGTCTCAGATCTGATAATGGTGGTGAGTATTGCAGCACAGAATTTGAAGAATATTGTTCCTCTAATGGTATTCGTAGGCAGAAAACTGTACCAAGGACTCCACAAGAAAATGGAGTGGCTGAATGCATGAACAGGACAATAATGGAGCGTGCAAGGAGTATGAGGTTGCATGCTAGGCTGCCCAAAAATATGTGGGCAGAGGCAGTGAACACTGCTGTTTATTTAATCAATAGAGGCCCCTCTACTCCTTTGGACTGTGGTATTCCAGAGGAAGCATGGAGTGGTAAGAAGGTGAGTTATTCTTTTCTCAAAACCTTTGGTTGTGAAGCTTTTGCACTTATAGATTCTGAAAATAGAACCAAGCTGGAAGCTAAGTCAAAGAAATGTGTATTTGTTGGGTATGGCATTGATGAATTTGGTTATAGGCTTTGGGATTTTGAAAATCATAAAATTGTAAGAAGCAGGGATGTCATATTCAATGAGAAAGTATTGTACAAAGATCTGTTGCTGCAGCATGAGAAGAAAGAAAATGACTATGTAGTACTGGATGATACTCCACAAGTTCATGTTCCAGTAGTTCCTTATGCTCCGCAACAACAGCAACAACAAATACCACACACCCCAGTGAGTGTTAGATGGTCAACAAGGCTATGTAGACCTCCAGAAAGATTTTCTCCATCTTTGTATTCTATTCTGTTAACAGATGCTGGTGAACCTGAATGTTATAATGAAGCTGTGCAGGTGGATACAAAGCTTCAGTGGGAGTCTGCAATGACAGATGAAATGGACTCTTTGCTGAAAAATCAGACATGGGATTTATGTAAGTTACCTGCAGGTAAAAGGGCTTTATAGAATAAATGGGTTTACAGGATCAAAGAAGAGGATGGAGGTACGAAAAGATTTAAAGCCAGATTAGTTGTAAAAGGATTTGCACAGAAACATGGTATTGATTTTGATGAGATATTTTCTCCAGTTGTTAAAATGACTTCTATTCGTACTGTTTTAAGTATTGTGGCTACTGAAGATTTGCATTTAGAGCAGCTTGATGTTAAAATAGCCTTTCTTCATGGTGATTTGGATGAAGAAATATATATGGTTCAGCCACAAGGATTTGAGGTCAAGGGTAAGGAGAATTTGGTGTGCAGATTGCAGAAAAGTTTATATGGCTTGAAGCAAGCACCTCGGCAATGGTATATTAAATTTGACACTTTTATGAATGGGCATGGATATAGTCGGTGTCATTCTGACCATTGTGTTTATTTTAAGAGGTTGGATGATGACAGCTACATTATTTTATGTTTATATGTTGATGATATGCTTGTAGCTGGGTCTAACATGGATCACATTAAGGGGTTGAAACAACAGTTAGCAAAATCTTTTGCTATGAAGGATTTGGGGGCAGCAAAACAAATCCTTGGTATGAAAATTTGTAGAGATAGGAAAAATAGGAAATTGTCTCTATCTCAGGCTGATTATATTGAGAAGGTGTTGCAACGTTTCTCTATGGAAAATGCCAAAGCTGTCAGCACACCTTTGCCTGGTCATTTGAAATTGACTAAGGATATGTGTCCCAAGACACCAGAAGAAGAGACTAAAATTTCTACGGTACCTTATGCTTCAGCTGTAGGGAGCTTAATGTATGCTATGGTATGTACTAGGCCAGATATTGCACACGCAGTGGGAGTCGTTAGCGGTTATATGAGTAACCCTGGTATTGAGCATTGGAATGCAGTCAAATGGATTCTCAGATATTTGAGAGGCACATCCAGTAAGTGTTTACACTTTGGGGGTTCTACTACTACTGTACAAGGCTATGTTGACTCAGATTTGGCAGGAGATATAGATAGCAGGCGGAGTACTACAGGTTATATATTTACTGTTGGTGGGACAGCAGTGAGTTGGATTTCTCGACTACAAAAGGTGGTTGCTTTATCCACTACAGAGGCAGAGTATGTTGCTGCTACAGAGGCAGCCAAGGAGATGATATGGCTTCAATTCTTCATGGAAGAATTGGGACATCCACAAAAGGATAATTTTCTACATACAGATAGCCAAAGTGCCATTCATCTTGCAAAGAATTCTGCTTTGCACTCAAAGACAAAACACATACAGTTGCGGTACCATTTCATTCGATCAGTTTTGGATGATAAATATATATCATAAATATTATAAGTACTTTACATATCATACTGATTATAAGTACTTTACATATATCATAAATATTTCTAATTAAGGTTGGCGGGATGATTAGGCCTATCTTGAAAAAAGACTGTCAAATCATTATGCTTTCAAATCAGTTACCTATCGGCGTATCCCTTGTGAGGGAGAGAAGCCAAACACATAAAGAACATGCACATAAACATGACAATTAAAAAACTTAAATGGAATACACCAAGTAACAAATGATGAATGTTCAATTGTTGTAATGGCAAAGCATCAAAACCATCCATTTCTAAAACTTGATTTTCTAGTCTAAATGATTTATCTATAGTCGTAATGATTTTTCTAGAACTTGATTTTCTAGTCTTAATGATTTTTCTATAGTCCTAATGATTTTTCTATAGTCTTAATGATTTTTCTTTCATCCCAATGTTTGTTTCTCTTGATAAATTAGGCCTTGAATTTGAATTTTTGTTCACTATTTTATTTCAGCTTGATATTTCATTCATTTTTCATATACACAGAGACTACACATGATGATAAAAAATGAGCTATTTGATTATTCACTGTTCATGATTGTAAATGGTCAATATTTCTAATGGTACTCCTTGGTGTGTTCCATTTAAAAATAATCATATTTCTATGACTATGATAAATGTCCCTCTATGGGCCTATGAACTGTGGGCTTAGTTCCATGTTTTCTTTCATTCTTGCATTTGAAATGTTAAATATGGGCTGCATACAGAGGTATTATGTGTATCGTTGTTGGTGATTATTTAATTGCATTATTTTTTTATTTTATTTTATTTTTCTTTGTTTTCTTGTTGTTTCTTTTCCATTTCTACAATATGGACATGTACTTTGCTTTGAGTAGTGTGCTTTATGTTGTGGGCTACAAGGCAGAGCCATTAGGCCTCTTTGACAGTCTGAAGCTATTTAGCCTATTGATACCCTTGGTATTTTGGACCACTCCTTGGAGAATAGGAATGCCATAGAGATGCTCAATATTATTACCTTGGCTCATTTGAAGGTGGTTTTTTTTGTTTTTCCTTGATGTTTCGGGGTCCTGTGGTTATAGTATTGCACAACAGGAAGCTCTATTTCACAACATAAAACCTTTGTTTTCCAATAAGCCTCTTATTGTAGTTTTTAATAAGATTGATTTGCAACCACTAGAGACTACTCTACAAGCTTGAAGAAGTGGTATATTTTGGCAAATGAAGAGTGGAAAGAAGATGATATTCCTGATATCATGGATGGACACAATGTTGCAGACTTTATTGATCCAGATATCTTGGAGAGGCTTGAAGAACTGGAGAGGGAAGAAGGGCTTAGGATGGCAGCTTAGGGTGATGAGGATGATGAGATGGGAGAAGTGGAGTTGAATCCTAATGAAAAGGAAGCTCTGGTTGCAATTAGGAAGAAGAAGATGCTTATCATCGAACACAGATTGAAGAAGAGTACTGTAGAGAGCACACCTACCATACCAAGGAAGTTTGACAAGAACAAGGAATGTGGCTTAAATAGAATGGGAAGACATATTTCTAGCATGGGCTTGGATCCTTTGACAATTAGCTTGATAATAAATTATGAAGCAGACAAGAGCTAAGCAATTAGCTTCCAAGAAAAATCTCGTAAATGAACTGTGTGTGCCCCAATTCCTGTGCCCTTTATGCATACCGAAAGGATATATTTGAAACAACAAGGGTAAGGCTTAAATAAGTTAATTTTGCATCACTAGATAGATCTTTAAGCCTTACCCTTGTTGTTTCAAATATATCTTTTGGGTACACACAGAGGCCATAGGAATTAGGGTACGCATAGTTCATTTATGGGATTTTTCTTGGGAAGCTAATTGCTCATCTGTCATCTACTTCACTATTATGGAGCTAATTACCATAGGATCTAGGCCTAGGCTAGAAATATGTCTTCCCAAACACAAAAAAAATGCACATAAATACGACAGCTGAGAAACATAAATGTAGATATCACAACAGCTAAGAAACATAAATGTAGGCATCATGGTCACAATTTTTTGGAGATAACATAATTGAGTTGTATACCCAGATGATGGAAAGGAACTACTACTCCTCTATTCCCAGAGGAGTAGTGGTTGCTTTGCATCATCTAGGTATACCACTCAATTATTTTGTCTCCAAAAACTTGTGACCATGATGCCTACATTTATGTTTCTCAGCTGTTGTATCCTAGGACCCCTTATGACCCTTTACGACCCTTTACAACCACTAAGAATACACATCTTAGAGGTCTTAAAATGTTGTAAAGGGTCATAAGAGGCTCTTAGGAGGGGCCAGATGAGCTTCCACCTTCACATGGTTGCCCCAATTAAGTAGAGAATGTCAAACTATTCTCAAAACAAAGAGAAGCTCAATAATTTAAGGTCTTAGTCCACGGAGATGGTGAAAAATTACGGGAATCAATGATGGAGGTTTTTTAGATACTGAGAAGATGTATATGCAGTGGAGGCTAGAAGGGATTTTTGTGGAGATTTTCTAGAGAGGGTTTCTAGATTGAGTACCAGTGCAAAGATGATGATTCAGTACTACATCTATAAAACCTTCACAAATATCCCTTTTTTGGCCTCCACTCATACCTCTTCTCAGAATCTAGAAACTTTGGATACTGTTTCTCATCCATGCACGAAATGTGCTAGTGATCATATAAAAATACTTTTGCGAGGCTGGGATCAATTATGAGAAGGTAAACAACAAGATAATTTTATTGTATCTTTCATTCCTTTTATCCTTTCATATTTTTTGCCTTCTCTTATATTGGATATTGTGCATTGTACATAAAAGAAAGGCAATTTTTATTCTCAATGGTCAACAGGTATAAGTCTTCCAGCCCTTACCTAGTAGGTAGGACTAAAGATAGCAGAGCTCAAGAGATCATCATAGTTAGTCTTCATCTTTGGTCCATATACTGAAAAAAAATTTTACATTTTGTTAGCTCATCAAATGTGGTGATTTGAAAGAATTTAATGGATGATATTTTCATGTATAACATATATTATTTTAATTTAATGGTGAATGAATTTATCTACTTCGTGCACTTGTATACATTGAGCACATCCATAAAGAAGCATCCCCTCCCGTGGCTTGAGTAATATAGGCCATGGGAGGAGATGCTTCTTTATGGCTGTGCTCATAGTATACAAGTTCACGGAGTTGATAAATTTGTTCAACATCAACTTAAATAATATACGTTATCATTGTTAGCACCTTGAAAAAATTTCATGGCTCTAGCCCTTTTCTTTTGGTCTCTACAGTTTCTTTTAGGTCTCTGGCATAACCCCTAGTTCAAATTTTTGAAAATCTAGCCGTTGATGGAAATAAACCCTAAGTGTACCCAGGCCCTGTTCTATTTTTAAGTTACCTTTTCGGGCCACTTAAAAGTCCTAAAATGCACGTGCTTTATATTTTGGTCGGCCCCCATTTAAATTCTTCCTAAGTTTTTCCCCCGGTGGCCTTTAATTTTTCCTATAGTCCTCAGCGCTTAATGTTTCCCTAAGCCTAAGTCCTGTGCTTTAATATTTCCTATGTTTTCGGCTTAATGTTTCCCAGGTCCAGTCTTTCTGACAGCTTTTCAATCTGACGGTCATCATAAGTTCATAAGGGTTTTGTCAGAGGCTTGCGATCTTACGATGATCGTTGATCTTACTTTATGACACAACATTTCAAACGGGTGGGTCTGTCGACACGTAAGCACAGTTGGCGGTATGTGATTGGTCCATGTATTAATACAGTGGCAGTTGTCAGTGGGACCTAGTTTTCAGATGCATCAGAGGGTCCTGACATTTTTAGAAAATCAATGACGGGCGCATGATCTTATGGGATGTGTCAGAGGTTTAAGATCATGTGACATCCGTCGATTCTACCTTTTTCAGAGGGGATAAGTGCAACGGGTCCACATGCCAGGTGTGCTGATTTTCCGTTATCTGATTGGTCCACGTTGTGTGACTGGACATGTTGTCAGTGGGGTTAGGTTTTTCAAGGTCCAGTGGGTTCTGACACTTGCAGAGCATCGACGGTCGGTGTATAATTTGATGGGTTTTCTCTGACACATGCGAAGATGCACCAACCGTTGATTTCTTATCCTGTCAGAGGATCTGCAGAGCGGAGGTAAAAGGTTGATCTAATGGTTGTCTTAAGTTCTGATAGAATCTTTATGCTCCATGCGAACTTAAGATAGCTGTTGATTTCATTAAAGGTGGCCCTAGGTTTTGGTCTAAGGTCTTAGTGGTTCTAATAAGGTGTTTAGCGGCCCGACAAAATTTCAAAGGCCTCACTCATTCACACAATAAATTGGTGATGCTCTAAATCGACTGGCGATCCAGCGAACAAGCATTCGCGTAATAGCTAAAATGAATTGGCAGAGAGGTGAAACATTCGGCAAATAAGTGCTAGCCTTCAGTTGCCAGTTCGCTAAATAAGGGATTGAGGTTAAATGTTTTCCTTTAGTCGCCAGGTCGCAGAGTTAAGAATGGGTTAAGGTTTTCATTCCGCGAACAGGAAAAACCATTATCATGTGTTCGCTAAGTGTTAACCCAGGGATATCTGTTGAGTTAAGACAAAAGGCCCATGAAATAAAAGGATCTGATGGTCAAGAATTAAAGTTGACCTAATTTCAAATATGGGCCGTCGATGTGCTGCTAGTGCTATGAAACTAGCCATTTAGATTCAAATTCAAAATTTTGAGGGTTTCTAGTGACAAGAAGGACTGAAATTTATTGATCATGCGGTTGGATCTGATAGAATTGGTTTTGCCAACTGATTGTAGTGTGGTCCAGGGTGTCAAGTGACCGTTTGCAAGGTGTTTGTACTGTGTTCTTTGTGCTCGAGGCATGTTGCAGGTGGTCAAACAAGTTGACAAATTTGGAATTCCATGATTTGCAGTACTTTCCTAGAGATCTATCATAAGTTCAAATCTTTCTCAAACATGGCCGACTGGTTTTCATCCCCTACATTTAATTCTTGACTGTTTCAGTTGGTTTAGTGGGTGAAACCCTAACCCTAGTCATCTGTAGCTTGTTGCATCCTCTTTGAGGATTCCAAGGTGACTAGGGGTATAAGTGGTAGTTTTTTTAAAATTTTGTAGGGGTTTCAAAACTTTCTTTTTGGTCCCTGGTTGTTGTTGATGGTATTATACTGAACAAGGAGAGCTTGTTTTTAGGGTTTTGTTTCTCTTAGCATTTTGTTGTCTAAATAATGTATTGATTCTGCAAGTCTTAATGAGAATATAGTTGAATTCCAATCTCATAGTGGTGTGTGTCTTCTTATTTTGTTCTTGAGCTCATATATGTTAATTTCACAAAGTGGGTTATCATATGGTAAACAAAGAGTATTTTGAAATTATCTCTGAGTTCCTAACAAAGTTAGGATTAAAGTCTTTTAGGTAGTTTCAGTAAGTTCATGGCTTGATAAGAATTTGATGTCCTAGTATGTGAGTGAGAGGGATAATAGGCAAAGCACTTATCCTAAATTCAAGTGTGTTTGAGTTAGAATTTTTAGTTGGTATAGGTTGTTTAGTGACACTATGCCTTGGGTTAAGGTACTGATCTATTCTCTAGAAGCAGTCCATCATCATCAATCACACACACATTTAAATGATAAAATCTTTCAATCAGTTAGTAAAGGGTATAGTGGAATAACATTTAGTGATTCCTTTCAAGAAGTGAATCAAGGGTACACCCACCTGAGCATCTAGGCTCAAAGTGTAGGAGGATCTCATTGTTGATCCTTGTTAATTGGCCCTCTTCTTTGTAGACTTTGGAGTGGTGATAGAGTCAAAGTATCATTTAAAGTTATCCATCAAAGTATAAATCTACAAGTTGAAGATCACAGTGAACTACCAACAAAATGGCAACTCTCCTAGGGAGAGTCTAGAGATAAAGGTTTTCAAAGTACACTCTTGTTTCCCTATTGTATTCAGTTAAATATTTTCCATCTTTGGTGGGTGGCAACTCAAAAAGGTTAGAACTAGTGCTATAAATTTAAAAAGATGGACAAGAGAGGGAATACTAGGTCCTTTGTCAGAAAGAATCCAGAGGTCACTCTGGAACAATTACGTAGACAGGAGAAGAAGAGTTGGATCAGGAGGAATGGTGAGTCTACTAGTGCTCCCATAAGAGAAAAAAGAAATACCAAAGGTGGAGCACCACATGTTTCCTCAAATGAGGAAGGTTCACAAGATAGAGTTTCTAGATCAGATGGTGGTCACTCTGAAGATAAATTTTATGATACCCCAGAGGCTGTATTTCAAGACAAGGGTTCATTGCCTGCAGGTCAGGATGAACAAGCTAGAGAGATGGGTTTTGAGATTGATTTAGATCTTGATGAAGATAATTTTAGAAGGGAGCCCATGAGACCACGACAAGTCCATTTCCCATATCAAAATCTCACTGATATAGATGTTTCATCAGGTTCTGATGACATTATGATAGACCCAGATGATTTGAATGCACTTAGGTTGCAGTTGGCAGAGCAGGATGCCATACATAAGAGGTTACAAGAGGAGAGAGAAGCTGAAAAGGTGAATGCTCTAATAGAAAGGTAGTCTCTCCTTAGAAAGATTAATGAAATGAAGGAGAGAAACAAGATGCTTGCTTCTGCTCCTAAGATGTTGCAGCATGATGTTTTTGGTGATCTTGAAGCTCTAAGAAGTGAGCAGGAGCGCTTACTGCAAGACCATGAGTTTGATGAAGAAGGCCCTATGATTAGACAAGTGCAAAGTTATGCTCCTTTGCCTAAGGGTAAGAATGGACATGAGATCACTAGGCCTACTGTAGTTATTAATGAAAAAGGAAAGCAGAAGATGGTGGGTGTCCAAATAAGCAAACCAGTGACAATACCAAGGATCCCACCACCTAAATCAAATAGGGAGTCAAAGATAGAAAGAAAAAGAAAAGAGGATGAAGCTCTTGCTCAAGAGTTGAAAAGAGCTGAAGTTGATGCTGCTATTGCAGAGAAAAGAAGAAAGATCCAATTCTTGAATGCTTCATCAGCTAATGTTCATGGCCCTTCTACTACTGAACTAGGTATGCCATATATGAACACTACTATTCCACTTATCAATGCTACTAATAGTAATCTAATTCCTAATGTATCTACCAAATCATTTGTTGATCCTAATAGATAGTCAAATGTGCAAATGGGTGGGAATGTAGATAAAAATAATAATTCTAGCGGGAACACTAGTTTAGGATTTCAAAGAAGACCTATGGAGTTAGAAGGCTATAGGCAAATTAGTTTTGATGGGATACCAGGCTACCCAAATTCTTTTCCAAATGATATAAGAGATAAGGTATGATGCAGGAGCATCCTGGGTGTAAGAGCAATCTTGCATCACCCAAAAATATTTTGTTTTTGTATTCAATAAGGGCTATTTTGTGCAGAGCTGCTATTTATGAAAAGTTACTATTTTTGGTAATTTTTGTATGTGCTCAGAATGACCTGATTTCTTTCTTGGAGGTTCATTTTGGTCATATAAGTCTACCAGTAAAGTTTCATTGCTAGATCAAGTGTATATTGGAAGATATTGAAGATTTTCGGTATTCGCAGCAGGGTACAGAAACTTTGAACTCAATTTTGAAGGCTTTAGAGGCCCCGGATGAGGTTGAAAAATTTGGGTGACAGGCGCTTGTGTGGGTCAAGCCAGTAGAGCACTTTGTGGCATTTCTGAAATGGGGTTATAATAGCCGATCAGGTCAACTGGTGATGACTTATGGTCTTCGGAAGTTGGGCCACCTGAAATGGCAGAAAATAATTTTCTTCAAAATTTCTGTTTGGGTTTCAAAGGTTATCTTGAGCCGGCTATGATGTAATAAAATGTAAAATAAAATAATTCTAAGTTCGGTCGGCCTTATTGGCTAAAATTTTGGAACCTTCCCAGGCGGTGGAAAATTGCCTATATAAGGAAGGCTGTATTATTGTCTTAGGTAGTTCAGAATAGTTCTGGGTGGTAGATTTGGGTATTGATTTGAGGCTTTGTCCTACAGAATATTGTAAGGGAAAGCCCAAGTGGCTTTGCATATTGTAATTCTGAAAGTTTGTAATTCCACATTTGTGGAGATAATAAGAAGCCAATTTTCTGTTCTTGCATATTATTGTTGTTGTTTCTCTATTTCTGTTATGTGTTTGTGGTATTAAGGGGAGCACCCTTCATCAAGTGGTATCAGAGTAGGAGTTCTTGAGTGTGTAAATAGATCACCGACTGTGAGGCAGTTTTCACCAGGACCGTGGCTAGGGTTTCAGCGCGCATTACGAAAATGCCTCCATGAAGAGAACGTGGCAGAAGAGCTGATGCTATGACACCTGAGGTTAGAGAGTTGCAGAGACAAGTGCGAGCATTGCAAGAAGAGATTCATAGAGGAATGAATCTTAATGTCAGAGATGAAAGCGACGATGAAGGTGAAGAAGAATATCAAGAAGGAGAAGTTGAAATTGTGAACCAGGAGGAAGAAAGACTTTTTCGGGCAATTTCCAAGATTGGGAAAAGACCTAAGATTGAGGTTCATACATTTTCTGGAAATCTTAACCCAGAGGAATTGATCGACTGGATCAATGAATGTGAGGAATATTTTGAGTACGAAGATGTTGAGGATCCTGATAGGGTCAAATTTGCGAAGGCCAGACTGAAAGGTCATGCGAAGATCTAATGGCAAGAAATTCAGTTGGAGCGAAATAGAAGGGGAAAGGAGAAAATCACGAGATGGGATCGGATGGTGGATAAATTGAAGTGACAGTTCATTCCTATTGATTATGAGCTTGACCTACTGAAGAAAATACAGAGTTTGAAGCAAGCAGGAAGATCTGTTCAGGAGTATACAAAGGAGTTCTATCGACTTCTCATCAGAATAGGCCATGCAGAAGCTGATAAGGAGAAATTTTCCCGATACCTTAATGGGTTAAGGCCAAGCATTCAGGAGGAGCTGAATCTGGTTCGAATGAACAGTATTGAAGAGGCATACCAGTTTGCCCTAAAAGTAGAGGAAAAACTAAACAAGAAGTTTTAGAGCAGACAAAATGGAAGAGGTTGCGGTGGACGATCTAGTGGACGGTCATATGGTGGCCGAAATGAAGATACGAAAAAGAAGGATGAGGCCAGTAGCAGTCAGAATCAGCGAGGAAATAATTCCAATCACTTCCAGGATCAGAATAATAGAGATCAGAGAGGAAGAGGAAGAGGACAAGGATCTGGAAGAGGTGGCTTCCATGGAACATGTTTTCACTGTGGAGAAGAAGGTCATAGGGCATTTGAATGTCCTCAGTGCCAAGGTAGAACAGACAGGAGAAATGAAGGCCAGGCCAGAGTTGCACATGTAGATGAAGATGTCAGATCATCAAATTCTGAAGATGTTGAAAGAGGAGAAACGTTGATTAACATAAGAGTCCTGTTGAGTGGTGAGAATGAACCTGAGCAAAGAAGGAGCCTATTTAGCACCAAGTGCAAGTGTGAAGGTAAATTTTGTGATGTGATCATTGATAGTGGAAGCACTGAAAATTTGGTGTCAGAAGAGATGGTGACAAAGTTGAAGCTCAAGAGATAGAAACACCCACATCCATATCGGATTGCCTGGGTATAGGATGACCACAAGGTCATGGTCAATGAACAATGCTTGGTGAAGTTCAAGATTGGTGGATACCAAGATGAGGTATTGTGTGATATCATATCTATGGATGCATGTCATATGTTGTTGGGTAGACCATGGCAGTTTGACAGATGTGTTGTACATGATGGTCGTGCGAATACCTATTCCCTAACAATGGATGAAGTGCGACATAAGCTAAAACCATTGAAGGAGACTGAAGAAAAGGTATGTGGTAATGCAAGGATAACTTTTGTTGATGGAAGAAATTTCCTAGATGGTATGAGGCATGAGCATATATGTTTTACTTTAATTCCAAAAGCTGGTAAAGAGGAAGTAGAAGATGTTCCTGTAGAAGTTGTAGATTTGTTGAATGAGTTTCAGGATATTGTCTGATAACGTACCTGATGGATTACCACCAGTCAGGAAGATCAGTCATCAGATGGACTTGATCCCAGGAGTGAGTTTGCCGAATAAGGCAGCACACAGAATGACACCTGCAAAAAGTGAGGAGTTGAACAGACAAGTACATGAACTGTTACAGAAAGGATTGATCTGTAAGAGTTTGAGTCTTTGTGCTGTACCAGCGGTATTAGCACCAAAGAAGAATGGAGAATGGAGGATGTGTACAGATTCTAGAGCAATAAATAAGATCACAATCAAGTATAGGTTTTCATTGCCACGAATGGATGATATTATGGACTGTTTGAGTGGAGCTGTGTATTTCTCAAAGATAGATCTAAAGAGTGGATATCATCAGATTCGGATCAGAGAAGGAGATGAATGGAAGACTTCCTTCAAGACAAAGGAAGGACTATATGAGTGGTTAGTCATGCCTTTTGGGCTAACCAATGCACCGAGCACTTTCATGCGGCTCATGAACGAGGTTCTGAAAGAATTTCTGGGTAAGTTTGTCATTGTTTACCTAGATGATATTTTGATCTTTAGTAAGAAATTGGATGAGCATATGATGCATATTCGTATGGTATTTGAGAAGTTGAGAGAAGAGAAATTGTTGATTAATTTGAAGAAGTGCAGTTTTGTGAAGAAAGAGTTAGTGTATTTGGGATTTGTAGTTTCAGCAGAAGGTCTAAAAATGGACCCAGAGAAGGTACAGGCTATCCTTGAATGGCCTACTCCAAGGAGTGCTACTGAGGTAAGATCTTTTCATGGTCTAGCTAGTTTTTACAGAAAGTTTATCAAAAAATTTAGTAGTATTTATGGTCCCTTGATAGAGACAATGAGAGGGGATAGAAAAGAGTTTAAGTGGACTAAAGGGGCAGAAAAAAGTTTTCAATTGTTGAAACAAAAAGTTACAGAACAACCTGTTTTAGCCCTTCCAAATTTTAATAAGGTGTTTCAAGTAGATTGTGATGCTAGTGGTGCTGCAATAGGAGCTGTTATGAGCGAAGAAGGTAAACCTGTTGCGTATTTCAGTGAGAAGTTAAATGATGCCAAGAGGAAGTATTCTGTTTATGATCAAGAATTTTATGCTATAGTTCAGGCATTAAAGAAGTGGAGATATTATCTGCTTCCTAAGGAGTTTGTTTTGTATACTGATCATCAAGCTTTGCAATATTTGAATAGTCAAGGAAAGTTGAATCAGAGGCATTTGAAATGGGTTGAGTTTTTGCAGAGTTATACATTTGTTTTGAAACACAGAAGTGGAAAGTCTAATAGGGTTGCAGATGCTCTTAGCAGAAGGCAACTATTGCTGATAGAAATGTAGATTGAGGTGGTTGGGTTCAAGGAACTCAAGAATTTGTATCCAGAGGATCCTAATTTTGGTGAAGCTTGGAAAGCTTGTACAAAACCTATTACTCTAGACAGGATGAAATGGTTGGATTTCATCATCCAGAATGATATGCTATTCAGAGGGAGTCAGTTGTGCATTCCATGAAGTTCTATGAGGGAGAATCTCATCAAGGAGAAGCATAGTGGAGGATTGGCTGGACATTTTGGTCATGATAAAACCCTTGCTTTGGTTGGTGAGAATTATTATTGGCCACAGTTGCAGCAAGATGTGAAGAAGTTTGTATAGAGTTGCAGAGTATGTCAGATGGCGAAAGGAGTGAAGTAGAATACAGGGTTGTATCAGCCATTATCTATACCAGAGAAGCCTTGGGAGGATATCAGTATGGACTTTGTTCTTGGTTTACCGAGGACACAGCGGGGACATGATTCAATTTTTGTAGTAGTTTACAGATTTTCGAAGATGGCACATTTCATTCCCTGCAAGAAGACTAATGATGTTGTTCATGTAGCAGAATTGTTTTTCAGAGAAGTAGTGAGACTTCATGGTTTTCCAAAGACCATAGTTTCAGATCGGGACACTAAGTTTGTTGGATATTTCTGGCGTACATTGTGGAAGAAGTTGAAGACAGATTTGAAGTTCAGCTCATCACATCATCCACAGACTGATGGACAGACAGAGGTGGTGAATAGGAGTTTGGGAAATTTGCTGAGATGTTTGGTTGGAGATAAGCCAACAGGATGGGATTTAATTTTACCACAGGCGGAATTTGCATACAATAATTCTGTCAACAGGAGCACTGGTAAATCACCATTCCAAATTGTATATGGAAGTAGTCCAAGAAATGCATCTGAATTGAGGAAGATAGATAAAGGAGAAATAAGTAGTGCTGAAGCTGAAGATTTTGCAGAACACTTGAAGAACATCCATGAGGAGGTGAGGAAGCATATTACCAAGATGAACACATAGTATAAGGCTAAGACAGATGAGAAAAGGAGGTATAAGGAATTTCAAGTTGGTGATGAAGTCATGGTTCATTTGCGGAAGGAGCGATTTTCGGTTGGTACATATAACAAGCTGAAAATGAAGAAGTTTGGACCATGTAAGATATTGAAGAAGCATGATTCAGGAAATGCATATGAGGTAGAATTGCCTAGTGAGCTGAATATTTCACCAGTGTTTAACATTTCAGATTTGACAGAGTATCATGAAGGAGGTGTTGAAGATGAGGTTGCAGCAGCACAATGGAGTATTCCAGCAACTAGTTCAGACACTAAGGAGATCGAAGATATACTGGACAGTCGTGTTGGTGGAAGCACAAGGAATAGGACATATGAAGAGTATTTGGTCAAATGGAAAGGATGACCTATTGAAGATTCATCATGGCTAACAAAGGGGGAGGTTAACCGTCTTGGTTTTCCTCTGCACACCTGAGTCGTGACAGAGTCACTTCTCAAATTACCCCAGGTGTCTGATGCAGGAGCATCCTGGGTGTAAGAGCAATCTTGCATCACCCAAAAATATTTTGTTTTTGTATTCAATAAGGGCTATTTTGTGCAGAGCTGCTATTTATGGAAAGTTACTATTTTTGGTAATTTTTGTATGTGCTCAGAATGATCTGATTTCTTTCTTGGAGGTTCATTTTGGTCATATAAGTCTGCCAGTAAAGTTTCATTGCCAGATCAAGTGTATATTGGAAGATATTGAAGATTTTCGGTATTGGCAGCAGGGTACAGAAACTTTGAACTTAGTTTTGAAGGCTTTAGAGGCCCCGGATGAGGTTGAAAATTTTGGGTGATGGGTGCTTGCACGGGTCAAGCCTGTAGAGCGCCTCGTGGCGTTTCAGAAATGGGGTTATAATAGCCGATCGGGTCAACTGGTGATGACTTATGGTCTTCGGAAGTTGGGCCACCTGAAATGGCAGAAAATAATTTTCTTCAAAATTTCTATTTGGGTTTCAAAGGTTATCTTGAGCCGGCTATGATGTAATAAAATGTAAAATAAAATAATTCTAAGTTTGGTCGGCCTTATTGGCTAAAATTCTGGAACCTTCCCAAGCGGTGGAAAATTGCCTATATAAGGAAGGCTGTATTATTGTCTTAGGCAGTTCAAAATAGTTCTGGGTAGTAGATCTGGGTATTGATTCGAGGCTTTTTCCTACAGAATATTGTAAGGGAATGCCCAAGTGGCTTTGCATATTGTAATTTTGAAAGTTTGTAATTCCACATTTGTGGAGATAATAAGAAGCCAATTTTTCATTCTTGCATATTATTGTTGTTGTTTCTCTATTTCTGTTATGTGTTTGTGGTATTAAGGGGAGCACCCTTCATCAAGGTACCAGTCTTTTTAAGTGTCCTTGTGAATGGAATGAAATTAAGATATAGCTATTGCAGGGTAGATAATGTTCATTTTTTTTGGTCCCTGGTTGTTGTTGATGGTATTATACTGAACAAGGAGAGCTTTTTTTTAGGGTTTTGTTTCTCTTAGCATTTTGTTTCCTAAATAATGTATTGATTCTGCAAGTCTTAATGAGAATATAGTTGAATTCTAATCTCATAGTGGTATGTGTCTTCTTATTTTGTTCTTGAGCTCATATATGTTAATTTCACAAAGTGGGTTATCATATGGTAAACAAAGAGTATTTTGAAATTATCTCTGAGTTCCTAACAAATTTAGGATTAAAGTTTTTTAGGTAGTTTCAGTGAGTTCATGGCTTGATAAGAATTTGATGTCCTAGTATGTGAGTGAGAGGGATAATAGGCAAAGCACTTATCCTGAATTCAAGTGTGTTTGAGTTAGAATTTTCAGTTGGTATAGGTTGTTTAGTGACTCTATGCCTTGGGTTAAGGTACTGATCTATTCTCTAGAAGCAGTCCATCATCATCAATCACACGCACATTTAAATGATAAAATCTTTCAATCAGTTAGTAAAGGGTATAGTGGAATAACATTTAGTGATTCCTTTCAAGAAGTGAATCAAGGGTACACCCGCCTGAGCATCTAGGCTCAAAGTGTAGGAGGATCTCATTGTTGATCCTTGTTAATTGTCCCTCTTCCTTGTAGACTTTAGAGTGGTGATAGAGTCAAAGTATCATTTAAAGTTATCCATCAAAGTATAAATCTACAAGTTGAAGATCATAGGGAACTACCAACAATCATGAAAATATTCTATTAAATTCTTTCAAATCCCCTCATTTGATGAGATAACAAAATGTAAAATGTTTTGTCAGTATATAGACCAAAGACATAGACCAACTATGATGGTCTCTTGAGCTTTGTTATCTTTACTATGCTACTTCGTCACTTTTTCGACATGTAGTAAATTTATTCCAACATAAGCACTATACATCCGACAGATTCTCATGTTCGTGGTTTATTACATATTATCAAATATCTGACAAGTAAACTGTGGGAAGGAACCCCAATCTGATAGATTTGTGCGATGGGACTGCTATACATCTGATGGATTCTCTTGTCGGACATCTACTACATATTCGTTGCCTTTTTTACTAAAGAAACACCATAAGAACCATTTTTCGACAGATCTGTCCCATAGAAAAATTGCTATTTATGTGGCTTGTTCTGACAGGAATCAATGTTGGAATACCGATGATTATCACTTATGTTGCCATTTCCAATGCAAAAATGCTGATGGACATGTCTGTTGAAGTTTCGACAAATAGGCATTGCAAATCTTACACATGGCCATCGGAATTTGGCCTCAAATGTACTAGTGTAAAGAGAAGAGTTAACTTTTAAAGTGATCCAGAAAACCATTTATGGACCTTCAATGGCAGACTCCTGAGGTCTAACATGAAACTTCTTATTGAATTCAAAAATTTGATTGAAAAATTTTGGCATGATAATACAAGAGTATCCCCTAATGCCAGAGATGTTCTTAAATTAAGAGTTGGTTCAAAAGTTCATGATCCACATCCAAAACATCTTTTGGATATGACTCAAACTGAATTGTATAAAAAAATTGTGGATGATAGGGTGTTAACTATTAGTATTAGTCAAAGATCTTTTGAAAAATGTAAACCATGGTATGTAAAGATTAAAAAGGAAAGAATCACCTTTTGTTGCAAAAATCATGTTTAATTTTGTTATCATTATGATATTTTTTGATCTATACATTCTACTATGCATACTAATGAAATGCTGTAGGAATGTGGTATAAACATACCACCTCAAACTGTAAAGGATTTTATATCAAGTTTATTTTGTAACCCACCTAATGAGAACATACCTAATGAGAAAAAATTTTAGTATCTCTTTGACATATTTAGATTGTGTTATGAAGATACCTTTCTACATCTGATAGATTTGTAAACCAACAAAGAATTTGATCTCACTAAACATAGACATCTCAAATTCAGTTTGCATTTCACTTGAAAATTTTTGACATAGGGCATTTTGTCCACCAAATATAGTATCATCTACAAAAAAATTTCTAACAAAATCCCTTTACCTTTTTCAGCTTTCATGTACAGATTGTTGTTGTCATTTTTCCTTGCAAATCCAATCTTGATCAAATAATTGTCCAGCCTCTCATACCATGATCTAGGGGCTTGTTTCAATCCATATAGTGCTTTGTTCAGTTTGCAAACCATGTTTTTCTTGTCTGGATCAAAAAATCCTTTAGGTTGTTCAATGTATACCTCTTCTTCTAATATATTAGATTTAAAAATGCAGATTTGACATCCATTTGGTATACCTTGAAATCTCTGTAAGCAGCATATGCAAGTAGAGTTCTCACTCCTTCTAATCTTGCTATAGGGGCAAATATTTCCCCATAGTCTATTCCTTCTTCTTGTGCATAACCTTTTCATACTAGTCTTATCTTGTCACTTGTGACTTGTCCATGTTTATTGAGCTTATTTTTGAATCCCCATTTTGTTCCAATAACATTATTGTTTTTTGGTCTCGGCACCAGAGTTTAGGTATCATTCCTTTCAATTTGATCTATTTCTTCATTCATAGCTCGAATCTAGTCTTCATTCTCCAAAGCATCTTTTACTGTCTTAGGCTCAAACTCACACAATAAACATGTAGGGTCTTTCAACTTACTTCTAGTCAAGACTCTAGGTTCTTTATCTCCTATGATTTATCTAGGCTTATGATGTTTTCTCACATACTGTGCAAATGAAGGTTCAGATCTCTTCTCAGGTTCATCATGAAAATTATCAGATTCTGCTTCTGATTGCTTGGCAGCATCCTCTTGATGCTCGACATTGCTTACCCAAGACTCTGCATCCGGTGCAGGTGTGGTACTTTCCTCTCCTTCTTCCATATAGATAAAAGATTTATAGTCTTTAGGTTCTTTATTTCTTTCTTGTTCATTTTCTCTACATATTCATCAACTCTCACATTTGTACTTTCCACAACTTTGTTAGTGTTAGAATTCAAACACTTATAAGCTTTACTCTTAGTGGAATAGCCTAGGAATATGCCTTCTTCACTTTTAGCATGAAACTTTCTGTTTCTATTATCCTTCATTATATAGCATTTACTCCCAAAGATTCTAAAGTATTTCACATTAGGTGCATATCCATGCCATAATTCATAGGGTGTAACATTTGTACCTTTCTTGATTTGTACTCGGTTCAAGTTATAAGCAACTGTACTTACAACTTCTCTCCAGTATTTTTGTGCAACATTCTTCTCAATCATCAGTGTCCTTGCACAATCCATAATAGATTTGTTTCTCTTCTCAGCTATACCATTTCGTGGAGGTGTTCTAGGTGTAGACATTTGTCTCTTGATTCCTCTATCATTGCAGAATAGATTGAACTCATTTGATATAAACTCTGATCCTCGCTCAGATCTCAGACATTTCAAGCTTCTACCTATTTCTTTTTCAACCTTAGCCAAATACCACTTAAACAACTAAAATGCATTAGATTTTTCCTTAAAAAATATTACAGTAATCATTCTAGTGTAATCATCAAAAAACAAAATAAAATACTTAGCACCACAATAGCTTTGTATTCTCATAGGTCCATAAAGGTTGGTATGAACCAAATCCAAAATATTCTTAGAAGTAAATGTCTTGCTCTTGAAACTAGACTTTGTCAATTTTCCCAACTGACATTGTTTACACATCACATTATCAAGTTTCTTCAATCTCGGCAAACCTCTAACTTTAATCTTTTTACTTATATTTACCAGATTGTCAAAGTTAACATGACATAGCCTCTTATGCCATAACCATACATCATCAAATTGTGCAAACAAACATGTCTCTTTGGATAGATCTAGATAGAACAAATTACCTTTAGTCTGCTCACCACTTCCAATTAGTTCACCAATAGCATCAAATATTGTAGCCTTTCTATGATGAAATTCCACTTGGTAACCAATGCTATTAAGTTGTGCAACACTCAACAAATTATAGTTAAGACCTTCAACCCAATAGGCATTTTCACAAGTGATCACTTAGCTTAATTAATCCTTTACCACTCACAGGACATGGTGCATCATTACCAAACTTAACACTTCTACCTTTGTAATGATCTAGGGTTTCAAATTTATTTTTATCACCATTCATGTGATGTGAGAAACCACTATCAATAATCTATTTATCACCTTTACTCACATAAGAAATAAGTGTAGTTTTCTCATCCTCATCAAAATCATCTTTCATAGCAACATAAACTACTTCATTATCAAAATTATCACTGTCACTATCAGTTTCCTCTTCTACAATATAACATGATTTCTTACCTTTTTCCTTGTAATATTTGTACCTTCAGTGATCTCTATTATCTCTCTGATCTTTGTACTTTCTTTCTTTGTCCTCATCCTTGTCATTCCTGTCAGGACACCTTGCAGCAATATGGCCAACTTTATTATATGAAAAATAGATTATAGGAAGTTTACCTTTGTATTTGCCTTTTCCCCTCTTCAATCTTCTAGCCATGAGTGCTTCAAGATCATTGAGTTCCTCATCAGAAGTGTCACTGTCACTTCCACATTCACTTTCACTTTCACTTTTCACACATTTATCTTTTTCTCTTTTAGATTTATAGAAAACCATTTGTGACTTGAATGCAGATTCAACATTAGGAACAATGTAGTTATCATATTTAGATAGTTCAAAAGTAGTAAGCTTACCAACAAGGCTTTCCAGAGTTAGAACATTACCAGGGTTACATCTTGATTCTTGAATTGCTAAAATTTTGATAGCATATATATGAAGTAGAGTTCTTAATACCTTTCCAATGACAGTCTCATCATCAATGATTCTATTAGCTCCTCTAATAGCATTCACTATTTCTTTGATTCTTCCACAATACTGAGCAATATTCTCACCTTCTTGCATTTTCATTTCATCAAACTTACCTCTCAAGCTTTCAACTTTTGCCCCTAGTACATTTGTATCACCACCATAGATAGTTGCAAGAGTATCCCACATTTTCTTTGTAGTAGTGCAGTCCTTGATGTCTTCAAATTTGGGATAGCTTAAGGCAGATGCAATATCCAACATTGCTTGATTGTGTTCCTATTTTTCTTTCATCTCCTTGGTAGTCATAGGTGCAGTAGGTGAAACATAGTCATTTTCAACATAGTATTTTTTCAAGTCCCCAATACCAACTAGATGCAATTTCATCAGACTTTTCCATGCAAGAAACTTCTCGCTGTTCAACTTCGGTACCTCCTTCTTATGCATCTTGATCATTAGCTTCAAGTACCTTTAAACTTTCTCTCTATAAGCACCAAAAAATCTAATACCAATTGTTAATATGATTTAGAATGACAGAGAGGAGGGTGAATAAGTTGTTCTCAGGTCCAGATGTACCAATTGAACATTCAAGTACTTCAACAAACTCATATCTAATCACCAACTGAACTCGGTCTCTAAAGAACATATATCAGAAAACATATAACATGTAGTCCACTGTCCAATAGTATTTAACTTGTAGAATATCAAAAAATTCATAACAAAACATTCAAACAAGTATGACACTAGGATTTATAGTGGAAACCCAATTTGGGAAAAACCACTTTGTAACATGTTACTGATTTTTTCACTCTTTTGAAGTGAGCTCTATGAAAAGACAACCTTGTTAAAGGCTTACAAACACACTATTAGACCTGTGACCCTATTAAAGGATTTCAATCATCCTATTAGGAGTGGCTTGGTCAGAGGACTTGAGTACATTCCATTAGAATGCCACCTTGATTAAAGGATTTACCAATGATTGTTAGGTCAACCTTGATTTAAGGATTTTGACTATTACAATGGTTAGAAAGTAGCAATAGTTTATGATCTATAAAACATACAAATCACTTTGTAGATATTAGATCTAATTCACACATATATGTTGATTTACTGATGAGTATCATTTCCATCTCCATCTATGATCTGCTCAGAATTCACTTCAAGAAATCACAACTCTGATCTTCACCTTCAGCCTTCTACTTAGACTTATCAATCAATAAAATCAACATCACTAGCATACTCTGTAACCTCACCATTAGGTTTCCTTTATACCTCTCCAAATAGGTATATCTATTTTTTGCCTCTTAATCTCCTTTGTAGATCTTAGGTTAGGTGAGATCCAACGGATCCTTCCAACATTTAAGTCCTTCATACATCCTTCTAGAAACATCTTCAATATCCTCATTGAATCCATAATAAAATGATTTACCATGCATTAAATTCTCCATATAATCAATTAATAAAGTCAACACAATTTACATAACCCAAGAATTCAACTGTGTTGGTTGGAAATCTGAATTCTTCCTGCAAATGTAAATTGCTGATGCTCGGTCAATATCGTGTTCATCTCCTTGGTCATCACTATATAGCTTGGCCATCTCTTCAAACTGTCTTCCTCGGCTAACACTGTCTTGCTCGGTAATTTCCTATCACTCGACATAAAATGATGTTTGGTCAATACTATATTTACTTGGCATATACTGGTGCTCAGTTGACACTAACATCACTCAGCTTAAACTATATTTCTTCACTTTTGCTCGGTTAAGCCTACTTCTTCAATCTTTTTTCTTAATTAGATAAACAATACATTATCTCATCATAGTGCCAAATAATCAAGTACTCATTGAAGTATCAAATAACTCAACCTTTCCTTAGGTGCTATTGTTATCTCTCTTGCCCTAATCCTTTGCATCAACCAATAGATATAGTACTTTCTTAGATAGAAACTGTCTTACCAGTTAAGGTTTGACATCAATGATAATACAATTGTTCAATTGTTTCAATTGCAGTTTCTAACATCAACAACTAATATAGCAGCAACTTATCTTAGCATATTAGCTAATCCTCAATCTACATTTCTTCCTCCTCAAACCATCTTGAAACCCTCTACAATTATAGGTGAGATCATAATCTGCTATCCCACAATAAATAACCAACTAGGGTTTACAAGAAGGAACCTCAGTCAAAGACCTAGATTCACAAACCTAGATCAAGATCTAACCTTGCTCTGATACCACCTAACGTAAGGGAGGATAGATAAATGGGGCCAAAGGCTCACCCAAATACTGACCACCTTACAGAATCACAACATAGAAGCAATTACACAGAAATAAAGAGAAGGAATACATATCAAATATATTTATTCATCAAACTTCATACATGTTGAGCTATAAGGCCTTCTTAGTTATGACCAATACAAAATATAATCAACTACAAAGATATTAAAATCTTCATGCATGCGAAATCCACAATCTATCGCCTTCTAACTTTTTCTCCTCGCTGCTTCCTAAACCTAGAACAAACTATTACCTTTATACAAGAGGGCTACCGAATAGGTCAACCCAAAGAATAATCTAGATCCAACATTGGAGAAAGAAACAATGTAGATTTAGGTCCACACATTTTCTAATGAACGATTCCAACATTAAGATCACAACCAAAATTAAATGCACATGTCAGCCTAAAAAAAAAGTCAAAATAAACCCATCGATGAACAAGGCCACCGAGAAACACCGAACACACTGAACCAACTCGGTGAAAGAACACAACAAAGCCACTCCGTGAAAGGCATCGAGAAGAAACAGGTAACTCATCTCATTGGTGAACAAAATAGGAACACTCCACTGAGAACTCCAAAGTAGTTACCAAGTACATCTAACAAGCTATTGAGATACATAATTGCCAACAACCCAAGATGCTCCTACATCACTTGTGAAGGTTTTCCTAGGGTATATCTTATGTTATCTTGGGGCTTGTCTATTTGATCTATGTATGATGGTTATTATGTAAACTTGTATTCATGCTTTTCTCTCATGGGTTGTATATAAAATCAATTAAATGTAACAATGTTTGAAGCATAATTTCCTAACATATATGAGGTATCTCAATTAATATAAATTATATATAGAACCCCATTAATTGGGTTTTTTAGGTCAAGTGAGGGATAAGTTTTTGGATTCAGATCGGTCTACAAATGCACTTGGGAATAAACCTTTTTATTTGAGGCATCTAGTGGTATGACATAATGGTGGGTCTCCACCCCCAATACATTGGGTGAGCTTTCCACTCACAATATTTTTACCATATATAAGGTTATTGATATTTGGGCATTGAGATGTAGATCATTTTGTTAAAAAAAAATTCATATATCTAAAAGATAATATTTCATAATCCACTAGCTTCCTCTCTAGCATATATTGCCTACCTTCTAATAGAATCAACAAGAAGACCTTTAGAGAGATTCATTTCAACACATATACATGCACAAGTAAAAATTGCATGATTAACTATTTCTTTTTATGCATAATTATATTTACCTAAACCATTTCAATGGTATGAAAACTCAATAATTCCTAAAATTGCAAGGGCAGATAGGTAAATAAAACTAGAGATATTCTCTTAGTGGTCTAATCAATCTTACTGCTCATGAGACCTATATATGATTTATTATAGCTAGATTTGAATATATGGTTGCACGAATAGAAGAAGAACAATATAAGGATTGTATGGCACAAATTGTTAGCTTGTGGTGACTAATCAGGAAAGTACTATCCAGGAAAGTACTGTACACTTTTCCTCCTGACCTCACCGGGGTTCGGGGCCGGGCCGGGCCCCGAGCGGGGGTTTGGGGGCGGCAGCCCCCAAGAGCAGGGGTTCGGGGGCGCAGCCCCCGAGGAAATTTTTTTTTTGAGGCCGACTACTTTTTTCGGTTATTTGGGCCGACTACTTATAACTCATTCTAACCCTAAAGCGGGAAAAATATTGTATAATATGGCTTAGGGTTAGGGATTTTTTATGATGTATGATTTTAGTACTTGCGGCAGAGTTGGGCTGTAAGGGATTACAGATTGTAATCAAGTTGTAATCACTGGATAATAATAATATTGGACTCGCTGTTGGTGAACGTAGCCCAGGGATTGGGTGAACCACGTTAAATCTGTGTGCCATTGTGTTCTATTCTGTGTGGTTTATTATTTTCTGATATTAGTTATATTTGCACATAATTGTTATTTCTGCCTTGTTAATCCTAACAAGTGGTATCAGAGCGAGGTTATTTCATTTGTTCTTTCATCTATTCTCTAAAGCAGGTCTCACGAGTTAGTGGGAGAGTCTCTCGGTTAAGTGGGAGAAATGGCAGAAGAGGGTAGGCTGAAGGTTGATAAGTTTAATGGGCAGAACTTCCAGTTATGGAAGATGCAAATGGAGGATTATCTCTATCAAAAGGATCTATGGCGACCATTAGAGGGAGTAGCCAAGAAAGAGCAATCAATGTCTCAGGAGGATTGGGATATTTTGGATAGGAAGGCACTGGGGAGTATTCGTCTATGCCTGGCATAATCGGTGGCATTCAATATTACTGAAGCAAAGACAGCTAAAGATCTGATGGAAACCCTAGCGAAGTTGTATGAAAAGCCTTCAGCTTCAAACAAGGTATTTCTTATGAAGCGTTTATTTAATATGAAAATGGTAGAAGGTGGATCAGTTACTGATCATTTGAATGAGTTTAATACAGTTACAAGTCAATTAACCTCAGTTAAAATTACTTTTGATGAAGAGGTTAGGGCTCTCTTGATTTTGTGTTCTTTGCCAGAAAGCTGGAATGGCTTGGTAATGGCTGTTAGTAATTCTGTTTCTGGTTCTAATACCCTAAAGTATGATGATGTTATTGGTGTTATATTGAGTGAGGAAATTCGTAGGAAAAGCTCAAGGGCATCCACATCGGGTAGTGTATTGAACACAGAAAGCAGAGGCAGAACAAGAGATAGAGGAAACAACTCTGGAAATCATGGGAAATCAAGAGGAAAATCAAAGGGAAAGAGGTCTGAATCTAAAGGGCCAAATGATTGCTGGTACTGTGGAAAACCAGGTCATAAGAAGAAAGATTGTTGGTCTCGGAAGAAAGATCAAGGAGACAAAAATGATGGAAACAAGGAGGCAAATGTGGTAAGTAACAAATCTGAGGAGGATGCTTTGCTCTTGTCCTTAGAAAGTATTGATGATTCATGGGTTTTAGATTCTGGGGCTTCATTTCATGCTACACCCCATAGAAGTTATTTTGTTGATTATGTCCAAGGGGATTTTGGGCTAGTTTATTTGGGAGATAATGAACCCTGTCAGATTGTTGGAAAGGGAAAAATTAAGATTAAGTTGCAGAATGGGAATCATTGGCTACTACAAGAGGTAAGACATGTTCCAAGGCTGAGTAGGAATTTAATTTCAGGAGGGCAACTGGGTGATGAGGGTTGCACAGTTACTTTTAATGATAAAAATTGGAAGGTTTCAAAAGGTTCCTTAGTAGTAGCAAAAGGTGTGAAAGTAGGCACCTTATATCTTTGTACAGGTCATACTGTTCCTTCTACTTTAATTGTTTCAGAAGATAATGAATGCTCAGGAACAGTGGCTGCAGTTGAGCAGGAAGAACATCAAACTGTTGCTGTAGATTTTGACACAGCACTGTGGCACAACAGACTCGGGCACATGAGTGAAAAAGGTATGAAATTACTTCATTCAAAGAAAGTTTTACCTGGTCTGAAATGTGTCAATATGGATTTCTGTGAAAGTTGTGTTTATGGAAAACAAAAGAGAGTTAGTTTTGTGAAGAGTGGGAAGGAAAAGAAAAATGAGAGATTAGAGCTTGTGCATACAGATGTATGGGGACCAGCTCAGGTATCTTCCCTTGGTGGCTCTCTGTATTATGTTACATTTATAGATGATGCAACAAGAAAAGTATGGATTTATTTCCTTAGACAGAAATCTGATGTATTTCAAACTTTTAAGAAATGGAAATGCTTGGTTGAGACTGAGACTGGTAAAAAGTTAAAATGTCTCAGATCTGATAATGGTGGTGAGTATTGCAGCACAGAATTTGAAGAATATTGTTCCTCTAATGGTATTCGTAGGCAGAAAACTGTACCAAGGACTCCACAAGAAAATGGAGTGGCTGAATGCATGAACAGGACAATAATGGAGCGTGCAAGGAGTATGAGGTTGCATGCTAGGCTGCCCAAAAATATGTGGGCAGAGGCAGTGAACACTGCTGTTTATTTAATCAATAGAGGCCCCTCTACTCCTTTGGACTGTGGTATTCCAGAGGAAGCATGGAGTGGTAAGAAGGTGAGTTATTCTTTTCTCAAAACCTTTGGTTGTGAAGCTTTTGCACTTATAGATTCTGAAAATAGAACCAAGCTGGAAGCTAAGTCAAAGAAATGTGTATTTGTTGGGTATGGCATTGATGAATTTGGTTATAGGCTTTGGAATTTTGAAAATCATAAAATTGTAAGAAGCAGGGATGTCATATTCAATGAGAAAGTATTGTACAAAGATCTGTTGCTGCAGCATGAGAAGAAAGAAAATGACTATGTAGTACTGGATGATACTCCACAAGTTCATGTTCCAGTAGTTCCTTATGCTCCGCAACAACAGCAACAACAAATACCACACACCCCAGTGAGTGTTAGATGGTCAACAAGGCTATGTAGACCTCCAGAAAGATTTTCTCCATCTTTGTATTCTATTCTGTTAACAGATGCTGGTGAACCTGAATGTTATAATGAAGCTGTGCAGGTGGATACAAAGCTTCAGTGGGAGTCTGCAATGACAGATGAAATGGACTCTTTTCTGAAAAATCAGACATGGGATTTATGTAAGTTACCTGCAGGTAAAAGGGCTTTACAGAATAAATGGGTTTACAGGATCAAAGAAGAGGATGGAGGTACGAAAAGATTTAAAGCCAGATTAGTTGTAAAAGGATTTGCACAGAAACATGGTATTGATTTTGATGAGATATTTTCTCCAGTTGTTAAAATGACTTCTATTCGTACTGTTTTAAGTATTGTGGCTACTGAAGATTTGCATTTAGAGCAGCTTGATGTTAAAACAGCCTTTCTTCATGGTGATTTGGATGAAGAAATATATATGGTTCAGCCACAAGGATTTGAGGTCAAGGGTAAGGAGAATTTGGTGTGCAGATTGCAGAAAAGTTTATATGGCTTGAAGCAAGCACCTCGGCAATGGTATATTAAATTTGACACTTTTATGAATGGGCATGGATATAGTCGGTGTCATTCTGACCATTGTGTTTATTTTAAGAGGTTGGATGATGACAGCTACATTATTTTATGTTTATATGTTGATGATATGCTTGTAGCTGGGTCTAACATGGATCACATTAAGGGGTTGAAACAACAGTTAGCAAAATCTTTTGCTATGAAGGATTTGGGGGCAGCAAAACAAATCCTTGGTATGAAAATTTGTAGAGATAGAAAAAATAGGAAATTGTCTCTATCTCAGGCTAATTATATTGAGAAGGTGTTGCAACGTTTCTCTATGGAAAATGCCAAAGCTGTCAGCACACCTTTGCCTGGTCATTTGAAATTGACTAAGGATATGTGTCCCAAGACACCAGAAGAAGAGACTAAAATGTCTAAGGTACCTTATGCTTCAGCTGTGGGGAGCTTAATGTATGCTATGGTATGTACTAGGCTAGATATTGCACACGCAATGGGAGTCGTTAGCCGTTATATGAGTAACCCTGGTATTGAGCATTGGAATGCAGTCAAATGGATTCTCAGATATTTGAGAGGCACATCCAGTAAGTGTTTACACTTTGGGGGTTCTACTACTACTGTACAAGGCTATGTTGACTCAGATTTGGCAGGAGATATAGATAGCAGGCGGAGTACTACAGGTTATATATTTACTGTTGGTGGGACAGCAGTGAGTTGGATTTCTCGACTACAAAAGGTGGTTGCTTTATCCACTACAGAGGCAGAGTATGTTGCTGCTACAGAGGCAGCCAAGGAGATGATATGGCTTCAATTCTTCATGGAAGAATTGGGACATCCACAAAAGGATAATTTTCTACATACAGATAGCCAAAGTGCCATTCATCTTGCAAAGAATTCTGCTTTGCACTCAAAGACAAAACACATACAGTTGCAGTACCATTTCATTCGATCAGTTTTGTTTGATGGACAGTTAAGGCTGGAAAAGATTCATACTGATGATAATCCTGCAGATATGTTTACCAAGGTAGTAACAAGGGAGAAGTTGAACTCATGTTCAGCTTCAGTTGGTCTTTTAGACTGAACAAAATAAAGGAACAACTGAGTCCAAGGTGGTTCAATCCAGTGGGAGCCTCATGTGGGTAGCGGTATTGCTACAGGATCAGTCTCCAAGTGGGAGGTTTTTTAGTATAGTGTGGATACTGATCAGTCACCAAGTGGGAGATTGTTAGCTTGTGGTGACTAATCAGGAAAGTACTGTACTACTTTTTTCGATTATTTGGGCCGATTACTTATAACTCATTCTAACCCTAAAGCGGGAAAAATATTGTATAATATGGCTTAGGGTTAGGGATTTTTTACGATGTATGATTTTAGTACTTGCGGCAGAGTTGGGCTGTAAGGGATTACAGATTGTAATCAGGTTGTAATCACTAGATAATAATAATATTGGACTCGCTGTTGGTGGACGTAGCCCAGGGATTGGGTGAACCACGTTAAATCTGTGTGCCATTGTGTTCTATTCTGTGTGGTTTATTATTTTCTGATATTAGTTATATTTGCACATAATTGTTATTTCTGCCTTGTTAATCCTAACACAAATCATGACCAATATGAGAATACTATCACACTTTTTTTTTTATGTCTATTAAGTACCACACATAATCAATTAAATAATTTTGTAGATGATTCAATTAAGAAAATATGGAGACCTTCATGATTAATTATAGTACAATTAAAATTTTAAAGATTTTTCCTCTTCTACTGATATTTAGAATTCTGAGAGTGACGAGGGAGAGTATGTCACCCCAGAGAAAACTTCCCCTTCTTATATTGCCGCCAACTCCACCCATGTATTTGAGAGCCCTAATGCATATATTGATCCCACCCTTGAACCCCCAACTTGTGCCAACTCACCATTCCCTATCCTGAGGCTTGATAAGAATGTTATTGTTGAAGAAGCAAGTAGCATTAAGGAGGAAATCGACAACAAGTTTATTGATATTGAGAATAAGTTGGATGGTCTGAATATGAAAGTGCGTGAGATTATGAGCAACGCTAAGGCTATGGACAAGAGGATGCAAGATATAGCTTGCTTCACATTGAAGGTCATGCATAGTTCGACTGCTACTCTCTCTCTCTCTCTCTCTGCTGCAAGATAACATCTCCAATGACAAACCAAGTGATGAAGAGGATTATAAGGACCTCTTCAAGTTTCTCACAGAAGACTAGGCAAGGATGATGCTATCCAAGACTAACCTTAGTAAAAATAAATAATGTGGGTTGCTTCTTGGTGGTTTTTTTGGTTCTCTGATGGCCTTCATGGATTTTTAAGTTTCTCTTTTATGTGTACTATTAGCTAGTTTACTATGGACTCTGCTCATTATAGCCCTGTGGGGCATAATATGGTTTTTATTCAGACTCTCTTAAACTCTGGTAGATATTTTGCAGGTGGTTGTCTTTTTGTTGATAGTTTGCTGACAATGGTTATTTTGTTGATGATCTAATGTTCTGTAATGGGTCAACCCCCTAGTTTTCACTGCTTTTAATATCAAAAACTATAGTGCAATTATATTCTACCATGGACACAAGTAAATAGAATGAGTAAAGCATTTAACAAAAAAAAATAAGACACTCATAAAATCATGTGCTTATTTGTTCCCTTTGTATCCTTTTGTGTTTATTCTTGGAGCATATTGTCATGGTAATATATGCTCATATCAAAGGTAAAGATTGATTGCTCAAGATATATTTGCTAGGAATATCACTCAAAAGATATATTACAAGAATAAATTTGAATTATCAATAGGCATAGTAAGGAAGCAATCATATAATGAGACTACAAAATTTCTCTATGAATGTATGACTACAATCTTTGTAATAAAAAATGGTCAAGTAATATATTCCAAATAAAATAATTCAATATCTATGATATTGCTATCATGATTCAACAATGTAATATTTGAATCAAAATCATTGACCTATGTTTCTTGAATAGTATAGCTTGCAAGATCCTTACTCTCATATCTCATTATAAAAAGAACTGTTTGTCTTTCTTGAAACACCTTAAATAATTAATATCTTTGTGTATAAGTAAATTCAAGCCATTAGACATTTTACACGATTAATCAAAATCATTCATTACCCTATTTATTTGACAAAAGTATGGAATGTCTAAATCGTAAACTAAAACGCAAATCTTATCAAGGAGGACACTTTTGTTTCTTCGAACTTCTTCAAACTTCCCTTTATACATTTTACGTTTTAGTTTACGATTTAGCAAATACCCAAAAGTATCAGACTACGTGTATTTTACCGTAGAATATAAGAATTTTACTCACATAACTTGATCTAGCACAGAGCCGCTTGCAATTCTTCAACAAATAATAAAATCAATCATTTCTGCTGTCTAATTACTGCCTCTCCGTGCAAGGAAACACAGTAATTATAGCGTGATGAACACTGACTGACTACGACTATTTAGAGATAACACAAATATTAAAGGAATTTAACTTTTAGGGTACACTGACTGCGACTCTTAACAATAAAGCGTCCCTTGCATTGTCTTTTCTCGGCTATTAATGGAAAGTGTATAATCCCAAACGTGGAGGGTGAAGATTCAATCCGGAGGTCTTGGAATGCATTCTGTAGAGTCTATCTTTCCGTACAACATTTCCAAAAGGAAACTAGAGGAATTTCATACAAATTCGGAATTATTTCTTTCGTATGCTGCCCTGCGAAAGAGGTAAAACCTACCTAAAATAGCATCATCTAATTTTCGTATCTTGCCTTTGATTGAATACGTAAGGCTGCAATTTGAGAGGTTTGGGAGCATAACCAGAGCACGGTGCCGTCACCGTATGGATATTTTCCTGTGTTTTAGTTAGGGTTTCGTTAAGTTCTGCTGTTCTGCAAATATTTGTGTGATTTTAAAAGTCGTTTGGAAACAATGATGTAATTTCAAAAGCTGTTTACAAATATTTGTGTAATTTCAAAAGAGCTCAAGTAATTTCAGAAACTCTTTGCAAATATTTGTGTAATTTCAAAAGAGTTTGTGTAATTTCACAAGCTCTTGGTAAATATTTGTATAATTTCAAAAGAATTTGTATAATTTCAAAAGCTATTTGCAAATATGTGTGTAATTTCAGAAGATCTTTGCAAAGATTTGTATAATCTCAAAAGAACTTGTATAATTTCAAAAACTGTTTGCAAATATGTGTAATTTCAAAAGATCTTTGCAAATCTTGTATGATTTCAAAAACTCTTTGCAGATAAAGTATTTGAGGTTTAAAATGGGCAAAGCAAGAAGAGAACTAAAGAAAATAGAGAAAGCCGCGGCGAGACATTTGAGTTTCTCAAAGCGGAAGAAGGGTCTGATAAAGAAGGCGAAGGAGCTTTCCATTCTCTGCGACGCAGATGTTGGGCTTATCGTTTTTTCTGCAACGGGGAATCTCTTCGAGTACTGCAATACCCGGTACTTTTCTTCGTCCCTTTATTTATTTATTTAGAAAAAAATGTACAGTTCTTCCATAATCTCCTTTAGGAAAGTTCGTACGAATAACGAATACATGATAAGGCAGTTTTCATAAATATTTGCACTAATTAACAGCTGTACAAAAAGTGGTCCTTGTGGGAAATGTCTATCCCAACATCAAAGGGTGTCTTGAAAAGACATTTGACTACATTTAATAGTTAAATTAAAATTTAAACTAGCAGTCGCATGCTTTTGTGCATGCAACAATTAACCGATAAGAGTCTTAAAATTCAGAAAGAAACAAAATTGAAAAACCTAAATGAAATAATATACAATCCAAAGATCTCAACTATTTCGTGACAGATTGTGGCTCTAGTCAAGAATCCTTTCACTGTAATAATGCATTCCAAGCCAAAGTTGTTGCAATTCTTCTAAAGTAACTGCATTGGCCCTCTAATATATGTCACTGTGCTACCACATCTTTTTGCATTCCTTGTCTTGTCCCCAGAAGGATCAAATCACTCGTAATATCAATTTATTTCAACTTGTTTCTATAATCAACATTCATTTTCCTTATAAATTTATGGTATTACCTAATCTGATTTGAACACAAAAACATATAAGATTTTAAGCATAACCAAATCAGCCTTTCAACCCCATAAAAGTTTAGAACAACAACATAAAAAAAAAAATTCCAAATTATTTCACTATATAAAAAAAAAATGTTTGTTTTCAACTTCCAAACGTATTTTAATAACTATTGGATTTTCAGATAAGCTTAACTCTTCAAAGATATAACACAATAAAATTTTCAGAGAAGATCCATAGAGAAAAACTCTTGTGCTAGAAAATATATTATTGTTTCTTTAATTAAAAAAATTCAAAACTAACACAATTTAGAGTTAAATACAAAACTTTTGCTTCCTAAAACAATATGAACATGCCAGAATATTGGCAATAGGTAACGAATAAATCAATCATGAACAACCATATTCAGAAGAACCAACAACATAGAAATTTTTACCTTGTAGAACAAAACAACAACTCAAAATCCAATGTTATAAGGTTAAAAAAATCTTCCCAAAATTGGTAAAAATCCTTTTCTTATTGTCAGAAATTCAACAAGTAATTATTCTACAAAAATCATGTCCATGCTTTGATAGGGTTAAGTCGCAAGATAAAGCTATTTCCAAGAATTAGCAAACACTATGATAGAAGATACTAAAAAAAACTTGTGGTTTCCAAGAAAAAATAGAGATAAGAATGAAAAAAAGGTAACTTGCTAAAACAACATAAAAGAAAGCCAAAGTGATTTTCACAGCCGGAAAACTAAAATCAGGGCAAAGAGGCTGACAATTTTTCAACAAAAAAATACATTTTCAGGGAGCAAAGCTCCCACAAATAGCCTATCGGCTAAAATATTGTTATATTGTAATTTTTGATTTTATTATCAAGTGCAATAAAATATTTTGTTAGGCACTGTTTTGATGTCTGTATAGACATTTTCCTTCTTGCTTATGAAATAGTAGGTTTAGAGAGTGGTCTTAAAAGTTTAGTTTTTGAAAATTATCTAGAAGTTATTTAGAACAAGATTTTTTTGTATTATTAAGATTTGAATTTAACATCATTTAGATGTCTATCACATAGACTTTGAAAAAAGTTTGTTTATTAAATAATTTATTGTTGAATGCATATATTGTTCTTTCAATTATTATTTCTATTTGTATTTTATTAAGAATTTATGTTTTATTTGAGTTACTTATATATTTAATACTAGTAGATTTAATCTTTCTAAAAAACACTTGTCAATCTTTATTATTTAGCTTAAGGTAGCAAATTTTGAGAGTGAAAATCTTAACCTCATTATTTTAATATAATATTTCATACAAATCAAGCACTTTTTACAATGATAATATATATGATAAGAACACTTATTTAGATTTCACTCTTCATTTCAAAATTAAAATGATTTCTTTTATGATGGTGTAGCTTTCTTAGTTTGTTTTAAAGAAGAAATGTGAATCTAAGGTTTTGATATTTTGAAATTATTAAACTTTTAATATAAATATTTACAACATAATGAAGTTAGAAGAAACTATACATTTTCTTCTAGAATTTTTTTTGAAAGCATTTGTATTATAAAAAAGAGGCTTAAGAAACACTCAAAATATATAAGAAGGTAGAGGAGACCATGCCTATTCTTCAAGGATTTTGTTGAAAATATTTGTATTATAAGAAAAATCTATGATAAAGAAATTCTTATAATATAAAGAAGGTAAAGGAAATTATGCTTTTTTTTGTTGAAAACATTTGTTCTATAAGAAAAATTGAAACTAAGATATGTTATTATGTCAGCTTCTTAAAAATTTGTTGGCATACTAAAGACAAGCATACAACCTCCCATAATATTTTATTGAAAATATTTATAGTTAACAAAAAATTAGGTCAAATATGGTGTCACCTTTAACATTTAAAAAATATTAAAAATAGAAAAAAATTGAAGAGGCGAGTATGTCTCATTCTTCTTTGGACCTAGATTCATTATATGGACCCTAATGCCCTATTATTGGATCTTATTGACCCATCCACATCATTTTCTCGATGTATCTTATTGCATTATGATATCCCTTACCACAATGTCTAAGATATATGCTACTACTTTTCTTTAGTCAAATATAGCTAATAGGATAGTCATTAGTTCTGGTATGACCAAAACATAAGAATTTTTTTCATTACGAAATATTTCAATTCTACCATTAAAAAGACTCGCTAAAGAGTGAAATAGGTTATTCATTAAAATCATTTTTTGTTTTTGAGAAACACAACATGAAGTATATGATACAAATAAAATAAGAAATGTTGGAAGTTATGCATGAACTTCTGGTTTCAATTATCTATGTATTTCTAGCATCAGCAGTTCAGATCACACTCTGTGATCCATCATCAAGATGTTATAGCATGAAAGATATGTAAGATAGGCCAAGTCTGCGACTTTCTTCATTAGTTTGATCCTTAACAACTCTCTAGTTGTTTAGATATGAAACAAAGCTCCCTTCCACAAAGGGTATTGATTAAACTAATCAGTTTTTGATAATCCATTTGAATATTATGCATGAACTTCTAGTTTTAGTTGTGTATGTATTTTTAGCATCAATGTTTCGGATCACATGTTGTGATCCATCATCAGGATGTAAGAGTATGTAGGATATGTAAGATAGGCCAAGTCTGCAACTTTCTTCATAAGTTTGATCAGTTATCAGATAATTATAACCTTTATCAACTTCAATAGATTTTAACCATGTAAGAAATGTAACCAACAACCATAGAAAGATATTCATACACAATAACACAATGACACAAGATATGTTGACTAGGGAACCTCTTGATCAATGAGTAAACCCCGGTGGGAATGATGCCCACAAAAGATGCACTAATATGAATATTCCTTTTGAAAGGATGGACTCTGTTAGGAGTCTTATGAAATACATTAAGTACATATGAATCCCTGTTAGGAGATTTTGAATCCCTGCTAAAAGATTCTAACTCTGTTAGGAGTTATGGAAGATAGAAGGACCCACTGCCCAAACAACTTCAATGGAAAGATCACTGAACAGACTGTCCAATTGATCTCTAGATTATTCAACAAAACAATATCAAAATATTACTGATCTCAACAATATGTTACCTCTCCTTTGACTGTGGAAAACCGTAGTCACTGCTACACCGGATCTCAATTTTAGATCTTTGTACCTTGCATATCCTCTTTCCACAAATTCTCTTTCACAATTTCATTCACTCTTACATTACTACTTCATTACATATTACAACAAGGAAAACATTCCTTCCTTTATACCACACTCAAGTAATTACAAATGAGTCACCATACAAATTACAAAATAAAAGTTTCCACACGTTACATCAAAATTACACAAAACTATTAGCTTCCAATTAGAATAACTCTTCACTCGTGCGACCTCGAAGTTTGCATTATCATCCACATCACTATCAACATGTCTTCAAATACTCTCTAACTGTGCATAACCAGATTCCATCCCGATTAGGAGATATCATTCGATTACCACAAACCGCTACTCAGGAACACTGCCTGAATACTGCTTCCACTGAAATGCTCATAACTTTTATGAATAAATGAATTACTGTCTACGCTCTTAACCATGAACATATAACACATCATAGAATAAGTCCTCAACATCGCATAGCTTGATGTCTAATATCCGACGTGCACTAATCCAAACATTGTCTTCTCCTCTGCTAATCTTCAGTAGATCACTATGTTGACATCAACGACAGTCATAGTCATGAATGCAACAACAACTGCTATAGAATGGCTGCTAATAATCCCATAGGATATATTTAACATTCATTCCTAACAATCTCCCCCATTGGCATTAATGGCAACATAGATGAAAAACATCCAATGTTCCATAAATCCAACACTGCAATACTGCTGCTCTGAAAAATACTTCAAGTCCTCTTCATCAATCAAATCTTTCTTTGTTTTCCTATTCAGCTCTCCAATAGATAGTACAAATGGTTTTTCATGTACACTTCTCCCCCATTGACATCAATGATAGAAATTTCATCATTATGTCAACAACAACTCCAATGTCAAAAGACACTGTTCAAAAAATACATTCACTAGAGTCCTCATGACTCAGCTTAGATACACATACTCCCCCATAGAGGAAGTACCAACATCCAGTCTAGAAGAAAAATAGGGCTCATATACCACTGGATGGATGCAACAATTTGCATCACTTCTCAAAAGTAGGATGGGGCATAACCCCGAGCATACCTCTCAGATACTCAAATGTATCCTTAGGAAAAGGTTTTGTAAATATGTCTGCAATATGCTCCTTTGTGCTTATGTATTCAAGTTTGACTTCTTTCTCAACAACTTTCTCTCTTACTATATGATACTTTATCTCTATATGCTTTGTCTTAGAATGTAATATAGGGTTCTTAGACATACTAACTGTGCTGATGTTGTCACAATGTATAACAACAGGCTCAAAATTTTTTATTCCAATATCCTTCAGCATTTGCTTCATCCAAATTATCTGGTTACAATTGTTTGCTGCTCCTACATACTCTGCTTCTTGCTAAGCCAAGAAACCAATCTTTCTCCAAGGAAAAATGCTCCACCACTAGTGCTCTTTTTATCATCAATACTGCCTCCCCAATCAGCATCTATATATGCACATAGGGTAAAATCATCAGATTTTTCATACCCCAATCCATACTCAATTGTGCCTCTTAAATATCTCAGTATCCTCTTCACTGCTGCATAATGTGATTCTCTAGGTTTAGCTTGAAATATTGCACCATTCCAACTAAATGTGCTATATCAGGTCTTGTATGTGTCAAGTACTTTAATCCTCCAATCATAGATATGTAATTCTTCTATCCCATTGTAGGAGTCTCATCTGTGCTAGATAACTTATGTCTAATTACCATAGGTGTTCCAACTGGTTTACAGTTCTCCATTCCAAATATCTTCAACAAATCATTCAAGTACTTTGTTTGACTTACAAAGATACCATCATTGTTCTATGTTATCTACAATCCCAAAAAATATTTCATTTCACCAATCATACTCATTTCAAATTTAGTCTTCATTTCATCTGCAAATTTATCACTAGCTTCATCTTCTCCTCCAAAAATGATATCATCAAAAAAAATAACTACAACCAAAAAACCATTTTCAATTTCTTGTGTACAGGTTGCTATCAATTGTTCCTTTTGTAAATCCTAATTTCAACAAATACTTGTCCAATCTTGCACACCAAGTTCTAGCTGCTTTCTTTAGTCCATATAAAGCTTTCTTTAGTTTACATGCCATGTCTCCTTCTTGAGTTAAAGGAAAACCTTCAGGCTGCTCAATGTAGACTTGTTCCAACTCTCCATTCAGAAATGCTGACTTCACATCCATCTAATACACTTTGAATTTCTTAAAAGCTGCATAGGCCAAAAACATTCTTACTGCTTCAATTCTTGCTACTGGTGCAAAATTTTCTTCATAGTCAATTCCTTCTTGCTGCGAGTATCCTTTACATACCAATCTTGTGTTCCTTACTACTTCTCCTTGTTCATTCATCTTGTTTCTGAATACCCATTTTGTTCCAATAACATTCTTATCTTTAGGTCTAGGGACCAATTCCCATGTCTTGTTCTTTTCAATCTAATCTAGTTCTTTCATAGCTTTAATCCAATGTTCATGTTCACAAGCTTCACTAGTAGATTTAGGTTCAATTTGAGAAATCAAACATAACTGTTCTTGTACCTTATTTTGAGTCAGAACTCCTCTGTCTATGCTTCCAATAATCTGCTGAACAGGATGATTCCTTGATAAATTCTTGTTAGGTGTCACTGTCTCAGATCTCACTTCAGGTATCGGTTCTTAAATGATCTCACTGTGGCTTTCATTCAACAAATCACTATTAGTTTCATAGAATAATTCGGTAGTCTCAATGTTAGATCTAGGATGAGTTCCTTCATTTGATTCATAATCAAGCATCCTTTCCTAAATTTTGAACTTTTCATCAATTTTAACATTTGGGCTCTCAACAATAGTCTTAGTTCTCTTATTGTAACATCTATAAGCTTTGCTCTTCAAAGAATATCCAAGAAATATACCTTCATCACTTCTAGGATCAAACTTTCCAATGTCATCATCTCTCTTTATATAACATTTTCTTCCAAAAATTCTAAAATACTTAACTCAGGGTGCATGTCCAAACCATAGTTCATAGGGTGTCTTGTCTATGTCTACTCTGATTTGTACTCTATTCATTGTATACACTGATGTGTTCACTGCTTCTCTCCAGAATATCTTTGCTAAGTCATTCTCAAATAACATAGCTCTTGCTGCTTCAATCACTGATCTGTTTCTTCTTTTTGCAACACCATTTTTTTCAGGTGTCCTAGGGGCTAAAAATTGTCTCTTTATACCATTCACTTCACAAAAGGTGTTAAATTCTCTAGAAGTAAATTCTCCACCTCTATCTGATCTCAAATATTTAATCTTCATTCCAGATTCATTCTCAACTTTATTCTTAATGATCTTAAACTTATCAAATGCTTCAAATTTTTCTTTAAGAAATGCAATCCACATCATTCTTGTAAAGTCATCAACAAGAATCATAAAATACCTTTCTCCATAGAATCCTCTAGTCCTTGTAGGACCGCTCAAGTCTATATGAACAATCTCCAACTTCTCTACTGATGTAAACTTCTTACTAAGAAATGAGCTTCTCTTCTATTTAGCCATCACACATTCCTTGCAAATCATGTTAGTAGGCTTCATAATTCTAGGCAAATCTCTTACTGCAAGTGCAATACTCACTTTCACAATGTTATCAAAATTTATATGACAAAATCTTCTGTGCCATAACCAACTATCATCAATCTTAGTAATCAAACATGTCATCTCAGTAGGATTCAACTGAAATACATTACCTCTTGTTCTAGATCGAGTACCAATCAAATTTCCATCTTTGTCTTTTTTCACACATGTTTTCTCAATAAACCAAACTTGATATCCCTTATCAACTAACTATCCAATACTCAAAAGATTATGTTTCAAACTATCCACAAAGTAAACATCATTAGTATTAGTCTTTCCATCAAGAGTAATAGATCCTATACCTTTAATCAAACAAGGTGCATTGTTTCCAACTCTAACAACTCCTCCATCATGATTGTTAAACTTTATGAACTTTTTCATGTCTCTAGTCATATGATGTGAACAACCATTGTCTATAATCCATTCAGATTTCTTTTCAACTTGAGAAACTAGAGCTTTTTCTTCCTTAACCTCTGTTTCAGGATTTTCTTCTTTAATTGCTACAAATCCTATATCATCATTATTCTCAGTATCACTTTCACTTAAGGTTCTCTCTATACTAGCTTCAAGTTCTTCATCATTAGCATAATAACATTCCTTAGATCTTCTAGGCTTAAAATTGTTTCTGTACTTCTTAACTCTCTTAGGACATTTAGATGCAAAATGACCATATTCTTGACATGTCCAACATTTAAAAACTTTCTTACCATCTAGTTCTCTCTTCACAAGCAAGGCAATACCTTCTTCAATCTTCCTGTCTTCTTCATTTCTAGATCTGCTGCTGTCAGCATAATCTCCACTCACACTGATGCTTCTTGACAAAGTAGGGTGAACACTAAGAGCACTGAATGTTGTCTCCATTCCAGGTAAGTCTCCTGATAACCTCAGGTTCATTTCTGCTGCTTCCAATATTCCAAGAAGAGTCTCTCTTGTAAAGTTCGTAGTATAAGGTATAACTTGTTAAATCATCTGTGTTGTCTACTTAAATGCAGGAGTCAATGTCCTCAAAATTTTCCAGATCACTTCATTCTCTATCTTTTTTCCACCACAAGATTTTATACCTGCAACACTCTCTGACATTCTACCAATATAGCTTCTAACATATTCATCTTCCATCATTCTTATATCTTCAAAAGCACATATCCAATTATGTAATCTGACTTTCTTTGCATGTTCATCACCTTTAAAAGTAGACTATAAAGCTAACCAAATTTCATGAGATGTTTTCAAATATTTTACCTGACTATACTCATCCTCCAGAAGGGCTAACAAAAGTGCTTCTCTGGCAAGTATGTTACACATGAATAGATCTCTTTCATCATTAGTACATGTTTCAATATCATCATCATCAATGACAGTCTTCTCATTCTTAGTAATCAACCAATAACCTAATCCTAAACATAGTAGATGTGTCTTCATCTTTTCTTTCCATCTGTCAAAATTCACTCCATCAAACTTAGGGCTTTCTTTCCTGAAATTTTCCATGGATCTCCTTAAGCTGTAAAAATTTTTTTTCAAGGACCTGCCGCTTTGATACCAATTGTTAGAAAGTAAAGTCCACCAAGATAACTAAGAGGGGCGGGTGAATCAGTTATCAGATAATTATAACCTTTATCAACTTCAATATATTTTAACTATGTAGGCAATGTAACCAACAACCATAGAAAGATATTCATACACAATAACACAATGACACAAGATATGTTGACTAGGGAACCTCTTGATCAAAGAGTAAACCCCCGTGGGAATGATGCCCACAAAAGATGCACTAATATGAATATTCCTTGTGAAAGGATGAACTCTGTTAGGAGTCTTATGAAATACATTCAGTACATATGAATCCTTGTTAGGAGATTTTGAATCCCTGCTAAAAGATTTTAACTTTGTTAGGAGTTATGGAAGATAGAAGGACCCACTTCCCAAATAGCTTCAATGGAAAGATCACTGAACACACTATCCAAATGTTCTCTAGATTATTCAACAAAATAATATCTTAATATTACTGATCTCAACAATATGTTACCTCTCCTCTGATTGTGCAAAACCGCACTCTCCGCTACACCAGATCTCAATTTCAGATCTCTATACCTTGCATATACTCTTTCCACAAATTCGCTTGCACAATTTTATTCACTCTTACATTACTACTTCATTACATATTACAAGGAAAACATTCCTTCCTTTATACCACACTCAAGTAATTACAAATGAGTCACCATACAAATTACAAAATAAAAGTTTCCACACATTACATCAAAATTACACAAAATTGTCAGCTTCCAATTAGAGTAACTCTTCACTTGTGCGACCTCAAAGTTTGCACTATCATCCACATCACTATCAACATATATTCAACTACTCTCTAACTGTGCATAACCAGATTCCATCTCGATTAGGAGATATCATCCGATTACCATAGACCGCTACTCAGGAACACTGCCTAAATACTGCTTCCACTGAAATGCTCATAACTTCCATGAATAAATGAATTACTGTCTACACTCTTAACCATGAACATATAACACATCATAGAATAAGTCCTCAACATCGCATAGCTTGATCTCTAATATCCCACGTGCGCTAATCCAAACACTTTTTGCTCCTCTGCTAATCTTCAATAGATCATTGTGTTGACATCAATGACAATCACAGTCATGAATGCAATAACAACTGCTACAGAATGGCTGCTAATACTCCCATAGGATATATTCAACATTCATTCCTAACAGCTATTATAAATAGTAGAATATGATGGACCATTTAACAACAGATATCATGAAAAAATACCTCCAATGAAAGTGTTGCCCTCCCACAAATCGGAGTTTTGAACCACAACCAAAAGGGATTCGTTAGACAAAATACCTTGCTTGAACACTTTCAAACCAATTGCTTCTAAATCCTCCAGTGATTGAAGAAAATCAAATATGTTAGATAAGAAGATTGACATAATTTGGCTTGGAAATATACTCCTCCTTGCAGTAGGTGACAAGATTTCCTCACCAATGAGGCATCTAATGTTCCTTCTACATTGATAGCACTCCATGTAGAAGATTTCATCGAGCTTGTTGTATGAAATTTTCTCATCGAATGGTCGTTCCCCAAGGAGTGGTAGAATATAGACATAGAAGTTGTGATGATGATATTCCATATGGTGCCTTTGATAATTACTACAAACAACCTAGACCTAGTTATCTTCTTCAAAATCAATAGTAGAGCTAGAGATACTCATATTTGGATGTCAAAAATACCCAGTATCACCTCCTTTAAGAATGCAGAAAGTGTGCAAGAGAAGAAGGGATGATTGAAATTGTATGCACAAACTAATGTATTTGACACATGAAATAGATCAGCAATCAATAATCAAACATCTTGATACTTTATCCATTTGCAACACTGATTACTAAAAACCCTATATTTCCTTTTAAGCTTGATTGATTTTGATGAAATCACTTACCTTTTGGCTCACATGGATATACGCATGCAAGACATGCATGGAATGCTGAGTTGTAAATTGAGTTGTAGTTGCCACATATATCTTTAAATTTGAAATGACATTATTCATCATTAAGTATTAAATACCTCTTCGTGGAATGCTCCAGATTGATAACAGTGAGTTAAGAAAGCCATTAAATGTGAATTTTAAATATCAAACTTCCCCAATAAATGGCTTAGACCCCTTCTGAAATTTCCTACATGAATAGATATCATTTTAAAATTGAAACAACACTCTTCAGAATTCCCGTTACATAAACATGAAGACTCATCTGACGTGTTCTGCATGAGCTGAATTGACTTGTTTGCATTTAATCTTGAATTGAAGTTCTTCATAGTACCTGATACCACACCAAAACACCCAAAATAGGGGATGACGTGAACACCATGTATAATCTTGGAGGCTCAGGAAAGTACCGTTAAAAAGTAGCTCAAATTCTATATTCACACAATTTACCTTGTATGTTACTTTCGTGGGTCATAATAGCTGCCTTTGGTGAAGAGTGAATAGGCTTTCATACCCATCCAAAGAGGTTTTAATTTAATTGAATTTCCACTTATCCTTCAAGTGATATGTCTATCTTGAGACTTGTTGATGTAAGAAGTTATAGATCGTTTAGAGACCCTAATATATATAACCTATATATAATCCACATATCACTTTGTCTCTATGTATCTAAGTATAATCAATCCCATGACTACCTCTATGTTGTATTATGCATTCTGTCCCGTTCAATAATTTGTGCTAGTTGAGAAAAATTACTCCACTTGACATTGTTATCTAGTGTACCAAATTCAATACCATCTCCTCCTATATTGGCGATAATATCTGCTAGCCTGTTACCTTCTCTAAATGTATGAGTCATAATTAACGCATCAAAATAATCAAGCAATATCCATACTTGTTGCATTATATACTTCTAATCCCAATTGTAGGATTTCCTAGTTTTACATGCATTGATAATGACAAGAGAGTCACCTTCAATATGAAGATATTTGATATCCATCTCTTTTTTTCTTTTTTTTTCTATAATTAGACCTTGCAATAGGGTAGTTTCCTTTGAGGAAGTGATATTTATTTCCCTTCTATAAGCTCAACAATACTATTTCTAATACAAATTCCAGCTCCTAACACACCCGGGTTACCCCTTGAGACCCTGTCAAAATTAAGCTTGATATATTTTTCAATCGATGGGTGCCATTTAATGTGAGACCTATCTACTTTTATTTTGGTTAGAGCTACTTGAATTCCATTGATAGGGAGGCTAATGCTTGGCCACTATTTGAGCATTCAAGCATCCCAAGAAGTGAATGTTGAGGAGCATCCTTTAAGGTTTTGCATGGTTGTCTTCACACATTATGAAATGGAGCTTTCAATAATATTTTATACTCTTCCTATCATTGAAATCTCTTTTCTAAAAATTCATTTATTTCTCTCCCACCAAATTGCCCATATTACCATGATAGGTGTGATTCTCCATATGCTTGCCAACATTTCATTATGAAAGAGGGTTAGCTAGGACTAAAACCAATCCCATAATGTGTTTGATGTTGGTGTATAAAGCTCCAATTTTGTCATAACAAATTGCCAACAATGTTGGGCTCATTAATTAAAAGATGATCCATAATTTCAATATTTAAACCACACATAATACATTTAAATAAATCTTTAATTTTTAGCTTATGTAATTTATCACTGGTTAAAATTTATTTCCTGAGGGCTAGCCATGCAAAACTACCCACTTTTGGTAGGCCAGTGTAATTCCAACAGAAGGAGTATGCTTTGTGTATAGACTTTTGATTTTGTATGCTTCGAATGGCCTTATAGCCTGTCTTAACTGAATAAACACCTTCTTTGGAAGATGCCCAAAATATATCATCAGGTTTTCTATTAATAAAAATAATTTGTTGTGCCAACCTTTTGATTATCTTTGATATGTGAAGAAGAGATATCTTTCCAACAAACTCTACCAAATATGATGTCAACATGATGTATATAACTGATTACCCTTGAGCCCCATGCAACTCTAAGAATTGGTATGATAGAAAGGAAATGACAATCAACACTAAGTGGTGGGAAGTCTTGCCAAGAATCGCTCTAGAAATGGGCCTTGTCCCCATTATGGATTTGCCAAAATATATAATCCATTATCAAACTTCTAGACTATTGGATTGACAATGGAAAGTTAAGTATTGAGAGGGGAGGGGTGAATCAATATTCCAAAAACTTTTATCAACTTATTCTGAACATTTACCAAATTATAAACTTTGCATACATCACCATAAAACATAAAAATTAAAACATAAAACATAACTCATAACACCATGATTTTTGGTCTCACAGAAACCCTTGGTTGGAAGGAAAAACTATGGTGGGGATGGTACCCACAATCCTTCACTACTGGAGTAAAAAGGTTGCTCGGTAAGAGCTACAAAATTTAGCTATTTCTAATAGCTTACCTTGTTAAGAGTATTTAGCATGCTAGGAGTACAAAGACTTATGCAGTCTACCTTGCTAAAGGATTTTAAAACTCTAATCTAAGAGATGTACCCTTGATAATATGGTTGGGTGGCTGACTTATTGGTATCACCCATTGTCATTTGCTTTGGCTTCCCTATTGTGTTTAGTGTTAATTTAGATATAAATAAAAGATGAAATTAGATGTAAAGAAGTGGAATGTGTGTGAGATGTAGAAGGTGCATTTTGAATAAGAAATAGTGTGTTAAGGAAGTTTTGGAGACAAATTGAGAAATGGTTCCTTAAAAGATCATGTCAAGTGCATCTACATTATAAGGAGAATATTGGAAGTGGTATGTTGAAGGCTTATTCATTGAAATATTTTTCATGTATCCTATGTTGAGACATCAAGTCTCCTCTATAGGTCCTTTTTTGTATCTTTCTTAGAAATAGTGAGTCTTTAAATAGTAAGTCACTTGTATCTTTCCCAAAGATAGTGAGTTTTCATTGCAAATATGGTAGTGAGCCTCTTTTATTAATTTTCATATATTGTGAGATATTCTCATCATTGTTTTCCCTCATTTTATTTTCTACTTAAATCTGGTGTTTTGTTATGCATTGGTATTGATTGATTTATCTTTAATTGTTGTTGATTAAAGTTATCTGTGTTGGAATTAAAGTAAAAATTTAAGTTTGTTAAAGAATAATTCACCTCCCATCTTAGTTTTGAAGTGTTTTAAATAGGAAAAATAAACTCCATAAAAGAAGATGGAAGGATTAGCCTAGTGATGTTTGAAATGAAACACTGCTCAACTGTCTATATGCTATATCAAAAATACCAAATCAATTAAAGAAAATCAAAATAACTATGAAGATACTTGGTGAACAACCTTTGAAGTTACTGAAGATGGGATGACTAGAATGCTCAAGCTACCATCAAAGTGAAATAGAGTATGATCAATCATGTTCCTAATGTCTAGATTGTGTGATACATCAAACAAACTTGTAATGTTTGGAGTATGTGATGTAACAAATAATGTCGCATCATCTAGAAAGTACTCATCCTACATCATTGAAACTAGAAGAGAACAATCAACTTGCTGAAATGAACTGATATCTAAAGAAGTGAGAGGTGGAGGATAAGGTACAACACAAGTCTTAGGAATTATGTTGGATGACTGAAGAAAACACAGGCTCAAGCAACCAAATCTCTCCTCAAATATCTAATCCACTCTAGATGCATGAGAGCTAGGACTAATTAATGGGACTACATGCTCAATGCAAGAAAAATGAGAACACATATTTAAATACGATGCATGATCAATAATTTCAACTACAATAAGCTCTCTACTATGCATATCTCTAATGAGCATTGAATTAAGGGTGAACTTAAATATCTTTCCCATCCCACTTATTAATTTGGTAGATAGAGATGAGTTTGGAAGATAGTGAAGGGACACAAGAACATCATGAAATATGTCATCATCAGCCTAAATAGAACCACTCCCAATGATACTCATGTAATTATTGTTACCCATCATAATGTGTGGAAAAGTATTAAGCTCAAAAGAAGAGAATATGCCCTCAAATGATGTTATATGATGAGAAGCTATTGAGACTAGTAAACCACTTTATGAATTGAGTGTGTATAGATGCAAGGATAACATGGAATTTCATCATGTATTTATCACATTCCAAAAAGCTAACTCAGAATGTGTAGGTCCTAAACTGGTAAAAGAGGATTCACTAGATGAAGGAAATTGAATATTATTTTTTCAAAGAAGTTCTTGTAGCTCATCGATCTTCTTGACATAACAATTATGCTCATCATGTCCTATCTTGGTGCCATAATGACACTTAGGCTAATCTTTCCTAGATGGAGACCTCTTGGAAGAGGTGGAAGAAACTAAATTCTATGTTTGAGATTCTAAAGAAGGATGACTACACTGTAAAACTATGTCCTTTTACTTTTGTTTCCTTGTAGATGAATAAGAAACCAATTCCTAAGATGTAGAACTAGAAACTAAATCTAACTATGTCAACTTAGGTTTCTCATGTGTCACACGCTCATTACAAAACTCAAATAAAGGCATAGTATGTGCAATTTTTGAAGCACCCATGGTGGAATAGAATGATGAAGAAAAGAAATAAAAATATCTTGGAAACTTTGACAAAATTATACAAATGCACTTTGTCAATCTTCTACTTTCCACAACCATATAAAAGTGATTTGATAGATTTGAACTTCTTCGGAATATCCTTAATGAAGGGAATATAATTAACTACCAATGATGTCAAATATGTCTCAATTTGAAGTGTACATAACTCATTAATACCACAAAAACTATCTTGAAAAATGATCCACATAGCCATAGGAGTAGTGCATGAATCAATATGGATTAGAAACTATTTGAAACATGTAGCCTAATCAAACTCATAACCTCATCCATCTCGTACCTACTTTGAAGGATCTCAAACTCATGGGTCTAGTTAGGTTGGGTCTCATCTAGGTAGGACCATAAACCCCTAGATAGAAACAATCTAGTCATCTAGGATTTCTATATGTGATAGTTATGTGGTATCATTTTCTCAAAGGAATACACCATTGGAATTGGCTTTTAGATTCTGCAAGAGGTAGAGGAAGATGTGAATCTAAAAGATGATGATTCTATCCCCCCAAGATAATAAAAACCAACTCTTTTGCAACTATATGAGATGAGAAAGGACAAAATCAAGAAGAGAACAAATTTGAGATCTTTGAGTACCCAATACAAATTATAGAAAGTTTGATACTAGATCTGGTTAGAGCACAAAACCAAATTTTTGACGATATGACCCCAAAGTGAAAAAAGAAGATTTAACTTAAGAGGATTGTAAGGAAAATGTGTGAGAATTGCACAAAAAGATCATCACCATTAGATTAAACTAAAATTGGATTTTAGATGATATTTTGTTTGTCCAACTTTGAGTTTGTATGACCAAGTTAAAGCCAAAACTCGAAGATACGTCAATCTGGGTAACATAGGGCTTCAAGAGGGTGCTGACACAAATGTTTGTACTATTGACATTTATATCATGTAATGCTAATATTAAAAAAATATTCTTGGAAAAGTTTTATCGCTTGGAAAAATGCCCCCTACCAGAAAACTTCATGGCCATCAAAATATTTTGCTCTGTGCAAGAATTTTCTCCTGAAAAAGTCTTGGGTGGTGGAATAAAATATTGCCTAGGAAATATTTCTTGGTATTTTCTTATGTCACCCTAGTACTGCTTGTAAATGTGTAAGTTTGCACTTGTATATGCTAAAAAAAGGGCACTCCCTTCCTTTTAAGTTATACAAAAGAAACTAGTGAAAAACTTTGACAAAATATTATGCAGTTTTTCTAAAACATTAGCAGACCTACGTGTTATATTTTTTACAAGTCATGGAGACACCCATGAAGGATAGTGTGACCATACATATTGTATAGAATTTTGCATCAAGGAATGTGAACCCCAAATTTTTTTATCCAGAATTTGTTAGTGCTCAATTTCAGCATTTAGATATCTGATTTTACGGGTTTTGGATGTTGTGAGATTAGTTGTGAGGTTTATTTCTTTCTACAATGACTATATTTTTTTATGATGCTCAAATTTTACATTAGGTTTTGTGCCCTTATCCAAATTGACCAAAACTTTAGTTTCTCGAATTTTGACAAAACAACAGACGAGTTGTAGGTTTTAGGATGTTACAAACGTGATGACAACCTTTGTTTGAGCCCAATGGGCATAGAAAAACCTCTGAAGGATGGATCGCTCAAGAATGTGGATAGGAACTTAGTAGATTTGATAAGAAATTAGAACATTTCCTCTTATACTAAATAGAAGTTGATGAATTCAAATCACAAGCCAAGGATCATTTGGAAGTGTATCACATGTCTCAAAAAAGGATCAAGTAAGAATATTTTTCTCAAAGAAACCTAAGAATTCTATATTGATGCACAAAAGATATGAAATAAATGAGAGAATCATTGGAATGTTGTCATTGATGTCATAATTTTCTTGGCAATATGAGCTTTGAAAATTTTGATGGATTGTGCATCTATATTTTCATTTTCACTCCTTTGCGATTACAGATATAGCCATGCAAATTTATTAATAATTTTATTGATAAAGGTACTATGTATATTCAATATTTTGCATGATAATATTATATGGAGTGGAAGATACAAGGTTTGAAAGACTTGTCTAGCAGATACTTTGCTTCTTTTCTATAGGATAATTAGATCAAGTGGTTTGCAATTTGTTTGGTGACTACATTTTGCTATGTAATTTTGAGGCATGATTAAGGATTGAATGTAGTATGAAGATTCCAGTTAGTGTAAATTGTTATTATTTTTTGGTTAACTTGGTTGGATGATATGTGTGAAGCATTTTTGGGAGATAACGTGTAAAGCATTATAGGGTCAAATCATTTTGAAATAAAGCACATGGAGCTAACTTGATGTATGTAAAAATTGGTATATATTTGATATATCCTTTTCAGATAACAAATAGTTGATGATGTGAATATATATGACATAAATAAGATTAGAGATTGTGACTATGATTAGATGTAAATTAAAAAATAATAGATCAGAATCAGATGAAGTGTGCAAAATGTGTATACTAAGCTTCAACGGAACTATATTTTATGCATATATAAGATGCAATTGTAAGAGCTCAAATATTTTGTATTTTTGGGTAGTGAGCCTTGTTTGGGTAGTGACCCCTTGTGCAGTGAGCCATATAGTGATCATTACTATAATATTTTATAACTGGTTATAAGATATTGAGAGTTAACCCCCTCCATGGTCTCTCCCTTAGGGATTTCAATGTAAAAAAATTGGTGTTATGTGTCATGTATTGTCATTATGTTTTCCCTTCTTTACTACAACGAATTATGTTATGTGGATGATTATTTAAAGGCTTTAATGTTTTAAAGAAAATACTAATTCACCACCCCCCCATCAGCATTCTAGATGTTTGATAATTGGTATCAAAGCCTAGTCTTTTGATTAAGCCTAACTGCTTGCAGAAGATGTTGGAGGTTGAACATATGGAACATAAATGTACTCTAGAAGAATTCTTAGAAGAAAGTTAGATTAATACAATTAGAGAAATCAAGGTAACACTTGAAGACTTTGAAAATACTAAAAGTGAAAATAAAGATTTGAAAGAAAAGATCAAAGAACTAAATGAGTGCACCAAAAAACTATGATAATATATCAAGAAATTTAGAGAAAGACACAAGGAGGTCAACAAAGAATTAAAAAAACCAAATAACATTATTGTTAGTCTAAAAATACAAGTAGAAGAAGATAAAGAGACTAGGAAATGTCTAAATGGCATAATTGAGGGTAAAATAGATAAATGCAAAAAAATGGAACAAGAGTTGGTAATCCAAAGATCAAATTTGGAGAAACTAAAGTGTCAGGAAGATAAAATTAGAAAGAGTGCAACTAAGTTTGATGAGATGATAGCTATATAGAAAACTCTGAAAGACAAGAGTAGATTAGGGTTTGAAGATGGTGAATGTTCATATTAGAGAACTAAAGACAAAGGTAAAGTTGGTGCTACAGAAAAGACATAAAAATAGTCATCCTTCTAAATAAATGAGTAAAGGAAAGTGATTCCAAGTCAAATAAGAAATACACCAGTTGGGAAACCTAGTGGACACAATACATGCATAGGATAGTAATAAGGACACTTGGAAATCACATTTGCAAGAGTAAATGGTCAACATCCTCTAGTTGACAAAAAAATTTCTCATGGAAGTATGTAAGTTTCCTCTTGTATAGAATACTTTTGTATTTTAATTAGGGAAAGCATCATAATCAATTTTCACTTGTATTACACCTTTTTGTATCCACCCTTTTCCCTTGATGTCAAAGGGGGAGATATATGGAGAGATTTATGTAGTATGGTGACAATTTTGTGCATGTTGCCATCAATGAAAAAGGGGGAGAATATTGGAATATTATCATTGATTTCATGATTTTATTGGTAACATAAGCTTTGACTATTTTGACATGCTCTATGCTTGTTTTTCGGTTTGCACTTCTCTATTATTATTTAAATATAGCCATGCAGTTTTGATAGTAAGTTTATTGATAAATGTAGTATGTATATTCAAGATTTCACTTGATAATATTACATTGAGTCAAAGATAAAAGGTCCAAAAAGTGTATTCGATACATACTTTGTTTCTCTAGTATAGGACAGTTTGATCAAGTTTTTCACAATTCATCTGGTGATAATATTTTTCTATGCAATTTTAAGGCATGCTTAAGGATTGAATGTATCATGAAAATTCCAACTAGTGTGAATTATTATTATGCCTTGTTCCACTTAGTTGGATGATATGTGTGATGCATTTTTGGGAGATAATGTGTAAATCATTTTTGGGGTTCATTTTAAAATAAAGTGTGTGGAATAGAGTTGGTATATGTATATATTGCTATATATTTGATATATCCTTTTGAGATAAAATATAGTTGATGATGAGAATATATGTGACATAATTAAGATTAGAGGCTATGAGTGTGATTAGTTGCAAAGTACAAAATTGATGAAGGGTGCTCCCCTTAATGCCACAAACACATAACAGAAATAGAGAAACAACAACAATAATATGCAAGAACAGAAAATTGGCTTCTTATTATCTCCACAAATGTGGAATTACAAACTTTCAGAATTACAATATGCAAAGCCACATGGGCATTCCCTTACAATATTCTTAAGGAAAAAGCCTCGAATCAATACCCAGATCTACTACCCAGAACTATTCTGAACTCCTAAGACAATAGTACAGCCTTCCTTATATAGGCAATTTTCCACCGCCTGGGAAGGTTCCAGAATTTTAGCCAATAAGGCCGACCAAACTTAGAATTATTTTATTTTACATTTTATTGCATCATAGTCAGCTCAAGATAACCTTTGAAACCCGAACAGAAATTTTGAAGAAAATTATTTTCTGCCATTTCGGGTGGCCCAACTTCCGAAGACCATAAGTCATCACCAGTTGACCCGATCGGCTATTATGACCCCATTTCGGAAATGCCACGAAGCACTCTACAGGCTTGACTTGCGCAAGCGCCCGTCACCCAAATTTTTGACCTCATCCGGGGCCTCTAAAGCCTTCAAAACTGAGTTCAAAGTTTCTGTACCCTGCTACCAATACCGAAAATCTTCAATATCTTCCAATATACACTTGATCTGGCAACGAAACTTTACTGGCAGACTTATATGACCAAAATGAACCTCCAAGAAAGAAATCAGATCATTCTGAGCACATACAAAAATTACCAAAAATAGTAACTTTCCATAAATAGTAGCTCTGCACAAAATAGCCCTTATTGAATACAAAAATAAAAATATTTTTGGGTGATGCAAGATTGCTCTTACACCCAGGATGCTCCTGCATCAGACACCCGGGGTAATTTGAGAAGTGACCCTGTCACGACTCAGGTGTGCAGAGGAAAATTGAGACGGCTAACCTCCTCCTTTGTCAGCCATGATGAATCTTCAACAGGTCATCCTTTCCACTTGACCAGATATTCTTCATATGTCCTGTTCCTTGTGCTTCTGCCAACACGACTGTCCAGTATATCTTCGATCTCCTTAGTGTCTGAACTAGTTGCTGGAATACTCCATTGTGCTAATGTGATCTCATCTTCAACACCTCCTTCATGATACTCTGTCAGATCTGAAATGTTAAACACTGGTGAAATATTTAGCTCAGTAGGCAATTCTACCTCATATGCATTTCCTGAATCATGTTTCTTCAGTATCCTACATGGTCTAAACTTCTTCATTTTCAGCTTGTTATATGTACCAACTGGAAACCGCTCCTTCCGCAAATGAACCATGACTTCATCACCAACCTGAAATTCCTTATACCTCCTTTTCTCATCTTCCTTAGCCTTATACTGTGCATTCATCTTGGTAATATGCTTCCTCACCTCCTCATGGATGTTCTTCAAGTGTTCTGCAAAATCCTCAGCTTCAGCACTACTTATTTCTCCTTTATCTATCTTCCTCAATTCAGATGCATTTCTTGGACTACTTCCATATACAGTCTGGAATGGTGATTTACCAGTGCTTCTATTGATAGAATTATTGTATGCAAATTCTGCCTGTGATAAAATCAAATCCCATCCTGTTGGCTTATCTCCAACCAAACATCTCAGCAAATTTCCCAAACTCCTATTCACCACCTCTGTCTGTCCATCAGTCTATGGATGATGTGATGAACTAAACTTCAAATCTATCTTCAACTTCTTCCACAATGTACGCCAGAAATATCCAACAAACTTAGTGTCCCGATCTGAAACTATGGTCTTTGGCAAACCATGAAGTCTCACTACTTCTCTGAAAAACAATTCTGCTACATGAACAGCATCATTAATCTTCTTGCAGGGAATAAAATGTGCCATCTTTGAAAATCTATCAACTACCACAAAAATTGAATCGTGCCCCCGTTGTGTCCTCGGTAAACCAAGAACAAAGTCCATGCTGATATCCTCCCAAGGCTTCTCTGGTACAAGTAATGGCTGATACAACCCTATATTTTGCTTCACTCCCTTCGCCATCTGACATACTCGGCAACTCTGTACAAACTTCTTCACATCTTGCTGCAACTGTGGCCAATAATAATTCTCACTAACCAAACCAAGGGTTTTATCATGACCAAAATGTCCAGCCAATCCTCCGCTATGCTTCTCCTTGATGAGATTCTCCCTCATAGAACTTCATGGAATGCACAACTGACACCCTCTGAATAGCATATCATCCTGGATGATGAAATCCAACCATTTCATCCTGTCTAGAGTAACAGGTTCTGTACAAACTTTTCAAGCTTCACCAAAATCAGGATCCTCTGGATATAAATTCTTGAGTTCCTTGAACCCAACCACTTCAATCTACATTTCTGTCAGCAATAGTTGCCTTCTGCTAAGAGCATCTGCAACCCTATTAGACTTTCCACTTCTGTGTTTCAAAACAAATGTATAACTCTACAAAAACTCAACCCACTTCAAATGCCTTTGATTCAATTTTCCTTGACTATTCAAATATTGCAAAGCTTGGTGATCAGTATACAAAACAAACTCCTTAGGAAGCAGATAGTGCCTCCACTTTTTCAATGCCTGAACTATAGCATAAAATTCCTGATCATAAATAAAATATTTTCTCTTGGCATCATTTAATTTCTCACTGAAATAAGCAACAGGTTTACCTTCTTGGCTCATAACAGCTCCTATTGCAGTACCACTAGCATCACAATCTACTTGAAACACCTTATTAAAATCTGGAAGTGCTAAAACAGGTTGTTCTGTAACTTTTTGTTTCAACAATTGAAAACTCTTTTCTGCCCCATTAGTCCACTTAAACTCTTTTCTATCCCCTCTCATTGTTTCAGTCAAGGGTCCACAAATACTGCTAAAATTTCTGATAAACTTTCTGTAAAAGCTAGCTAGACCATGAAAAGATCTTACCTTAGTAGCACTCCTTGGAGTAGGCCATTCAATGATAGCCTGTACCTTCTCTGGGTCCATTTTTAGACCTTCTGCTGAAACTACAAATCCCAAATACACTAACTCTTTCTTCACAAAACTACACTTCTTCAAATTAATCAATAATTTCTCATCTCTCAACTTCTCAAACACCATACGAATATGCATCATATGTTCCTCCAATGTCTTGCTAAAAATCAAAATATCATCTAGGTAAACAATGACAAACTTACCCAGAAATTCTTTCAGAACCTCGTTCATGAGCCGCATGAAAGTGCTCGGTGCATTGGTTAGCCCAAAAGGCATGACTAACCACTCATATAGTCCTTCCTTTGTCTTGAAGGTAGTCTTCCATTCATCTCCTTCTCTGATCCGAATCTGATGATATCCACTCTTCAGATCTATCTTTGAGAAATACACAGCTCCACTCAAACAGTCCATAATATCATCCATTCGTGGCAATGGAAACCTGTACTTGATTGTGATCTTGTTTATTGCCCTAGAATCTATACACATCCTCCATTCTCCATTCTTCTTTGGTGCTAATACCGCTGGTACAGCACAGGGACTCAGACTCTCACGGATCAATCCTTTCTGTAACAGTTCGTGTACTTGTCTGTTCAACTCCTCACTTTCTGCAAGTGTCATTCTGTGTGCTGCCTTATTCGGCAAACTCACTCCTGGGATCAAGTCCATCTGATGACTAATCTTCCTGACTGGTGGTAATCCATCAGGCACGTTATCGGATACAATATCCTGAAACTCATTCAACAAATCTGCAACTTCTACAGGAACATCTTCTACTTCCTCTTTACCAACTTTTGAAATTAAAGCAAAACATACATGCTCATGCCTCATACCATCTAAGAAATTTCTTCCATCAACAAAAGTTATCCTTGCATTACCACATACCTTTTCTTCGGTCTCCTTCAATGGTTTTAGCTAATTATGTCGCACTCCATCCTTTGTCAAGGAATAGGTATTCGCACGACCATCATGTACAGCACATCTGTCAAACTGCCATGGTCTACCCAACAACATATGACATGCATCCATAGATATGATATCACAGAATACCTCATCTTGGTATCCGCCAACCTTGAACTTTACTAGGAATTGCTCATTGACCATGACCTTGTGGTCATCCTGTACCCAGGCAATCCGATATGGATGTGGGTGTTTCTGTCTCTTGAGCGTCAACTTTGTCACCATCTCTTTTGACACCAAATTGTCAGTGCTTCCACTATCAATGATCACATCACAACATTTACCTTCACACTTGCACCTGGTGTGAAACAGGCTCCTCCTTTGCTCAGGTTCATTCTCACCACTCAACAGGACTCTTCTGTTAATCAATGTTTCTCCTCTTTCAGCATCTTCAGAATTTGATGATCTAGCATCTTCATCTACATGTGCAACTCTGGCCTGACCTTCATTTCTCCTGTCTATTCTGCCTTGGCGCTGAGGACATTCAAATGCCCTATGACCTTCTTCTCTATAGTGAAAACATGTTCCACGGAAGCCTCCTCTTCCAGATCCTTGTCCTCTTCCTCTTCCTCTCTGATCTCTATTATTCTGATCCTGGAAGCGATTGGAATTATTTCCACGCTGATTCTGACTGCGACTGGCCTCATCCTTCTTTTTCAAATCTTCATTTCGGCCACCATATGACCATCCACCAGATCATCCACCGCGACCTCTTCCATTTTGTCTGCTCTCGAACTTCTTGTTCAACTTTTCCTCTACTTTTAGGGCAAATTGGTATGCCTCCTCAATACTATTCATTCAAACCAGATTCAACTCCTCCTAAATGCTTGGCCTTAACCCATTAAGGTATCGGGCAACTTTCTCCTTATCAGCTTCTGCATGGCCTGTTCTGATGAGGAGTCGATAGAACTCCTCTGTATACTCCTGAACAGATCTTCCTGCTTGCTTCAAACTTTGCATTTTCTTTAGTAGATCAAGCTCATAATCAACAGGAATGAACTGTCGCTTCAATTTATCCACCATCCGATCCCATCTTGTGATTTTATCTTTCCCTCTTCTATTTCGCTCCAATTGAATTTCTTGCCACCAGATCTTCGCATGACCTTTCAGTCTGGCCTTTGCAAATTTGACCCTATCAGGATCCTCAACATCTTCATACTCAAAATATTCCTCACATTCATTGATCCAGTCGATCAATTCCTCTGGGTTAAGATTTCTAGAAAATGTGGGAACCTCAATTTTAGGTCTTTTCCCAATCTTGGAAATCGCCCGAAAAAGTCTTTCTTCCTCTTGGTTCACAATTTCAGCTTCTCCTTCTTGATATTCTTCTTCGGCTTCATCCTCGCTTTCGTCTCTGACATTAAGATTCATTCCTCTACGAATCTCTTCTTGTAATGCTCGCACTTGTCTCTGCAGCTCTCTAACCTCAGGTGTTACAACACCAGCTCTTCCGCCACGTTCCCTTCGTGGAGGCATTTTTGCGATGCACGCTGAAACCCTAGCCACGGTCCTGGTGCAAACTGCCTCATAGTCGGTGATCTATTTACACACTCAAGAACTCCTGCTCTGATACCACTTGATGAAGGGTGCTCCCCTTAATGCCACAAACACATAACAGAAATAGAGAAACAACAACAATAATATGCAAGAACAGAAAATTGGCTTCTTATTATCTCCACAAATGTGGAATTACAAACTTTCAGAATTACAATATGCAAAGCCACATGGGCATTCCCTTACAATATTCTTTAGGAGAAAGCCTCAAATCAATACACAGATCTACTACCCAGAACTATTCTGAACTCCTAAGACAATAGTACAGCCTTCCTTATATAGGCAATTTTCCACCGCCTGGGAAGGTTCCAGAATTTTAGCCAATAAGGCCGACCAAACTTAGAATTATTTTATTTTACATTTTATTACATCATAGTCAGCTCAAGATAACCTTTGAAACCCAAACATAAATTTTGAAGAAAATTATTTTCTGCCATTTCGGGTGGCCCAACTTCCGAAGACCATAAGTCATCACCAGTTGACCCGATCAGCTATTATAACCCCATTTCGGAAACGCCACGAAGTGCTCTACAGGCTTGATTTGCACAAGCACTTGTCACCCAAATTTTTGACCTCATCCGGGGCCGCTAAAGCCTTCAAAACTGAGTTCAAAGTTTCTGTACCCTGCTACCAATACCGAAAATCTTCAATATCTTCCAATATACACTTGATCTGGCAACGAAACTTTACTGGCAGACTTATATGACCAAAATGAACCTCCAAGAAAGAAATCAGATCATTCTGAGCACATACAAAAATTACCAAAAATAGTAACTTTCCATAAATAGTAGCTCTGCACAAAATAGCCCTTATTGAATACAAAAATAAAAATATTTTTGGGTGATGCAAGATTGCTCTTACACCCAGGATGCTCCTGCATCAAAAATAGTAGATAAAAATTAGATGAAGTGTGTATAATTTGTATATTGTACTTCAACAGAATTATATTTCATGCATATGTATGATGCAATCCTAACAGTGCAAATATTTTGTATTTTTGGGCAGTGAACCCCTTTTGGTAGCAAGCCTTAGTTGGGTAGTGACCATCTAGTAGTGAGTTGTACAGTGAGCTTTACTGTAATATTTTATAATTGTTTATAAGATTATGATATTTCTATTAGTATTCAATTGTGTAGTAATTTGAGTCAAACTGATTAACACATATTTCATGAGTAGTGATTCACAAGAATCCATCTCCCATGAGAATGAATGGAACACTTAACACTCATTCCATGTAGGTGATGCTCTATGAGGTGAAGCATTGGGACTTCTTGGGAGGTCACCTATCCTAGTACTACTCCAACTCGAGTGTGTTTAACTATGGAGTTTCCTCCATGGTTAAGCCCACTCTTCTTGTAACCCCATGAGAGATGGGTTCTTGTGAATCGCTACTCTTGAAACATGGGTCAATGAGTTTGACTCAAATAAATACACAATTGAATCCTAATAGAAGTATCATAATTTGACTATGGAAAATATTTCCTATTGTTTATAAGATATTGAGAGTTGACCTTCTTGGTTTTTCCCTTATGGGTTTCCTCACAAAAATATTGGTGTTATATATTATGTCTTTCCATTTATGTTTTCCCTTCTTTACTACAATTAGTTATGTTATGTTGATGATTATTTAAAGATTTTAATGTTTTAAAGGGAACACTAATCCCCCCGCACCTCACAATATTTTGGATGTTGAAAAAAATTGAATCCTTATGGAAGGATGAAGAAAACCCTAGATGAAAACCCTAATACATGAATAAATTAGCATGAGCCAAGTGTCACAATCATAATGAATCAGACAACTAAAGTTATTATTTGCCTAATTAAATAAATTAAAAAAGTGCCTATGATTAGCTAAAGTGAATAAAGTAATTATACGACCTAATTAATTAAATAATTAGATGTTTGTACTAATTAATCCAACATGAAGTACGTGTAAGTGAGCTCACCATAATGGTGAGTAAATACTTTAAATAAATTTGATTAAATATAAATTAATATAAATAAATATCGACAAGAATCAAGTCATGAACAAAAAATAACAAAGAATATGTTACTGATTGATATGTTATTGCATTAAAATATCACACCAAAATAAATACAAAATTTAATGAAAAATTACATATACACTAATTTTATTAAGTTTAGCAAAATTTTATTAAATAAATATTAGTTGATATGTTTAATGATTAAAATTCATACTTGAGTTATAGTTAATGAGAGTATGTAAACTTCAAAGATTGTCGCATTAAGTGTATAATGAAGTGAAGTTTTCATATTATTTTATGCTGTTAAATTATGATATATTCTTTGTTATAAGTTTTCTTTCATGTGATAAACTATTATTATAGGTTAATGACAATATTTAATGTTTATATATGTGTAACTTTTTTAAATAAGAATTAATTTAAAATACATTAACAAACTAATTTATTTTAAAATATAAAATTAATATTTTATATATTAATTTTTTATTTGTCTTTTAAAGCATGGAGATGATCTTGAAGCAATATTGTGAAAGCTTCCAAGGAATTTTGAATATTGAGGTAAACTTTCACTACCAAATTTTTGCATATTTATAAGAAGTTATTTATCTTTATAGTGAATTACCTATTACTTTTGGAATGTACATGACTAACCTATTGAGAAAAAATATTTTACAAAATTTGTATTCATTAAATATAAAAGACAAACAAATAGAAATATATGAAAATTTGTTTCCTAGATATCAATATATTCTTTAAGTATAAGCATATTTTGTCTCTAAACTTAAATAAATGTCTTTTATTTATAGTTAAGTGGAACTAAAGGAAAATGTAAGTCCATTATATTAGTGCTATAAGTTATGGAACTAAAACCTTAAGATACATATGTGTGCACACATGTGATATCATATTCTACCATTCCTAATTTGTAATCTAGGAAATGATTCAATTTATAGTTGTCAACATCAGAGGGATAAATAAAGCTTCTTCTACCATCAAGGTCAATTAGAAAACTTATAAAGTTAATTGTTGTTATACTAGGAATGTTAGTTGCCATATCTTGACATTTGCTGAAATGTATCTCCATAGCTACATAAATACGATTATTTTACTAGCTATAGATTTTGAATGATCAACTAACTATAAGAGCTAAAGTCAAGCTATCTAAATAAATACTCGGAACATCAATAAATATCTTGATGTTCGATTGACTATTGATCCACAACTACATGAATCTAATGATTTGAATAGTTACTCCCATCTAATAGTCTTGGACCACTCTTAGATATTTTACCCTTTCATAGAAAATATTCATAACATCTAAAAAGGCTATTGGTCCATTGCTATTACATCTTTTCTATATAGTTTGTTTTAGACGATTCCTTAAATATAATTCTAGAAATCTGATCTCTAGAATTTATTGTGCCTTCAAACCCCAACCTAGAATTTGTTTGTTTACTTGGCATGACCATTTTAGTTATACTCCTCAAGATGAATCTATTTTTTCCCTTTATTTTCCTTCAAAGTGAGACTCTTTAGCCATTCCTTTATGGTTAGTTGAACCTTACACATTGCATCAAATAGTGCTACAAGCTCTAGAATTTGTATATTCCCTTCAAATTAGGAGATGATCTAATGATACACCTATTCATCATAGTCAACGTATCATCAATAACACTGTAAAATTTTAGTAGATTTAGGAATTTAAAATTGTATTCAATGAACAAAAAGACCAACCACTTCAAAGAGTGGTAGAAAACTATACATCTTTTAATATTTTTAGAACTAAAGTTAAAGAAAATTTCAAGTAACACTCTAATGGATAATATGATCTCTTCATGATCCTATCATAATTTTGATTATTGAATAAGATCATATGTCTATATCAAGTCATACCTTCTTATTGCTAGCTCTAATATAGGGATTGAAATAGCTCTAATTATGAACCAAATGGGCTTTTATTTTTGTAGAAAATATTATCGCATTAAAATTAATTAGCGATATTTTCTTAAGTTCTTGGATAGGATAATTCTTCCTTTTTAATAATTTTATTAGCATTAGGTTGTTTCTATTGGGGACTATGGGTATGTTCTTGGTCACTTTTTAATGTCTAATTTCTTCTCATTTTATTATTATCTTGACATTTAGTGTCTCAGTTCTTACAAGGAGTTTCTCTTTTGTAATGATCTTTTTTATTTCTTTTATTGAACCTTGTAATCCCTCCTTGAAATACATTGGCCCTTCCTTTAATTCAAGATATCATAATTAAATAATTAGATGTTCACATCTTTACTATCTTAGTTTAGTTTGAATTTTGTCACTTTTACAAATTCAATCAATAAGACAATCACATTATCTATCCTTAAGAAATATGGAGGAAATCATCTGAAATTCTCTAAAAGGGTTGTAGAGAGGAGAATAAGAAAAATAAAAGAACAAAAGGAATGATACTGATAATGAATTTTATAGATCATCTCAAGATGATGGTTATATCCTTATTATAGTTTTCATTATACATATATTAGAAGGTGAGTGCCATATTTATTTTTATGCATCCTTCACCATGGCTTGATATTAGGACTGATTCACAAGTTATGAAGAATGTTATGGTTAGAAGTTGTAGTTGAGTGAAAATTATCAATTGAATATCATTGTTTATGAAATATTTTTTATTAGATTCCTTTATAGATGAGTAAAGGGAATCAATGGTGTATTACATATCATTTGTTTGACATACACCATTTTATCTATAAAATAATTGAGTAAATTAGGAGTGTAAACTATTTTGTCTAATAGAGGTTGTAAGATAGTTCAAGGAGCTATTTTACTAGCTAAGGGTGTTTAGATTGAAATTTAGTTATAGCTTGATGTATGTATAATTTAATTGATAATTTCTATTTTAGTGAAGAGATCTATAGAAACTTCACAATCAGCATTAGAAATAGAAATAAAAAGGTTTGTTGGTTTTAGCAGGTCAAGAGGTCATGAACTTGAGGTGGAATCTTAGCAAAAGCTATCCAAAAGGATCTACAGAGTAAGGAGGAGTCATTAGATGTCCTTAAAATTCATGTTAGTTCATGGGAAAACATATATGTAATGAATGAAAATTATATGTGGTAGGGGAGAGAGAGAGAGAGAGAGAGAGAGAGAGAGAGAGAGAGAGAGAGAGAGAGAGCTAACTTTTGTATGATGCTATAATATAATCTATAGAGATATAAGGGTTTATATATATGTTATGGATGAATGAGTATTTCTTTTAATAAAGTAGTATGTGTTATTTATTCACTTAATATATTTACCACAAATGTTATTTTATCTTGTTGTATACCTTAGGTTATAAACTAATTATAAATAGAGATCCTAGTGTATAGATCTCCAAACTCTAAAATTCCATTTTTCTATCCAACATTGGTTATATTGTGGCGACATTAGAGAGAACCATAAAGAAACTATAAGGTATAATAAAAAAATAAAGTGGAAAATGTTCGCATTGTGATGTATTTTGGTGAGCAGTTATAGGTTATTATAATTTTGGTTATCATTTATGGAAACATAGTCATATCAGATGACTAGGGAAATTGGTAAGGTCAGTGCTTAATTAGTAAGAAAGAATCAACTAAATATAGTGAGTGGTGTACATGAAAAACCACTATAGATGGAGATTTTGGTAGCGGTGATGTTTGAGAAGGAATTAAGTGGAGCCGTAGTAGACATGGCATGGATATACTCATAACACTTTATAGGTATGACCGTAACTCATTTGGACAATCAGTGTGCAAGCATTTCAGTGATCGAAGAGGTCACTTGCTAGAGAGCTTAAGTTCTTGAGCTACTAGTGGTAGATCTTGAATCGTTGACCTGTATGGATGTGAATGTGAATAAAGTTGTGTTAGGCACGATGTGCTGACATGTTCCAATGATCAAAGGTGACGATCTGGCATTTTAGTGCTTGATGCTAGCGTGTCATGAAGATTCTAGATGAAGGGTGTATTTGGTCAAAACATGTTTGACCGATTGACATAAAATTCTATGTAAATCATTGTATTGGCTAACGCGGTATAGGAAAATTGTTTTGTACATCGAGATGTGTGCACTGACATGTTATGTTTGAGTAGGAAGATTGAAAGATGAATTTTGGTGAAGGTTAAGGTGGTGCTAGTTAACTATTTATTGGGTATTGCTCTTATTATTAATGTTGATGAAGTAAGTTGTTGATGATTGTATGAAGTGAAATTCATGATTTCTAGGTTTGTGATTAGGGTTTGGAGTAGAGGCGGATTAGAGAGTAGTAACAAAGAGAAGAGAGCAGTTTGGATATGACAAACAAGGTGTGCTACATCTAGATCATTACTTGTTGTTCCTTAATAGTTGCAATAATTGAAATCCCTTAACCAAGTGGACTTTAATAGGTCTTCTATTGCAAACCCTTAACCGAGTGGACTCACGGAAAGATTCTTAAATCATCTAGAAAGTTAGATCTTAACATATCTTATTGTACTCCTCACAATGTACTAGTCACTCCTAATAGGGTGAACCCTGAGAAAGGGTATTTGTAGCTCCTAATGGGGAAAACCTTTTTACTATAGTGAAGGGCTTGTGGGTGTCATCCCCACCATGGTTTTCTCCCTCTAGTTGAGGGTTTCCATGAGAAAAATTAGTGTGTTATGTGTGATTCATGTGTGGATGTCTAGTTTTATTAACTTTTATTTAATTGCATCAGTTATACGTTTTCTTATTTGGAAGTTACTAGTAAAGTTAATCAGACCTATGGTTGAATTAGTAGGTTACATGTTTGTACTGAGTCACTCCCTCTCTCAGTACTATCAAATACTAACAATTGGTATTAGAGCATTGGTCCTCTTGGTGATAAGCTTAACATCTTGAGGAAAAGATCCATAATCACAGAGAACTACAAGTATGAGAGGCAACTTGAGAATCCAAACAAGATGATCAATGAGCTACAGGAAAAGATGAAATATTCACTTGCCAAAAGAAGAGAGATTGTTCAACAATTGAGTGAAAACCAAGATTACATTGATTAACTATCTGAAGGTAGTATGTCTAAAGAATTTGAGGATGAAATTGCAGATATGATGGATAAAAATGAGTCTTAAAGAAGAAGTGGCATATTTGAAAAGAGAGCTTGGAGTCAGTTTGTCAGGATGTGTGAAGATCTTGGAGGAATAAGATCTGTTGAAGGTGCCAAGAAAGTTATTGAGGATTCCCTAAATGAAAAAGATGAAGAACTTGAAAGACTAAGAAAAGAATATGCTTTGTATCAAAGTCAAATACATGATACAGTTGAGGAAAATCTACAAGTTGTAAGCAACAATGAAAGACTGAAAGAGGAAAATGAGAAATTAAGGAAGAAATTGCAAACTAAGAAAGAAACAAATGAAAAGATGAAGCAATACAATGAAAGCTTGCAAAATCTTGGTGAACAATTGAAGAGACAAAGAAGACATAAAGATACAATCGTTCTTGGTTACACTGGTCAAGGAACATTTAAAATCGGTGAGTCATCTAAATTTGAACCTGAGAAGCCACTAAAAGATTAGAAAGTAGATCCAAGTAATATAGGTAAGAAACCTAACAGAACTACTTGTTATAACTATGGAAAGCCTGGTCATACTGTAAATATGTGTAGGAGAAAACTGGCAAATAAATCTTATTCTTTTGATGGTTATTTCTACAATTATCATAAGTATGGTCATATTGCTTATGCGTGTAGATCTAGGTCAAGAAGTAGATGCAGTGGTGGTAACTTTGATGGATATTGTGATGCATGTAATAAATATGAACATAAAGCTAAAGATTTTAGGTCTAAAGTGTATGTTCCTAGGTCTCCAGTCAAACTAGTAAGCCCTTATGAAAGGGAAAGACAATTCAATGTCACATGCTCAGTATGTGGTAACTATGGTCATCTAGCTATGAATTGCAAAATGAGAACATAAAGAGGAAATACTAGACCTTGGAGGTAAACTAGTATGGCATACCTTTTCTATCATAGGGTTGGTCATCTTGCAAGAGAATTTTAGTTCAAGAACTAATCTCCTAACTGGTCATGAGACAAGAAGGGTAAGAAAATTGTTGAGGAAGTTGGATGTGAGATGAAGAAGATTTGGAGGAAGGCATGAGAGAAACAAGATGTCAATCCATCTAAAGGGAATTCATCATCCTCTGGTGTAGAGGATTCATCTTCAAACTAAGTCTATTTTGACTTAGGAGAGCCCTTAATGGAAAATCATTTACCAATCTCCTTGATTCAAGAGTGGTAAGATCTATATGCACATTATGGTGTAAATTGCTGTGATTTTGGTTTTCCTAAAGACTTTGAGGTTGTTAATGATTCTGTGTCGAACGCACTGAGATTTCATGGTGTATGCCTATTTGATATCGATTATAATTGTTGGATGAGTACCAACCAGTGGATATGCTTTAATCAGTGACATGACACTATTCCTACCATTGGAATGTATTATTTTACCGTTAAAGTGCAATGACTATTTTATCAAGGATAAATAATGTTAAAGTAAGTTTATTTGCCACTTTACTTTCTTACGCATACTTGTGAAGTTTCTATAAGCAATCTAAAGTGATCATTGCTAGTGATTGTACACACAAAAGTAGTGCACTTCTATGAATCCTTACAATCAAGAACACTCAAGAATGAGGTCTCAAAAATTGATCCATAGCTCTGTATGTATGGAGTTGCAAGATTGTAAAATTGCTCTCAGCTAGAGCTATAAACTCATGACCTTGCTAGTCAACCACACAATGAGAGATTCAAATGAAGACAAGGGCAAGAGTGCCAATATCTCCAAGAATCAAATGAAAATGCAATGCAAGTAAACTAAGAATGAAGATGCAAGCTAAGCTAAATGATAACAATGCAATGCTTGAAAGGAAATCTAATCTATGAAAGGAAAGTGCAAACTAGACTATGAAAGGAAAGTACAAGTCTTACAATCCCTCCTAATTAAGCTATGTGAGACTAATCTATTGCATAAAAGAAATCTATACTAAGAATGCCATGATTATGCAACTATGAGAGAAAACTAAATGAAATGCAACAACAATGTCTTCAAAGCTTGGATGCAAGGACATCTTCAAAGAGGTCCAAATGACCTAGAAAACCTGCAGCATTACATTAGCATAAAACATGAATGGATATCTATATGCAAATGAGGAAGAGAGCTTTCCTTTTATGGGAAATGAGAAAGAATGGACCATGGAGATTAAGAGGCAAAAGACTTAATCAACGGTGGAGCATCAAAGAAGAGCAATCCATGTACACAAATATCCTCCAATGAGAAAATAAGAGTTGACTTTTGTGTCCATATGAGACAAAAAAGTTCTTTTCTTCTTTTATAAAATATGAATAGTGCTTTATTTGTGCAACTTAGGATAAGAGGAAAAGGTGGGGGCTTTTTATTTATTAAAAGGGGAGGAAATATTCCTTTTGAATAAATAAAGACTTAGGATAAAATGGTCGGCCCAAGGCAAATAATCAAAAAAGATTTGATCAAGGAAATTGATATAATTGAAAAATGTTGATTTTTGAAAATCTTGATTTAGAGATTTGATAAATTGCTAAATGGGGGCCCAAAGTCTAGGCGACCATTTTAGGATGCATACATTTGCCCCTCTTTGACTAATGTGTGATCATTTTAGGAACACATGCAGTCAAAGAAGAATTTAAATCTGAGATCGATTTGGGATCACAAAAATACCCAGATGTGTGTTCATTTTGGGAACACATCAGGACAAAAATAAGCAAAAGCTGAAAGACAAGACCAACACCATCATTGCTAAGTGCAAATCAAGTCTTAGATAAAAACTATCACCGTCACTGCTAGGCAATAATCAAGTCTGAAAAAAAAGAGATAAAAATTGAAAGACAAAATCACCACCGTCACTGCTAGCTGATAATCAAGTCTAAAAATAAGAATCTCAAGCTGAGCTGAATGAGAAAGCTGAATCAAAGATTAAAGATGATAGGTACTGCCCCCTTGGAATCAAAATCAAAATCAGGTAGAGGAGAAATAGTAAATTGATAAACTTGATCAAAGCACTAGAAATCATAGTCGAGGAATAGGACAATAGGATAACCATCAAGCAGTGAAAACATGCCCCAGGTTGACTAGGTTTGACTGGGAAAGATATAGGTTAAAAAGTAAGTCAAACCTTAGAGAAATGAAGTGAGTGATAATGAATGATAGACCAGGAGTTTTGAAAGAGATGGGGGTGAAGAAATGAAGATGGCCCAACAAAGATAGAAGGATTAGGCCTCAAATGGTCAGCCAACTACGTAGATGAGGGTGAAATTTTGAAATATGATTTTGACTATCAAGATTAACTTAGATTTTGATTTTGAGTCTGAAAATGGATCCAGGATGTCGAAATTAGGTAAGGGTGCAATTTTCGTGCAATTTCAAGGTGTTTGGAAATTTGGTCAAAAAAGTCAAAATGCTATATAAGGGGCAAAAAGTGTTATTTTCAAAATCATTTGACTTTTATTGATTTGAGAATTGTGAGAGCTTAGAGAGAGAAAATGGCCCAGCAAGCAGTGATTCTAGTCCACAGACACCGATTTGAGCGTGGTTAGTTGCACAACTGGCCTCCACACTATGCTGCCCCGGTGAGTTTTCAGAAAAACTTTGCTTTTTGAGTCATTAATGAGCATTTAACACATTTTTAATTATTATTCAAATTTCAAATTTTTAGTTTAGGCGAAAAGTCATGCGACACTTTAGAAGTGTCACACCCTTTGAGGATGAATGTCGTGCGACACTTCGTGGGTCAAAATAGTGTCGCACGAGCATTGAATCTAGTGTCACACGACACGAGATGAAATGTCGCGTGACACTATGCAAAGTGTCACCCAAATAGAAACTGTCGCACTGCTATAAGACAAAGTGTCGCATGACACTTAATCAAAAAATAGTGTCGCCTAGTATAAAATTTTAACATGTTTTAATGTTTTTGAGCAAAATGACATGGGTCTAGACAATGTTTGATTTTAAAATGCATTGTACTAATATTATACATCCTTCATGATATGTACTGACATCTGGTATGGTTGAAATGACCTATAGGAGAACTTCCCTACGCTCTGAATTAGAGCACCCCAGGTGACTGGATTGCAGTTTGTCAGAGATTTGGATGATCTGGGCAAGGCTAATTTGAGGACGATGGGATTTTGGTACTTACTACAGATGCCCTATATCCGAGCTGATCATGGGATGTTGACTGCTCTTGCCAAGAGATGGAATAGTGAGCACAACACCTTTCATCTACCTATTGGAGAGGCATCCATCACATTGGAGGACGTCTATCGGATCCTGCAGGTTCCGTGTCATGGAGAGCCTGTAAGTATAATCATGTTTATAGATAATCAAAGTTATAAAGTTTCCCTTATGATAGAAACTAACATGATTGTTTGATGACATAGGTATACTATGATCAAGATCTGATAGAGGGGAGACAGGTTATCCAGGGTATGTTCCAAGATGTCACCATCCTAGACCGACATGTCAATTGGGATTGGTTGATGGCTGACTTTGGTAGGGACTTCCTAGTGCCATGTATTGTTGCATCCATCATATCGCAGGCCCTGATGACTGACTGCAGTCAGAAGGGATTCCCTCTTAGATGGGGTAGACTACTGGTGGACTTGGTAGGCAGACCTCATCATATGGCATGGGGTCCTGCCATACTAGCAGAGATGTACTATGAGCTACACGAGATCGTCTACCAAGATGACAGGACTTGGGCGTGCGGGGCCATACTCGGTCAGATATGGGTGTGGGAGCACATTGTTGTAGTGCATCCATGAGTGCAGCCTAGGGAGGGTAGATATCCCTACATGTATAGATATATCAATTTCATCTCTCAGGTACATAGTGGGGATGTTTCTTACTATCGCAGGGTGTTGGATGAGCTCACCTCATTCACCTGGATACCTTACAAGACATTTGAGTAGTGGGGTGATAGGTGGGAGCTAGATTATATGCTTTGTAGTCAGCCATTAGTAGGTCGTCATGCAGACATTATGGAGAGATTCATTATTACTCAGGTCTGGAGATAGTTTGGACACCAAGAGAGGGTGTCTACGAAGACCACTACACATGCTTAGTTTCATGATGAGGATGGGCATGGTTGGCTGCCGATGCTGGATTACTAGCAGGCAGTATAGGAGACAACTGCTATACATTAGGAGCCATGGGAGTACCTTCCAGACATGGTGGATGCGGGTGGAGACGTAGCTTATAGAGCAGAGAGGTGTAGGGCTCCATTCCCTAGATTCACCATACCAGATGCACCGCTAGCTCCTCAGGGGGATGCTGGGGGAGGAGGGGATGGAGGGAGAGGGAGCGGGAGAGGGATGGAGAGAGGTGAGGGATCAAGATCAGGTGGCTGGAAATGGTCACAGAGAAAGAGATCAGCAACACCTGAGGATGAGGTAAGACCAGCTCGCTGACAGGCAGAGGGACAGCAGGAGCAGCCTACGGGAGGGGAGTACCTGAGAGCCAGGATCCAGGCTCTAGAGATGGAGATGTAGTAGCTACGCATCACCATATCAATGAGAGACCAGTAGCTAGCTAACTTAAGGGTAGAGAGAGATTAGCAGATCACTAATCTCAGGGCAGAGATAGCACGTTGTGAGCAGGTGACACTAGTTGATGCAGCAGAGATTCGGAGACAGATAGCACGAGCTGCTTATTACCACATACTCTACCTATAGGTTGTACCTGAGGGATAGAGAGTGCCATCTTACTCTCAAAGGGCAGGTAGATCAGATATGGTGCTAGACAGGGCAGCAGCACCACCTCCACCACTAGCATGTGATGGGGAGAGTCAGACTTAGGTTTAGGGCTTAGGTTTAGATGTTTCAGACATATCCTAAGACTTGTGATCCAGATTTTGGGATCTCACTTTGTACTGTGTATCATGACTTATATATATGAGATTACTGGATGTTTGATATATCATGTGTGTATGTCTCACTTGTGATGGATGTATCAGTTTATGTATTGTCTTATCATTTTTCTCAAAATGTATGTTTATACGCTCATGCATATTCTCTCTCATAGATGTATGTTTAATTCTCATGTGTATGATATAGACTCATGATTATGAAAATGACATTTTTTTTGAGTTATAGATATGATGATAAGATTAACCCCTTGTGATGACAGGAATAGGTTTGAGATGAAACACAAAGAGTGAAAGACATGATCGAGAAAAGGGAAGATGAGCACAGTTGACCGACAAGTCCATGAAAGATAAAAGGAGAGCTCTCTCCATATGCAAGATGCAAAAATAATCTAATCATGAACCTAAAAATGCAAGCTACTATGAAAAGTGGTTGACTTGCAAGGTCACAACGCTTATAGACATCTAATTATCATCATCGAGCATTATTGGTAGCATCATAAGATCATACAATACACACTAGTATGACTATGTGAATCTGAATATGATTTATATCAGATAGAATATGGAAATCCCACCTAGGCACCAAAGACATATAGGTCAAGATGACTAGTGTAGTGAGATTACCTAAGTTTTCTATAGCGAGATTATGCTTGCATCAAGACACATGAAAGTTAGGGTAGCTATAAGCATGCACTCGCATAAAAAAAAAAATCAAGGATAATACCTTGCAGATCCTAGGTGTCAAGTGGATCAAGCATAAATGCTAATGACAATTAGGACCAACAAAATATACCCACAAGCAGAAAAAGCAATAAAACATGTCCTCATGTCCTCAGTCTTCTAACTATGCATCATCGAAACCTATCATGGGGAGAGAACACTCATCAAAGAAATCATCATAGACAACACACAAAGAAAACAAGTCTCAATGAGTCAAATGTTTAAGTGCGTGTGTGTAGGTCATAGAGTCAAACTTTGAGTATCACATCTGGTAGTGGAAATATCATATCATACTTAGACTAGTGGGTAAGACATCTAATAAGTGTTGAGAAACACTCGACGCTAGGGTAGTGTTGAAAAACACTGTTTGGGGTGGTGTTGAAAAACACCTGTTTGTGAAATGCCCCAAGAGACAAACGCACCTAAAGGACCTATGCTAATAGGTATGCCCCCTAGACAAAGACAAAGACCAATTCCAAACCAAGTCAAATAAGGTCAAGGCATGATGGAGAATGGATAAGTGTCGAGGACGCATGCTAAGAGACAAGGGTGCAAAGGCCTCAAGTAGCGTATGTTTCTAGGTTTTCACCACTTGACAGATTTTTTGATTTTTTTCAATTTTTTTGTATTTTTGCTACCAAGGCACCTGTTTCTAGGTTTTCACCAAGGCACTTTTTCTATTTTTTTGAATTTTTTAAATTTTTTGAATTTTTTGTATTTTTTTCAGAACTTTATATGCTTTTTAGGATTTTTTTCAGCATCATATATGAATTTTTTTGGTATTTCTTCAGGATCAATAAATATGTACAAAGGATGCCCCCAAGCTGAATAGGCATCATGGATAGAACTTCTTGAGGTGCAAAACATTAACAGGATCAGGGAGCTGTTCCCCCTGTTCATCAGATAGAAAGTAAGTACTTGTCCCAAAAGCAGCAGTAATAATGTATGGTCCAAGCCAATTAGGTTCAAATTTTCCCTTTTGTTCTCGATGTTGTTGGTTCTTAGGATTCTCACGCAGGACAAGATCTCCTACTTGAAATTCTCTAGGGTGAACCTTCTTGTTGAATGCTTTGGGCATGCGCTTTTGGTACTCTCATGTGATCAAATGATGCTCTTTGTTTCTCATCAAGAAGTTCCAATTCTTGCAATCTCATGGCACGATAATCTTCATCTATAATCAAACCTTTGAGAGAGACTCTAAGTGAGGGAATCTCAACTTCTAAAGGTAATATTGCTTCAGCACCATAAGTGAGGGAAAAAGGAGTAGCCCCTATGAGAGTACGAATACTCATTCTGTAAGCCCATAAGGCTGGATTGATCTGTAAATGTCAGTCTCTACCATTCTTGTGAACTGTTCTATGGAGAATCTTAAGAATGGTTTTATTAGAGGCCTCTGCTTGTCCATTTCCTTGTGGGAAGTAAATGGAGGACGAATGTTGTTTTATCTTGAATTTCTTGCAGAGGTGTGTAAGGTCCTTATTTTTGAACTGACCTCCATTGTTAGTGATTATCTGAGAAGGTATCCCAAACCGAAAAATGATGTGATTCAATATGAACAAAGAAATTGTTTTTCCTGAAGCAACAAAGAGTGGAACGGCTTCTACCCATTTGGTAAAGTAGTCAATAGTAGTAATTATGAATTTATGTCCACCTGATAAGTTGGGATGAATCTGCCCAACAAGGTCAAAGGCCTAGCACTAAAATGGCCAATGAGAAATAGAAGGAATAAGCTCCCTACCTAGAGCATGAATCAGGTTTCCATGTTTCTAACACTTTTCACATGATTTGGCAAAAGCTATAGCATCCATCTACATTATGGGCCAGTAGAACCCCGCCCTAAGCAACCTTCAGGCCATGAGAAGATCATTGGAATGTCCTCCACAAATGCCCTCATGGATGTCAACTAACGCTCGGTTGGACTCATCCTTTTTCAAGCACCTAAGAAGTGTCCCATCTAAACCCCTCCTATATAGATCACCAGAGATAAGGGTATGGTGAGAGGCATTACGGACAAGGTTTCTTCATTTAGATTGATTAAATGATTTGGGAATGATGCCATCATGAAGGTATGAATAGATAGCACCATAACGGGAAGACTTGTGAGTGACCAAGGTACAAATGACATGGCTTTCAGAGGAGTCAAAGATAGGATGGTGTAGCTCTTCCACCAGGAATTCAAATATTGATTCGTGTTGTTCCAACTAAAGGAGTGAAGCTAATGTAGCCATAGCATCTGCAGCCTTGTTTTCTGTTCTAGGGATCTGTTGAAATGTTACAAATGTGAAATAACATTGCAATGAATAAACCATCTTCTTATAAGGTATCAACTTATCATCCTTAGTTTGGTACTCTCCATTCACTTGGTTGATAATCAATTGTGAATCCCCAAAGACATGCAGCTATGTAATTCCCCATTCTATGGCCATTTTCAATCCAAAGGTTAAGGCCTCATATTCAGCAATGTTGTTTGTGCATGGGAATAATAATTTAAAGGATTTGGGAATAGTACACCCATGAGGGGAAACAACAACACTCCAGCTCCTGATCCATTTTGCATATTTGAACCATCAAAGAACATCTTCCATGTTCTAGGAGTCATGTACATTAAGTGCTCGTCTAGAAACTCAACTTTAATTGGTACTTTGTCTCAGATTGGAAAATCAGCCAATTGGTCTGCAATGGATTGTCCTTTTATAGCCTTATGCTCAACATACTCTATGTCAAATTTTGAAAGAATCATCATCCATTTAGCAAGTCTACCCATGAGGGTGGCCTTACCAAGAAAGTATTTTAGAGGATCAATTTTGGCTATGAGGTGTATTGTATGTGCAAGCATGTAGTGATGCAACTTTTGGGAGGCAAATACCACTGCAAGGCAAGACTTTTCAATACTAGTATAATTGACCTCATAGGAAACAAGCATTCGACTGATGTAGTAGATGACTCTTTCCTTCCCTGTATCATCAAGTTGAGCCAACAATGCCCCCAAGGAAGATTCTGTCACTGAGATGTATAAAATCAATGGTTTTCCTGGGATAGGAGGCATCAAAATTGGAGGATTAGCCAAGTATTGTTTTATTTGATCTAGGCTCTTTTGGCAATCCTCATTCCAAGCACATGTGGCTCCCTTATGCAATATCTTGTTGAATGGTTGTGCTCTATTTGCAAGTTGTGAAATAAACCTCTGTATGGATTGGAGTCATCCTTGAAGACTTCTCATCTGACTAATGTTCTTAGGAGGTGGCATATCTAATATGGCTTGAACCTTTTTGGGATCCACCTCTATTCCTTTGGCTGAAATTATAAATCCTAGAAGTTTACCTGAGGTAACTCCAAATGCACACTTTTTCAAATTCAATCTTAACTGAAACTGCTCCATTTGATCTAGAATTACTTCCAAATCATCTAGGTGTGTACCCCTTTGCTTAGACTAGGCCAAGGTGTCCTCCACATAATCCTCCATGTTTTTATGCATCATATCATGAAATATTGTGGTCACAACTCTTTGGTATGTGGCTCCTGCATTTTTTAAGCCAAATGGCATGACGTTCCAACAATAGGTTCCCCATGCACATGTGAATGCTATCTTTTCTTGATCCTTAGGAGCAATTTTTATTTGGTTATAACCGGAAAAACCATCCATTAAAGAGTATATCTCATAGCCCGCAGTCATATCCACTATCATTTCTATGTTAGGGAGTGGAAAGTCATCCTTTGGGAAAGCTTTGTTAAGATCTCTAAAGTCTGTGCATACACGAATGGACCCATCATGCTTTGAAATGGGAAAAATATTTGAGATCCACTCAGCATAGTCGATAGCTCTAATAAATCCTGCTCCTAAGAGCTTTTCTAATTCAGCCTTAACAAGGAGAGCTATGTGAGGATGCATTTTCCTCAACTTCTATTTTACTGGTTTAATTCCTGGAGCTATAGATAAGTTATGCATGATAAGATTAGTGTCAAGCCCTGGCATGTCTGAATATGTCCAAGCAAAATTGATTTTCTTCTTTTGTAAGAACTTTGTGTATGCCTCTTTTTCTTGCACTGACAGAGACCGAGCTAGATGTACCACTTGTGGAGCCTCTTCCATATTCAAATTTACTGGTTGTGTAGGCTCAATAAGAACTGATGACCTATCTTGGAAATAACTCAGTAGGTTATTAAGTACCCCATCCTTAGGTGCCTCAAAGAGGTTTTCACCTTCGGATACATCCTTTCTTTTTAGTTTTTTGGGTTTTGACACCACCACATAGTGGTTTTCACCATCAAAACCATTTCTCTTTTTCTTTTCTTTTATTTTGCGACTGAGGTACTTAATATCTGGCTCCGTCATACTTGTTGTAGGTTCAGTGGTGGAAGAGACTACGAGTTCAAGAGCATTTAGGTAGTAGGCTATTTCGTAGTCATTGTGAAAAGTGAGGAGCTGAGGTTCTTGACAAAGTTGTGACCAATCAATCAGATGATGGTTTACAAGGGGTAGGTCAATGACTAGTTCAACATTATTGATACGAAAGGCATTATCCTTGGTGATCGCATAGTTAGGATCTGTCAAGTTTCCCTCTAAGAGACCCGAATTAGGAATCGTCATACCAAACGAAGCATCGTCCACTAAGGAAATTCAAGGAGTCCAATCCTCTAGTCCTACACTAGGTTCATTGGTCACATTGGGTTGAGTACTATAGGTGTGGACAACATCCATGTCTAAATCAAGTGTTCCATCTGAAAGAGAGTCCCATTCGAACTCATGCGAATCTTTTTTTGAATCCCTGCTGGGATGTTTACACCAAGAAGGCTTAGGATGCCTTGATGTAGAAGGTTTGAGATGGTGAAGGGTATCACCTTCTCTAGTGTCTGTATTTTTAGCTGCTGAATCATCTAAATCCCCCCAAAGGAGATTGGTGGTAGGCACCCAATCATCAATCATGTCTTGTTGGTTTTGGAGATTAGGTGTATAATCTGAGTCACTGTCACTATCCATCGCAGCTAGGATAGGAACATATTTGTTCTTTCCATTATCAAACCCCAGGCCAATCGTTGACTTAGTCCTATGACCAAAAAGAGCATGGTTGAGTGGTTCAACCTTGGCATGTAACCTATGACTAAGAGGGCCATGACCTGGGTAGCCCATGTTGGTGACCAACGTGTATCCTCTCCCATAAGTCTTAGGAGATGGAGAAAATTTTTCATTATGTAGGTACTTTTCTTCTCTGTATATCCAATCTCTAACAACCACCTCTTCTTTCTCACCCTGAATAGGTACTGAAGACTCTACAAAAGTATCGAATAGAGTCATGGCTGAAGACAAGGGATGCATCTCTTGTGACGGTTTACCATAGGACCTAGGTGAAATTGGCAATTTTGTAAAGGATTCAAATTGATATCCTCCCATACCAAGGTCTATGGACTTGAATTTATCCTTACATTATTCAAGAGCTGCCCCAAAATTGTCCACTTCTCTATTTAAGGGAACATGGGCCCCTGCTGAAATGGCATTAACAGATAAGGTACTATCACTTGGTATGTAGACTTCTATGCCATTGTATGGAAACTTGACACATTGGTGATAGGTAGACGGTACTTCTTGCATGTCGTGAATCCATGGTCTACCTAGTAGGATGTTGTATGCTAGAGGACCAGCATCAACGATTTGAAACAAAATGTCCTTTTCAATAGGACCAATTCTGACTGGAAGAACAACTAACCCCTTAGAACTTCTCTCAGCTTCATCATAGGCTTTGATAGTAATTTTCTTCTTGGTATCAATGACATGCTCTGAGTAACCCAAGTTTTTCAAAAGAATTAAAGAACAAATATTGAGCCCAGCACCCCCATCTATCAACACATGCCTAACATGAGTTTTATGGATCATGACCTTAATGTGAAGGGCAAGATTATGTGGATGGCTCAAGGCTTTATCGTCTTCTTTAGAAAATGTAAGGTAATGTGGGCTAGCAAGGTGGTTGACCATGTTCTAGAATTGGTTGACATCTATATTATTAGGGACATTTGCTACATGTAATGCATCCTCAAGGACACGCTTATGTCTAGGAGACAATTCTAAGAGCTCAAAAATGGAAATCTACACCGGTGTTCATTGTAACTGATCAACAAGGTTGTAACACATATCAGGACCAACTGTAGACTTGGGAGGAACACTTTTGGACACTGGTTGCTTGGATTTTTTATAATTAGGACCTCTAAAGATAATAGGACCTTGGGACTGACCCCTAGTAACATCATTGAGAGGTTGAGCTGACCTTCGAGATTGAGGACCTCTAAGCACAACAACGGGTCCTTCATTAAATATTGGAGGTGAGCTTACATCATAGTCATGGGGATCATTCCCTCTTATCATGTTGACATCATTGTTCACAACCTCAAGCATATTAATGACATTTTCCATAGCTGTATAGGTATAATTGATTGCGGCCTTGCCATTCTTATTTTGAGAGATCTCCCCCTTCTCATACTTAGGCAAGGGCTCCTTAAAGGCCTTGTGGTCTGTGTTTGTGGTCAATCCATCAACTTGTAAGTTCCCATTCTCAATAAGGTCTTGAACAAGATGTTTGAGTTTAAAACAACCTTCAATGTCATGTCCAATCCCATTGTGGTATACATAGTAAGCCTTCTCATTCCACCAATAAGGTTTAGGATCTAGTATGCAAAACTTTGAAGGATCGTGAGGTTGTACCAAATTATGAGCAATCAAGGTCTTAAAAATGTCTGCATAAGAGTCTCCAAGCTTAGTGAATTGCCTCTTTCCTAGCTTAGATTTATCTTGATACTTGGGCTTGTGCTCTTGTTGATCTAAGGATGTCTGCAGCTTCATAGCTTGAACTGCATTAGATAGATTAAGAACTCCTTGTTCCTTAGGTTGTGGAGAGTCAACAACTTCGTCATTGACTATGTGCTTATTTTTGTTCCAATATGAATTCCTTTTATCCTTATTATTGTTGTTACTGATTTGGCCATTGTTGTTGTTACTTTGTTTGGCTAAAATACCTTGTTCTTTTAAAACATCCTCGATGCAACATGCAGTTTCTACCATAGTGTCAAAAGAATTAAAGACCATTTTTCTTACTTCGTATCTTAATTCTGGCACTAGGTTGCTCACAATTATATCAATCCCTTCTTCCTCAGGGATGGTCCTAGAATACTTGGAGCATAAGCATCTCCGCCTTTGTAAAAATGTCACAAAGGGTTCCCCTTGATTCTGTTTTAATTTACACAAATCAAGCATGGTGACTGACCTTGATAAATTATATGAAAAATGTTGCACGAATCTTTGGATAAGTTCTTTAAAAGTTTTGACAGGAGGGGTAATGTTGGTAAACCACTCCATAGCTTGGCCTTTAAGGCTCCTTGGGAATAATCTCATAAGGTAGGAGTCCTCATGATGAAATTCAAAGCTCATGATATAGAACTATCGTACATGGTCATGGGGGTCACCACTACCATCATATTTGTCATATGTGGGGATTTCAACCTTTCTAGGAAAATCTACCATAACCACACTTTTGTCAATGGGATTAGGACATATGGAGTCCAAATTGAAGGTATTCTTAGGAGCCATCATTTTTTCCATAGTCTTTTACATCTGCTTAATCACCTCATCAGTTGGAGGGTTTTGTTTCTTAATCTTTTGGTCCACATCAAAGTTGTATGGGACTTTTGCACCCTTATTGATTAGACTTTCTAAGAACTGATCCTTATTTTGCTCCACATACTTCTCCACATATTGTTGGAAGGATGGTTCTTATTGTATTGTCATAAAATCAATAGTGTCAAAGTTGGCATTACTTCCTCCATGTTGAGAGCCATGATGAGCTTGTTGGGAGGGTTGTCTTGAATATCTAGGAGGTGATTGTCTCCTATGATGGTTATACCGAGAAGTCCTTCTTCCTCTAGGACTAGGTGATCTTGATGGGGTCCTTGACCTTCTTCTTGGACTTGGTGAGGGAGTAGATGGTGGAGATTTGGTTCCATTGTTGGTACCCCTATTGTTGAATTGATTATGGAGTTGTTGCGCTAGGAGCCTATCTTGTTCTTCTTGTGTGGCTCTTCTCCTTATGTCTCGCAAAGCTCATTCCTCATCCTCCAATTGTTTGAACCTTTCTTCCTTAGCAGCTTGTTCATCCAAGAAGGCTTGTTTCTCCCTCTCAATATGCCTCAACCTGTCACTTGTGTATCATGAGGTGTCTATAAGTGGAGAAGGTTGTTTTGAATGTCTGGATACATTAGCTACATTGATATGAGCATCACCAAACTTGTTGTTTTGGTCTTGATGTTGTGACCGTGCATCTGAGTGAGCTTGTCTATGATGTTTCTCAGCTCGTTGATGAGCATCTAGATACCTTTTGTTGATAGGAGGTGATCCAGGTGGACTATCAGAAGAAGACCCAACAGACATCGCATCACCCCTATGTCGTTGGAACATGTCATTAAGAGTTTGATTCATTGCTTCTCTTTGTTGTCTAGTGAAGGTGTAACTCATATCCATATTTGAGGAACTAGGTGCTAAATAGGTACTCAATCCATTAGGATTACTCTTTGGGTCAAAACTAACCTCAGCCTCACTCTTAGGGGATCGATTGAAAATGGGTTCCTTTCCCTTTTGATGTTGATGAGTCTTAACTAAGGGTAAGTGATTAAAGACAACCGGGGGTCATTTTCCTTGATTCACTTGGTACCTTGTTGTAACTGACATGAAAGAAAAAGATTCTTGAAGATAAGACAATCTCTCAAAGCATCAATCACCAAACTAGGATAATTAAAGTTCTCTAATGTCCCAAAAGAGATGGAAAGATAGAAATTGCAAATGGTGTTACCAACACTATCAAAGAGGTGCTAAAAATCAAAGGATCAATATCCTTGCATGTTTGAACCAGGAGGATGGACTCAGCCAAATTGTATAATTGAAATTGAATTTGAGTAGAAATGATTTGGACAAAAAGAGTACTAGAATTCTCCAAAAATGTTACTAACAACTCTAGAGATGTACTTTCTCAACAAGAATAATCTTCTAACTTGACAATTCTTCCCAAAGTGACTTTGTAAATCGAATGACACTACCCCTAGAGGGCTAAAATAGAAATTCAGGATAAAGACAGGCTTCCAGTGGCAAGATAAGTTAGCTTCCTAAAGACCCAGCCAACTAAAAGCAACTGCAAAATGATTGAAACCAAGTATATAGTAGAAAATTCTTAGGCGACACTTTCTAGGCTAACTAGGTGACACTTTAAGACCAGACGATAATTTGTGCAATACAGGGCGACACTTTCCAGGCTAATAGTGTGCCACTTTCCAGGAAAGCGAGGCGACAGTTGTGTAGGGACAAACTATCACATGATAATTCTTAGAATAGGGTGTGACAGTGTTTCAGTGTCATACGAGTCTTTGACCAGTGAATGTCAAAATCTTAGTTTGAGGGTTGATTTTTTGATTCCAATCACAATGACAACAATAAATTGATAGGTTTGCAAATAGTATGGGATCAAACATGTCTTCAAGCACTTGAAACAAGGGAAAAAGAAACCTTGCCAAGACAAACACTTGTGATATCAAAATAGAAAAACACCCTATGAATACTATTGATTGTTTAAATGTTCAAGAATGTTAACACTGGTATTACACAATCAAAGACACTTTAAGCAATATCTATCCTAAAAATTCAAGGCTCGGTACTTAACAACTTGGCCCACACTTGATGCTCCCTTGCCTCACACAAAGTGGTTTCCCACAATAGATATTGGCTTTGTCATGGAAGTGCCAGAGACACAACCAAAGGAACACATATGGTGAGTAATCTTGGGGTGATCTGAGTTATTCCACTTGGATCAATCCTTGCACCAAGAAGCTAAGAGGAAAAATAGGGTGGCCTCTATCTATTGTTCTTAGTGAGGGCTTCCATTCATAGTACCCCTCTTGCTCCTCATAAAGGACTGGGAACTCACCACCTCAAGAGTACCTTAAGCATTCTTGCTCAATACTTTCCTCATGGTCACAATCCCACAAGTACTCACATCAAGCGAATACAAGCACTACATCTACCAAGGTTTTGTGTCCTCAATAGCCTTGAGTTTATAGTGGGTCGGAGTAGTCGGCAATAAGCTTGTCCCCACTTGGGTCGTTCCTCTTGATTGCTCAAGAGCAGGCCCATTAAAGGATTCTAACAATCTAAACAAAAATGGATCAACTTATGAGATTCAAGGATTTTGTCTCACCACAAGGGTGAAGAGCATACTCCCCTTATCTCAAAGCTTTCTCCCAAACACACCAAGCAAAGTTCAATTACCCTCTTGTTTCCAAAATCCTAAGATGGGTCAAGATTTTCTGGTTCACCACAAGAGTGAAGGGCATACTTTTCCTACCACCTCAAAATCTCTTCCACAAGATATTAAGTGCCTATGAAATGAAACAACTAGTATATGCCGCACTCAATACAAAAAGCAATTAAACAAGCACTTGATTGAGTTTTTATGCTTTGGGCAGCCCGGCAAAAACCGTTAGTAGCCCTTGTGCATTTGAAGCTTTGACATGCATTCTTTTAGCAAAATATTTCAAGCAATGCGAGCACCTACAAGCACAACTTGTTAGCCCAACAAGGTTAGAACAATCCAAAATCCAATTAGCTCTAAGCAATCCACTATCAAAAGTATTTAAAGCACTAAAGGTGGAATACTTAACTTGCCAAATAAATGTGAAGTGAGTCCAAAAAGTGGAACATTTAACTCTTCTCACAAACTCAAAGCAAGTCAACACCTTAGAAAACTAATGAGATCAAGAAAGCATAAAAGGGAGAACTTTGTGGAACACTTAACACTCTTTTCAAGTAGACCCCTCCCCTATGTATGAATGTTGACCTTGCATCCAAAGGGAGGAAATGAGGTTCGATTAGAAATAAGCGAGTCCAACAACCCAATGTAGCTAACAAGATCAATCAAAAGTACTCTTCAAGTGAGTGTGAAGTGAGTCCAAAAAAGTGGAACATTTAACTCCTCACACAAACTCAAGGTGAGTCCACACCTTAGAAAACTAATGAGATCAAGAAAGCATAAAAAGGGGGAAACTTTGTGGAACACTTAACACTCTTTTCAAGTAGACCTCTCCCCTATGTATGAATGCTGACCTTGCATCCAAAGGATGGAAATGAGGGGCGATTAGAAATAAGCGAGTCCAACAACCCAATTTAGCTAACAAGATCAATCAAAAGTACTCTAAAGTTGCTTATCAATACTACTCACAAATGAAAGAGGGTTGAATCAATAGAATATTTAACTTTCCAAGAAAACATAGGGTGAGTCCACAAAGTGGTGCATTTAACTCCCTATGTAAACAAGGAATGAATCCATGCCCCCAATCACTCAATGAGATATTTGATATTGGAAACCAAGAAGCATTCACTTACACAAACTTGTAAAAATAAATCTATGTTCTTTCATTCACCATTAAGAGCATAAAAGAGATGTGCCTATGAAAGAAAGTAAACATTCAAGTCAAACACATGAGAGGTTATTTTTAGATCCAAAATCCAAATGAAATCTACAAATGAAATCTATCTAACTATAGTAAATCAAACTAGCAAACAGATTAATCTAAACTCAGCCAAAGAGGTCTAAAAAATCTCACTATCGGGCACAGGCAATAGTACAATCACCAAAAATGTCGCACGCCACTTCTCTACATATGGGGGTGATAGTTCTCCTTACCTGCAGACGACATAATGCATAAAATAGAGCAACACTTTCTGTCAAATAGGGTGACACTTTTAATTGGTAAAGTGTCGCATTGCTATATAGGAAACTATTGCACGACACAGGTGAAAAGTGTCACATGACACTCTGAGAAAAAAAACCAAAGACCAAAAATAAAGCCAAAAATTGACAAAAAATTTGATGGAAATGCAGAAAATAAAGGACAAAACGGTAATGTTCTGCCCCATGGTGGGCGCCAGAAATGTACACACAAAAGTAGTGCACTTCTGTGAATCCTTACAATCAAGAACACTCAAGAATGAGGTCTCAAAAATTGATCCATAACTCTCTATGTATGGAGTTGCAAGATTGTAAAATTGCTCTCAGCTAGAGCTATAAACTTATGACCTTGCTAGTCAACCACACATTGAGAGATTCAAATGAAGACAAGGGCAAGAGTGCCAATATTTCCAAAAATCAAATGAAAATGCAATGGAAGTAAACTAAGAATGAAGATGCAAGCTAAGCTAAATGATAACAATGCAATGCTTTGAAGGAAATCTAATCTATGAAAGGAAAGTGTAAACTAGACTATGAAAAGAAAGTACAAGTCTTACAATCCTTCCTAATTAATCTATGTGAGACTAATCTATTGCATGAAGGAAATCTATACTAAGAATGCCATGATTATGCAACTATGAGAGAAAACTAAATGAAAACCAACAACAATGTCTTCAAAGCTTGGATGCAAGGATGTCTTCAAAGAGCTCCAAATGACCTAGAAAACCTGCAGCATAACATTAGCATAAAACATGAATGGATATCTATATGCAAATAGGAAGAGAGCTTTCCTTTTATAGGAAATGAGAAAGAATGGACCATGGAGATTAAGAGGCAAAAGACTTAATCAACGGTGGAGCATCAAAGAAGAGCAATCCATGTGCACAAATATCCTCCAATGAGAAAATAAGAGTTGACTTTTGTGTCCATATGAGACAAAAAGTGTTTTTCTTCTTTTTATAAAATATGAATAGTGCTTTATTTGTGCAACTTAGGATAAGAGGAAAAGGTGGGGGCTTTTTATTTATTAAAAGGGGAGGAAATATTCTTTTTGAATAAATAAAGACTTAGGATAAAATGGTTAGCCCAAGGCAAATAATCAAAAAGGATTTGATCAAGGAAATTGATATAATTGAAAAATGTTGATTTTTGAAAATCTTGATTCAGGGATTTGATAAATTGCTGAATGGGGGCCTAAAGTCTAGGCGACCATTTTAGGGTGCATACAGTGATCAGTGAAATTGAGAGTGGTGAATTGAGATAATTTTTAAGAACTCTAATTGGTGAAGAAAGAAGTATTTGTCTAGTTTCGGATAATATTTTGGTGTTCTTTATGAATTGAATCTTGGCAAGAGTTGTGAATACCCCTATTTTGGTTGATATCCCAAGGAACCAAGGCCTGTATTCAAGTTACATCTGATGAAGGTGAGAGAGAATGATAATATGGGTTCCTTATCTTCCATAGCACCTGGAGTTGTATTGATTGCAGACATCTGATCATACATTTATTGCAAAATTGATAAACTAGGATTGGATGCTATTAACAATGAATATGAAGGATTGTATGCAAATCATGTGTTTAAGGTCAAGTACAAGAATTTAAAGATAAAGGGTTTTACCTATGCAATGGATATACCTAATATTTTTTTTAATCAAGAATAGATTTGATATGTTTTGATCCATGGGCATGATCAATTCCTAAGGTTGGATAGTGACACAAGAAAGGATAGGAGGGGCCAGAAATGGCACACCCTGACCAGATCCACCTTGCTCAAAAGCACACAGAAGGAACAACACACAACAGTGAGAGAGAGAATGTCAAAACTTTCATATATCATCTTCAGATTGATTCATACATGTTGGGCTGTAAGGCCTTCCCAGTTTTGGCTAGATATTACAATCAAGTAAAGAAGTCCTCAAACATGCGAGGATCTGCCAACAATCTATACTTTTCTATCTTCTATCTTCTATTAAAATTGACTCCTAAACTCTATTTAAACAACTACATTTATACAAGAGGCTACCAAACCAAGTCGGCCTTCAAATCCACAATCAATGGAAGGAATCACCAGATCTAGGTCCACATGCTTCCCAATGATGGATACCAACATTAAATATGTGACCCAAATTAACTACATGAGTCAGCCTCAAAATAAATCCAAAGTAAATAACTCAAGAAAGCAAACTGAGTGCCAGGGAAATCCACCAAGCACTAGAGATAACTGACCAACACCGACGAACAAAGGAAAGCAAGAAACACCAAACCAACTCGGTCAAAGCAGGAACCGAGCAACACAAAGCAACTCAAATATGTTTTTGGTGACACAGGATTGCCAAGCACCCGAGATGCTCCTGCATCAGACACTTGGGGTTATTTGAAATGATTCTCTGAATCATGAAATAGGTATGATCTAAGCTACATCCAACTTACACTATGAAATCCAAGAACTATCTTCAATCGGTCTATTCTTCCTCTTTACTAGATATTCCATATACTTTTTTCCTCTTGTACTTCTGCCAATTCTTTGCTCCAAAATCTGTTCAACTTCATCATTCTCCTTCTTAGGATAATCCATCGATATTGCCATGTCTTCTTTAGGTTCATGAAACTCATACAAATCAGTAATGTTGAATATAGGTGATATATCCATGTCATCAAGTAACTCAACCTCATATGCATTTCCACTATCAAATTTTCTCAAAATCTTGCAAGGTGCAAACTTCTTCATCTTCAACTTCCCATATGTTCCAATAGGAAATCTGCCTCTCCTCAAATGAACCATCACTTCATCACCAACATCAAAAGTCTTATGTCTTCTTGATCTATCAGCTCCGTCTTTGTATTTCTGATTATTCTTTTGTAGTTTAAGCTTCACATCTTCATGCAATGTCTTCATGTACTCAACAAATTTTACTCCTTTAGTAATTCTCTTTCTTGCATCAGCAATGTCTCTCAAATTTGATATACCTCTCAGTTGTATGCCATTTACAATCTCAAAAGGTGTTTTTCTAGTAATCCTATTCATTGAATTATTGTATGCAAACTCTGCTTGTGCCAACACAGAATCCCAATTACTCAGTGTGTCTCCAACTAAACATCTCAAAAGATTACCCAAGCTTCTATTCACAACTTTTGTCTGTCCATCGGTTTGTGGGTGAAATGTATCTAACTATATTTCAATTCGATACCCAACTTTCTCCAAAGAGTCTTCCAAAAGTATCCAACAAATTTACTGTCTCAGTCAGAGATAATACTCCTCTAATCCATGCAATCTGACAATTTACTTAAAGAAAATATATGCTACATGTACTACATCTGATGTCTTTCTACAAGGTATAAAATGTGTCATTTTAGAAAATCTATCCACAACCACAAATATAGAATCATTACCTCTTACTGTCTTCGGTAAGCCAAGAACAAAATCCATATCGATGTCAATCCAAGGTTTCTCAGGTACATCAATCAGTGTATACAATCTAGTATTCTAACTCACTCCTTTTGCAACTTGACAAAATCCACAACTTTTCACAAATTTCCGAACATGTTGATACAACTACGGCCAAAAGTATTTCTCCTTAAGCAAATTCAATGTCTTGTCAACACCAAAATGTCTAGCCAAACCACTACTATGTTTCTCTTTTATCAAATTAGTTCTCATTGCTCCCCTTGGTATACACAACTAAATACCTTTAAACAACATACCTCCTTGCATAAAATATTCATCCCATTTGGTACTCTATTGATCTTGAATAGGCACTTTGCACTTTCTCCACGACTCAAAAAAATCAGGATCAAATTCATAAGAATCTCTCATGTTATCAAAGCCTAAAATTCCAATTTTCATCTTGGTCATCAAACATCTTCTTCTACTCAATACATCAACAACTCGGTTATTGACTCCACTCTTATGCTTTATCACAAATGTATGACTCTGCAAATACTCAACCCATTTCATGTCTCTGATTCAACTTATTCTGACTACCCAAATACTGTAAAGCTTTATGATTGGTATACAACACAAATTCACTTGGCATCAAATAATGTCTCCATTTCTTTAGTGCTTGAACAATAGCATAGAATTCTTGATCATACATAGAATATTTCCTTTTTGCATCATTTAACTTTTCACTAAAGAAAGCAACAGGTTTACCTTCTTGACTCAACACAGCTCCAATTGCACTTCCACTTGCATCACATTCCACTTGAAATACCTTATTGAAATCAGACAATGCCAAAACAAGCAATTCAACAACCTTCTACTTTAGAGTCTTAAAACTTTTATCAGCTCCATGTGTCCACTTAAATTTTCTTTTGTCTCCTCTCATAGTCTCATTCATAGCATTACAAATTGAACTGAAATTTCTAATGAACTTTCGGTAAAAAATTTTCAAACCATGAAATGATCTTACCTCACTAGCACTCTTAGGAGTAGGCCAATTAAAATCTCAAATCACAAATCTCAAATACACAATCTCCTCTTTCACGAATGAACACTTTTTTAGATTTATTAGCAACTTTTCTTCTTTCAATCTCTACAAAACTTGTCTAACATGCAACAAATTTCTTCTCTAGTCTTACTAAATATCAGAATATCATCAAGATATACAATCAAAAAGTTACCCAAGAATTTCTTCAAAACTTCATTCATTAACCTCATAAAAGTACTCGGTGCATTAGTTAAACCAAAAGGCATAACTAACCACTCATACAAACCTTCATTTGTATTGAAAGTAGTATTCCATTCATCACCTTCTCTGATTATGATCTGATGATACCCACTTTTCAAATCAATTTTAGTAAAATACTTCACTCCAGTCAAACTATCCATTATATCATCCATTCTCGGTATAGGAAACCTATACTTCACTATTATCTTGTTGATTTCTCTGGAATCAGTACACATTCACCATTTTCCATTCTTCTTAGGTGCCAATACCACATGTATTGCACAAGGACTTAAACTTTCTCTGATCAAACCTTTCTACAACAATTTTTCAATATGTCAGTTCAATTCCTAATTCTCGGTAGGTGTCAATCGATGAGGTGGCTTATTTGGTAAACTAGCTCCAGGGATGAGATCCATGCAATGATCAAAGCTTCTCTTTGGTGGAAAACCATCAGGTACATTATCAGAAATAATTTCACTGTACTTGGTGAGTAACTTATCAATCTCCTCAGGGATATTATCCTCTATTTTCTTACTCGATTTGTTAGGAATCACAACAAAACATACATCATTCCTCTTTAAATCCTTAACAAACTTTCTTCCTTCCCTCAAGAAAATTCTCACAGATGTGCAAACATTACTAACAGGTTCTTCCATCAAAGGTAACAAGATTTTTCTTCTTCCATCAGCCCAAATAGTATACTTATGCAATCTCCCATCATATATAGCATGTCTATCATATTGCCAAGGTCTACCCAATAAAATATGACAACAATTCATAGGCATGATATCACATAACACCTTATCATAGTACTTTCCAATCTTCAAATTCACATAACATTGTTCACTTACCAAGAGTATATGCTCATCTTTGATCCATGAAATCTAATAGGGCTTCAGATGTTCCAACCTTTTCAATTGCAACTTTGTGACTATCTCCTTAGATGCCAAATTCTCTGAGCTACCATTGTCAATGATTACCTTCCAAACTTTGTCAGAAACTCTACATCTAGTCTTGAACAAACTTTTCCTTACCGGATCTTCCTTTTTACCTTCATTCCAAAGTGCTCTTCTTACCATCAAGTTATTTTACTTCTCAGGTTCATTCAGTGACTCTTCTTGCACCAAAGTATTTCTACTGTTACGAGCCTTCTTACTTGCATGTGTACACTCAAATGATCTACATCCTTCTCCACAATTGTAACAAGCTCCTCAAAAACCACCTCTATTATAACCACCTTGGTAGTTACTACCTCTACCTCTAGATGAACTTTCACCTTTCCACTCGGTCTTGCCTTTATCTAGAGTTATCTTTTCTGGTTCAGATCTACTATTTTCACCATGGGATCTACTTCTTCCTCTAGGGAATCTACCATCTCTACCTCTTTGTCTTTGCTCATGTCTCTTATTCAATTTCTTCTCAGCTTTCAATGCAAATTGATAAGCCTCTTCAATATTCTCTAATTTGACCAAACTGATTTCTTCTTGGATGGAAAATCTCAAACCATTCAAGTATCTAGCAATTCTTTCCACATCATCTTCATCATGTCGATATCTGATATCTAATCTATAGAATTCCTCAGTATATTCCTTTATGGAGCTAATTTTCTACCTAAAATTTTACATTCGCCTAACTAGATTAATTTGATAATCAGAAGGTAAGAATTTTCCTTTCAATTTATTCACCATTTTACTCCATACCTTGATTTTCTCTTTGCCTTTCATCTTTCTGTCGAGTTGTAGATGTTCCCACCATAAGGATGCATGAATTTTCAACTTTGTGCTTGCAATTTTGACCTTCTTTTCCTCAGGTACATTTTCATACTCAAAGTACTTTTCCATCTCAGTGATCCAATCCACCAATTCATCAAAATCCAACTTTCCACCATACTCAGGAGGATTAAAGTGTGGTGTAGACTTTAGACTTATCAAAGTCTTCAAGAATCTTTCCCCACCCTAATCCATCACAAGTCCAGGTTCTACATCACCTTGATCTATCTCAATTTCATCATCACTAACATCTTCAAGATGTCTTCCTCTTCTTTGGGCTATTTATATAGCTTCTAATCTAGTAGCAAGTTGTCTCAACATGTCTGCCAATCTTGGATCCGCATCTCGCCTCCCATGAACCATCTTGAAAACCCTCTGCAATTTTAGGTCAGATCACAATATGCTACCCTGCAACAATTCACTAGGGCTTATTAGGTTACCTATTTGTACTGATTCACCCCCCCCCCTCTCAATACTATCAAATAATAACAGAAAAAAGATGATAGCGATAGGCCCTAAGGGCCATCTCTTTGAAAGAGGGGGTAGGAAATTATGGGATGACAAATGGAAAATGAAGAGAGATTTGAAAGGTATAACTACTCAAGATTTTTAAACAACCATGCATTATATATGATTTAATTAAATTTTGGGTAAAAGTGCCATGGGAAAAGGAGATAAAAAAAGTGTAAGAGAAACCAAATAATCAATTAAAACTATAATGGATAAGAATATTTGAGAAATAAGAACCAAGATGGAGAGGAAAGATACAACAAAAGAATATATAAAAGAAATAAAGAAAGGGAAGAAGCCAAAGAGATGCTGAAAGAAATTTTAAGGAAGAGAGATATGTGCACTAAAGAGGGTACTATAGTGGCTCAATTTGGGTGCAGTTGAGGAAATAATAGAGAGAATAAATAAGTTACAATATATAAATTCCACAAAGGAGAAAGATGAAGTCGTGGTATAAAATTACTCTAATTTTGAAAAGTTGCTATTTATTTATGAACCATTATAATTTACTATTTAATATTAATCTCCAAAAATGAAGTGATATGATGAACATATATCACCCTGGACCAATAGTAACCCCTAAATCTATTTTCATCAGGAATAAGCTAAATGGGTGAGGAAGAATTGAAATATAAAAGAACTAAATGAAAATTATGGACAATTTATATTTTGAATGGGAAGATTCAAGTGATATATAAGAACAAGATGAGTTGAGTAACATGAGGAAGCTACTCATATGTCATGCCCAAAAGTTGGGCAAAACACAACT
>BSBK01001156.1:0-102500 GCA_027943335.1 Chamaecyparis obtusa | reverse complement strand
GGTGAAACCAGGTAAGAACAATCAAGGACCAAATTATCTACCCCAAATTAAAAGTTTGGAATAAATAGAGGAACACAGAGAAAATAACCCTCATGTACATCTATTTTACATCAATGCCATATTGGAAGAGTTGCAAGACATTTCCTTACTCTCTCCATGAGAATTCTCTACAGATATTTTACCCTAAAATAAGAAATTGTTATTGTGGAGGGTCGCACCATAAACCTTAGTTCAAGGAGAATTGTACCATCTAGGTAGGGATGATATTTTAAGAAGAGTAGTACATGAACATGAAAGAGAGTCAATCCTTAAAGAGGCACATGAAGAAATAGCTAGAGGTGATGCAGGAGCATCCTGGGGTAGTTGGCAATCTTGTATCAACCAAAAATATGTTTGTGTTTGGTTTTGGTTCTCTGTTGTATCTTAGTTGGGGACCTGTGATTCTCGGTCTCTTTTTGTTAGTTCTAGGTTAGAATTTGTTTGGATTCACCGATGGATCTTGGTGGCTAGTGGTCACTTTGGTGGTGGTTCTCAGTTGGGAGTCTTCTTGGCTTCACCGATGGAGCTCAGTGACTTGGTGTATTTATTGCTCAGTGGAAGAGTTCTGTGCTCGATTGCCAATTGGGTCTCGGTGATATGTTACCGATGGACTCAGTGAATCAAAGCATTGTTTTCTCGATTGAGGAGTTCAGTGCTTGGTTATCAAATGGGTCTTAGTGATATGGTTTTGGTGCTCGGTGCTCTCGTTGACGAACTTGTTTGTTTGGATTAATCGGCTTGGCTGACTACTGAATTTAGTTTGGGTCAGGCTCCTTGAGTTATGGATTGACTGTTGGACTTCTGGGGACCTAAATCTGGCATGTTGCATTCTTCCATGTGGATTTGACAACCGTTTGAAGGCCAACATGAAGAAGTATATTTTGTAAAGGCTATGTTGAGAGCTGACTGATGTTTTATAATTAATTATTATTGTAAAGCCGACTTGTGGTTGAGGAGTATATAAGGAGGGTTTAGGTAGTATTTAGGAAGAGAGGAGTGATAGGAGAAGGTGGTACAAAAGGATATTATGATTTGAGAGTATAATTTAGTCAGTTATTCTAAGGGTGGAAAAGCTAGTATTATTTTGGAACAAGGAGATTGCTTGGAGGCTTGCGAGCTCAAGTTTAGATCTGCCTTTGTAATCCAACTAGTTGCTATTTTTGGTACAGATCTGGACTAGCTAGGAAGAGTTGGATGATTGTTGATCTTGTTGTATTTTTTGATGTAATTGGCCATAACTAGGAAGGCCTTACAACCTGTCATGGTGCTTGTAAGCTCGATTATTGATGAATGAAAGTTACATTTTATTTTAGAGATTTTTGTGTGTTCATGCTTTTTGCCATGTGACTTTGTTCGCTGCATGTTTGGACAACTCCTATGGGTATTCTCCAACCATGACTATGCTAGGTGGTATCAGAGTGAAGTTTGATCTTCTTGGGGAGAAGTTGACCTTGTTGAGCGGAAGCTTGATTGGTTTGATTCATGTAAAATATTGTTTGTTGTCTCCATTAACTGATAAGAATGTAAATAGTATATGACAAAGTGGTGTTGTCATTGATGTCTATTGTTCCAATAGGAACAAGTGAAAATAATAGAAAACATGTGTAGTTTACAAGAGGGTCTAGTTATGAAAACCAGTGGCACATATTGAGTAAGAAGTAGTACTGTTATTGTGACCAATTACATCTCCAACTGATAATCGGAGCAACCGGTAAAGTAGGTAATAGGAGCATCCAGATTAGTGATCGGTAAAGTATATAGTCAGAACCAAGGAACCAAACTGGTATAGACAAAGAAAGGAGTGATAGGTGATGACAAAGACCTGTACACTACCTAAGAATGAAAACCGATCATCTCTGATCAGTTGAGATATCATCGAGACTGGTGAACTGGTGAAAGTCACAATTGACTAACACTTATGTGACTCTTCGACCGATATTTCTTACACAAAATCTAGAAGACTTTGTGTTATAAAGAAGATTGGTACAAGACACAATCGAAGGATTTAATGTCGACAATTAAGGCATTAAAACATGGAGAAAACTCAGGTAAAGGAAAGTATGTGGGACACATCTGTCATTTCCTTTATAAAAAAAAAAAACTATGGCATTCGTCTATTGTTTTCCTCTAGGATCTCAGACTCAACTGGATGATGGATCCAAAGGAGATCTTTGCAGAGGCCACACATGCAAAAAGTAGGTAGAGAAAGAAAACTATTTATTCTTCAGCCTATGAATAATATCTTTTGCCCCCATTCTACCAAGAAGAATAAGAGTGAACCTGTATAATGAGAGAAGCTATGAAAAGGGTGAAAATAAGAAGAGAAGAGTGTGCAAGGAAGCACAATAATATGTGGAGAGCATACCTGTGGTGCCTGGTGATGACTTTTAGTTGATAAACGCAGCGATCTTATCAGGCTCAGTAAAGCCATCTCAAGAAGATCAAACCCTCTATTGCTCTCTAACAATTGAAATAGAAAAATCCTAGTATTTGGGTGGACATTAACATGTCTCTTGTATTAAATCCCTTAACTGGGTGACATCTGTGTAGATGTTTTAACTCCTCTAACAAGGAAAGCTTTAACAAGACTTATTTCTTAAATCCCTTAATCGGGTCTCATCTAATAGTACCTTTGTAATCCTTTAATAGGGAAGGCTCCTAACAAGGCACACTTCAGAAGAGTGCAAAATTTGTGAGGTCTACTCACACCATGGTTTTCTCCCGCTTTGGGTTTCCACGTGGTATATCTAGTGTTCTCTATTGCTTTGATCTTGTGATAGCTATTTCTATGATAGAATATGTTCTGCATGGCAGTGTTGATTCACCCCTCCCCTCTCAGCACTAGTTAGAACCAACAATTGGTATCAAAGCCAAGTACATTTTCTGAGATGCTTAATTGCAACAAGGAAAAGATCTAATGATGAGAAAGGAAGGGCCCAAGTTTTCTAAGGAAAACTTCACCTTATGGTGCAACATAATAAAGTTGTACATGAAAACCATCGTTGATCAATACTAGACTCATGTAAATGATTACATTGAACCCACCGATACCTTGACAACGAATCAACAGAAGATTAGTAGTGAACACATAGCTATAATGGATATGATAGCAAGTACGCTACCTGACCATATATATGCATAAATTGAACATCTGACTACTGCTTGCAAAATGTGGGAAAAGCTACAAATTGTGTATGGAGGTGATCCACTTGTTCAAAGAGAAAAGGTAGAAAGCCTCAGAGGCAAATATGATGACATGAGGATAAACGAAGGAGAAAACATTGAGCACTACAACAATAGAATAAAAGAAGTGATGAACTCCATCAAAAGTGCTAGAGGAACATTGAGTGAGCAAGATGTGGTAAACAAGATACTGAGGACACTGAGGCCACAATATGCTATCAAGATCTCAGCTATACAGGACCTCAGATCAGTGAGCCCATCTCAAGTCACTCTTGGCTCTCTTATCGGTAAGTTGACTGCTATTGAACAATTATGATAACTGCTTACTATGATGCCCCCTTTTTACAATGAGAGTTTAATAATTAAATAATTAAATTATGATTACAATATAATAATAAAATTGCATATTAAAGATAATATATAATACTATTAAGATATACGATTAAAGTTTAAATTAAAGATTTAAACATATAAACTAATAATAGTAAAATCTATTATTCTAATGATAATATATATATTATTAAGATAATAAAATGATATCATATATATATATATATATGAATAGTACAATATAATATATTAATATCATATAATACTAATGAATACTTGCATATGGATAATAATAAATTAAAATACCTATATTATTAATAAATAAATAATACAATTCAAGGATTATAATATAATATAAAATAATCCGTATATTACAACACGATACTTCCGTAACATATTTGTCAATATATCTGCAATATATTAAACTTATCCTTGCATTAAACCTATCGGCAATATATTGCCCAGGCTACCGCAACCTAGGAAATATTAGAACCGTATTAATTGATGTCATCATTAGCGTAGCCACCATCGAATACAGTATGGATGTCATCAATTATCCAGACGAAGGGCCATTCACGTTAGACCCAACTGCCATGAAGATTATCGCTAAAGCAAGTGAAAGCATGAAAGCGATGCAAAAAGATGGCGTGGGTTAAAGTTCATTGCAAGACTAAATCAATTATATATTAGTGACTGATTCATTGACCAACATATTCCAATCATTCGATGATTTCCTCTGATAAGGGGAAAGCTCCATCTTTGGCAGGTTCAAATCCATCTTTGCTAACCATCGATATTTCCTCCTGTGATAAAATTATTAAGGCAATTACAGACGATGGTCATTTATCCATCGTAATTGAGTTTAGGGGACAATGATTCACTAATTGATAAGGATTCGGTTAGGTGAAGTAAAGTCGTGTCTCATCGAGCATGAAGAGGTGCACGCCTTCATGTCACAAACTATAAAGAAAGAAACAACATTTTAGTTGCAGGGGAAGGAGATCATCTCAGAACTCATTGATATTCACAATAATAATATAAATACTTATCTTAAGCAATAATATATTCACAACATTTCACCAAACATCAAATCGTCCAAGTCAGAGGTAGTAATGATAGCAAATTGATATTATTTATAGAATAAAATAAGAACATAATAATCAAGAATCAAGGAAAAGAAACCTCACGCAATTGACAATCCAAAGTAGTTGATACAAAGACTCCAACCAATTGGAAGAGGGTCATTACACGTTCAACCAATATAGGAGGAGCAATTACATATGGTGTCTAGGCAACACCGAGTCAGAGGACTGGAACCAACATCAGAGTTCAAACAAATAATTAATAATAAAGTCAACACTAAAACCATTGATTCTAATTACCTAAAAAGGACTCAAATTCGTTCTCAACATATATAGTTCATTTATATCTTCCTCTAGAAAGGATATATAATATCATATATAATTTCGATATTCAGTAGAAAATAGAATATAAGAGAATGAGATCAGACATAGATTGTTAGACTTGTTGAGCCATCATTGATAATCATATAGTGTCATAATATGAGGAATTAAGAAGACTAGCTATATTGAGGGCCATTATGTGGTAATTTACTGATGACCCATCGAGTGAATTACAAATAAGACACATACACCATATGAAATAATTCATATTATCCAATCGTCGCATCAACATATAATATATCAATATAATAGACTAACACGTGATGCACAAGAATCTTGCAGATATTCATGAAATAAGACATTGAAGTTACTAGACAGAGTGTATAAGAAGACTATAGTCTAAGGAAATGATTTGTATACATGGCAGTTATCGTGGATTATGATTGGACATTACACATAATCATTAAGTATCTGCCTTTTATATAAAAGAAATGTGAAGAATTTCATAGTGTCTCATATTATATAGAAAATGGTCATTACACATACCCATGTTAGATGCTACTTTTAAGTCCTCTGTGAATATCACTTCCACCAAGAAAGGAAGAGAGACTGGTAATATCTCTACTGGTAAGTTTTGAAAATTTATTGAAAATCTACTCTCAGAAGAACTAGAGTAGGATGAGTTTGAAGCACTCATCGCAAGGATGTTTCCAAGAGGAAAAGGCAAGTACAAAGGGAAACTTCCATTAAAGTGTTTTTCTTGCAATAAGATAGGACACATTGCTGCAAGGTGTCCAGAAAATCAAAATAAAGAAAAGATCAATTGATTCAAGAACAAAGAAAAGGAGTGCTACCTTGCTAAGGAAGGTGTCATGGACAATGAATCTAAAGAATCGGGTGATGATGAAATTTATTTTGTTGCAATAAAAGAAGAAAGCACGATGATAAATGAAATGACACCTATCTCAAGATCTCATCAATGTGACGACTGGATCATTGACATTGGATGCACTCACCACATGACTAGTGACAAGAACAAGTTCATCAACTTGAAGCTAATGATGGTGGATCAGTGAATTTTGGTAACAACACTCCCTGTGCCATCAGAGGAAAAGGCTCAATAACACTTGGCAATGAAGCATTGTGTGAAGATGTGTACTGGGTGGAAGGACTTATGTACAATCTAATGAGTGTGGCTCAACTAAACAACAAAGGATACATGTTGGAGTTTGGGCAAGGTTCTTGTATTATCAAGAATCAATCAAGAGCTCATGTTGCCACCAATAGACAGAGTAAAGGGAACTTGTTCTACCTAAACTCAATTGAGGGGTCTTGCCTCATTGCTATGGAAAAAGGAGAGACAAAGAAAATCTATCTCATGACAAAAGAGGACAATTGTTTTTTGTGGCACAAAAGGATTTGCCACATAAACTTTTATAGTATTATCAAAGTAAGAAAGAAGAAGTCAGTCAGAGGGCTTCCTGATATTACAAAGCCTAACATGGCTATGTGTAAAGAATTTCAATTAGGAAAACTAATATGTACATGCTTCAGTAGTAAGTCTTTTTCTACTAAAAAAAGTGCTAGATCATGTTCACATAGATTTGTGTGGACCTATGAGGATGAAGAGCTATGGAGACAAGTATTTCATGCTCTTTGTAGATGATTTTCAAGGATGATGTGGATACTTTTCCTTAAATAAAAATTAGAGGCCTTTCACATGTTCAAAATCTATAAGGCCCGAGTGGTGAAGGAGACTGGTAAAAGCTTGAAATGTCTAAGGTTAGATAGAGGAGGTGAGTACACCTCTCAAGAGTTCACTCAGTACTGTGAGGAACACAAGATAAAAAGGTAGATGTTTGCACTGAGAACCCCGTAATAAACTGGAGTCACTGAAAGAAGAAACAAGACTCTGATAGACTGTACTAGAACTCTAATGATTCAGAAGGATCTTCCCCATCAGTTCTCGAGAGAAGAAATCAGCACCACTATGTATACACTGAATCGGGTTCAAGTCAAGAAAGGAACCGGTAAGAATCCATACGAGTTGTGGTTTGGTTATACCCCAAGTGTAAGCTATTTAAAAGTTTTTGGTAGCAAATGTTACATCAAAAGAGATGTGTACTCCAGCAAGTTTGAGCCAAGAGTGATGTAGGCATATTTCTGGGTTACTCTACCAAAAGTAAAGCCTACTGGTGTTTGAATAATAGGATAGGAAAAATAGTAGAAAGTGCCAATGTAAAGATAGATGAATATTCAGAACCAAGGGAAAAGAACAATCATGATGAATCAAACATTCACCATGATCATGATGTTAATAATCATTTGGAATTCAATGAAATGATTGCTGCTGATGAAGTAGAACAGGTAAACAGACCCTTGGAACAAGGTAATGTGCCTAAGCTAGGAAGGGATCAGAATATTAAATAAATTGAGGAAGATGAATAGGAAATTGTTCGTGATCTCGCTAGAAATGTTGCACAACTGGAAAATGAAGACCATGACTGCCAATCAGTTCTACCAAGGTATGTCACATATCACTCCACTGATAACATTATTGTTGACAAACATGCTAATATTCTTACTAGGAGAAAGACTAGATCAAGTATCTTCTTACTTTCCAGTATAGAGCCCAAAACTACTAGAGAAGCTCTGGAGGATGACAACTGGGTCAAGGCAATGGAAGAGGAGCTTGAGAAAATAGAAAAGAATGAAACATGGACCCTTGTTCCCATACCATAGGACAAGAATGTCATAGGGACCATGTGGGTGTTCAAAAACAAGCTAAATGAAGAAGGAAACGTGGTAAGGAACAAGGCAAGACTAGTTTACAAAGAATATGCATAGGAAGTATGACTAGATTATGGAGAAATCTTTGCACCTATGGCAAGACTAGGAGTAAGAATTATACTTGCTTATGCTACTCATAAAAGGTTCAAAGTATACCAGATGGATGGAAAGTCTGCATTTATGAATAGTATATTGGAGGAACAAGTGTACATAGAACAGCTGGAAGGCTTCTCATCCACAAAGAAAAATAGCATGGTCTGTAAATTGAAGAAGGAACTCTATGGACTGAAAAAAGCTCCAAGGGCTTGGTATGAACAATTACATTCATACCTCCTGACCATAGGATTCATAAGAACAAGAGATAAAAACAATATGTATCTCAAAACTGGTAAAGAAGGAAACCCGATAGATGAAATATTTGTGGATGATATCATCTTTGGAGGAGATGACAAAATGAGCAAATACTTTGCTGAGGAGATAAAGAAAGAATTTGAAATGTCCATGATTAGAGCTATAAAATTCTTCATTAGTTTGCAAGTCCATCGGCTCAAAGAAGGTATTTTTATATCTCAGTCCAAGTATGTTAAGGAAATTCTTAAATCATTTGGGCTAGAAAAATCCAGACCGGTTGGCACACCAATGATAATCAACTATAAGTTATCAAAGGAAGATGATGCTAAAGAAGTTAATGAAATATTGTATCAGTCAATGATTGACAAGTTACAATATGTTGTGCACAGTAGAACTGATATTGCACATGTAGTAGACATTATAGCCAGATTCTTTGCAAATCCAAAAGAGACACATTTGATAGTAGTGAAGAGGATCTTCAGATACTTAAAGGGTACTGAGGACTACGGTGTATGGTTTCCTCACAAAGGAGTTTTTGAGATAAAAAGTGTTCACCGATGTAGACTGGGTTGGTAACATTGATGACAGAAAGAGAACAAGTGGAGGTGCATTCTTTCTTGGAGAGATAATTGTGTCATGGACAAGCAAGAAGGAGAACTACATTTCACAATCCACAATAGAAGCTGAGTATGTTGCTACAACAATTAATTGCACACAGGTGATCTGGATAAAATAGATATTGGAAGGAATCCAAGAATAGGTACCTAAACCGATTGCAATATACTATGATAGCACAAGTGCAATAAATATATCCAAGAATCTTGTCATGCACTAAAAAACAAAGTACATTGCTATAAAGTATCACTATCTGAGAGAGAAGGTGTAGAATAAATAAGTGAAATTGGAATATGTTCCCACAAAAGAATAGGTTGTTGATATATTCACAAAGTCTTTACCGAAGAGTACCTTTGAGTATCTTAGAGGTAAATTAGGGTAGTACCCATTCTTGATCTTCAGTAAAAGGATAGAAGTGTTCATTCCATTGAGCTTCAATAGAGGACTCAGCCTCATCTTAATAGGATTGGTGATAAAGGCCTATTGCTTGAAGGGGGAGCATATTTCAGAAAAAGGTAGTCACTTGACTATCCTTTGGCATTATTGTCAATGGGGGAGAGTATGACCGATGAAGGATGTGTTGAATGTTGTAGGAGGATGTGGACTGGTCAGGCATTTTCCATCAATGCCAAAGGGGGATATTGTTTCCTATGGGCATTAACTAGTAAGGATGTAACCAGTATATAGAAAAGTGGTGTTGTCATTGATGTCTATTGTTCCAACAGGAACAAGCGACAATAATAGAAAATAGGTCTTGTTTAAAAGAGGTACTAGTTATGAAAACCAGTGACACATATTGAGTAAGAAGGATTACTATTACTATGACCGATTATGTCTCCAACTGATAATCAAAGAAACCAGTAGAGTAGGTAATCGGAGCATCCAAATCAGTGACCGGTAAAGTATATAGTTGGAGCGAAGGAACAAAATTGGTATAGATAGAGAATGGAGTGAAAGGTGATGACAAAGACCTATACACTACCTAAGGATGGAAACTAATCATCTTTGATCAGTTGAGATATCATCGAGATTGGTGAACTAGTGAAAGTCACAATTGACAAATACTTATGTGACTCTTCTACCGAGATTTGTTGCACAAAATTTGGAAGACTTTGTGTTATAAAGAAGATCGGTGCAAGGCATAATTGAAGGATTTAATGCTAACAATTAAGACATTAAAACATGGAGAAAACTCAAGTAAAGGAAAGTATGTGGGATGCATCTGTCATTTCCTTTATAAAACAAAATAAACTATGGCATGCATATGTTATTTTCCTCTATGATCTGAGACTCAACAAGATGATGGATCCAAATGAGATCTTTGTGGAGGCCTTTCATGCAAAAAGAGGGTAGAGAAAGAATACTATTTATTCTTCAGCTTGTGAATAATATCTTTTGCCGCCATTTTGCCAAGAAGAAAAAGAGTGAACCTATACTCTGTGAGAAGCTATGAAAAGGGTGAAAATAAGAAGAAGAGAAGAGTGTGCAAGGAAGCACAATAATCTATGGAGAGTATACATGTGGTGCCTGGTGATGACTCTCAATTGATAAACACAGTGATCTTATGAGTCTTAGTAAAGCCATCTCAAGAAGATAAAACCCTCTATTTCTCTCTAATAATTGCAATAGAAAATCCCTAGTATTTGGGTGGACATTAATAGGTCCTTTGTATTAGATCCCTTAATAGGGAGACATCTGTGTTGACATTTTAAGTCCTCTAACAAGGGAGACTTTAACAAGCCTTATTTCTTAAATCCCTTAACTAGGTTGCATCTAACATTGCATTTGTAATCCTTTAACATGGAAGGCTCCTAACAGGGCACACTTCCGAAGAGTGAAAAATTTGTGAGGTCTACTCACACCATGGTTTTCCCCTACTTTGGGTTTCCAAATGATATATCTCATGTTATCTATTGCTTTGATCTTGTGATAGTTATTTTTGTGATAGAATCTATTATGCATGCAATTTTTGTTAAATTATATCATATTGATTTTTCAAATTTTAGCCAATGTTGATTCACCCCTCCCCTCCTAGCATTGGTTAGGACCAATAAAGATGAGTTTCCTTTAGCGATCCGTGTTGCAGATCCATGTCCTTGGGCTTGTGAAATCTTGTTTGATTGTTCGTGTAAGGTAGAAAGTTATGATCTGACATGAAAATAGTTCAAAGGTTGTCACAAGGTGGTCTGTTTAGGGTTTGTTGCAAAGGGTTTTCAAAAATATTTGGAGATGCCTCCGAGAAGATTGGACACTAGGGTGATGGAAGATATTTGTGATGCTGTGGAAATGAGAGTAACAAAGAAATTGAAATCAAATGTCAGATCTAAGATGATGTTAATGAAAAATGAAATGATCATCAAGATTATGAGGGCTATTATTGGTATGCCAAGGAATCTTGGAACTGATGATGGTTAAATGAGGAAGCTTATGAGGAATTTGAAGCTACTAGATCTAGTGGTGATGACAGAGCAGACCGGATTTATAGATCTGGTGGAGATAGAACTGATTAGTTGCAAATACCTAGAGCTCTGTTGAGTACATCTTACTGAATGAAGGTTTCTAATTTCTTAGGTACATTGAAACCCAAGGACTTGATTGATTGGATCGGTGAGTTGGAAGATTACTTTGAGCTAGAAGAGATTGGAGATCCTCTTAGAGTGAGGTTGGCATAGACAAAATTGAAAGGACATACTTCATTATGGTGGAAAGAATTGTAGAGAGACAAGGAGGAAGAAGGTGAAATAAAGATCAATCGGTGGAGGTTGATGGTGGAGAAATTGAAAGATAAGTTCATCCCTGCCAACTATGAACTTAAGTTGTTTAAGAAATTGGAGAATCTAAAATAGAAGGAAATGATTGTGGAAGATTATACCAAGGAGTTTTATAAGTTAACAATTCGGTCTAGGCATAGAGAAATTTCTAAAGAAAATATGGCAAGGTATGTTAATGGTTTGAAATTTAATATCCAGGATGAGATTGGTATGTTGAAGATTGGTTCAGTAGAAGATGCTTATCAATATGCCCTGAAGGAAGAAGAGAAGATGAAAAGAAGAAATCATGGTAATTCCCAAGGGAAGGAAAAGCAACAATAGTTGGTGAAAGACAAACTGAAAGCTGAAGATGGACCAAAACCTATTGAACTGAGGAGAAGAATAGGCAGAGGTGGATTCAATGGTACTTATTATAATTGCGTTGAAGGACATCAATCATTTAAATGTTCCCATGTAGATAAGAAGCTCGATAATAGAAGGAATGTTTTGTGAATGAGAACATATAGAATGAACTTGAGGTGGAGTCACAAAACTTTTTGGTTCAAAGAACATTGCTCGGTACTAAGGTGGAACCTTGTCAGAGGAAGAATTTGTTCAGAGCTTGATGCAAGTCAGGAGGTAAACTTTGTAATGTGATTGTGGATAGTGGAAGTACTGATAACCTTGTTGCCCAGGAGATGGTTCAAAAACTTTTTTTGAAGAGGATGAGACATCCTTATCCTTGTAAGATTAGTTGGGTGCAAAATGAATATGCTTTAGAGGTAAGGGAGCAATTTTTTGTTGATTTTCAGATTGGGTAGTATGTTGATCAAGCGTTATATGATATTATGGACATGATTTCTTGTCACATATTACTCGGTAGACCTTGGCAATATGATTGTAAGGTTGCACATGATTGTGTCAAGAATGTATTTGGTATGGCAGAACGTTTTCCTTGATTCCTTTGTAGGATACAACACTTGGGAAGAGGAACCTGAGTTTTGGGAGGAGGAGCGAATTGAAGATTTCTGAAAGGATTGGTGATTAGAATGGGGAATAGACCTGTAGGATACTGAGGAAGGATTTGACAAGGAAAGGAAAACAAAAGTGGAACCGAGGAAAATGTGTTGTGAGCTCAGAGGACATGTATATTAAGAACCAGTTCAGGATTTATGTGTTTAATCTTGAAAGAGTTTTGTTGAGCTCCTGAGAACATCTTTTTCACACCTGGGGTGTTTGATGTAGGAGCATCTTGGGGTAGTTGGAAATCCTATATAAACACAAAATATGTTTGTGTTTCATTTTGGTTTTCTTTTGTATCTCGATTGGCGACCTAAGATTCTTGGTCTCTTTGTGTTAGTTCTTGGTTGGAAGTTGTTTGGCTTCACCGATGGAGCTCGGTGGCTAGTGGTCACTTTAGTGGTGGTTCTTTGTTGGGAGTATGCTTGGCTTCATCAATGGAGCTTAGTGTATTTGTTTCTCAGTGGAAGAGTTACGTGCTCGGTTACTAACTGGGTCTCAGTGATATGTTACTGATGGACTCAGTGACTCAGTGTGTTAGTTGCTTGGTTAAGGAGTTTGGTGCTTAGTTACTGACTGGCTCGCGGTGATATGGTTCTGGTGCTCGGTGCTCTTGGTGACTGAATTGTTTGTTTGGATGAATTGGCTTAGCTGACTGGTGAATTTAATTTGGGTCACGGTCCTTGAGCTATGGATTGACCATTAGACGTGTGGGGACCTAAATCTGGCAATTGCATTCTTCCATGTCGATCTGATGGCTATTTGAAGACTGACATGAAGAAATATATTTTGGAAAGGCTATGTTGAGATTTGACTGATGTTTTGTAATTAATTATTGTTGTAAAGATGACTTGTGGCTGAGTAGTAGATAAGGAGGGTCTGGGTAGTGTTGACGAAGAGAGGAGTGATATGAGAAGGTGGTAACATAGGATATTCTGATATGAGAGTATACTTCAATCACTTATTCTAAGGGTAGTAGAGCTAGTATTATTTTGGAACAACGAGATTTATTGGAGGCTTGCGAGTTCAAGTTTAGATCTGCCTTTGTAGTCTAACCAGTTGCTATTTTTGGTACAAATTTGGACTAGCTAGGAAGAGGATGATCATTGTTGATCTCGTTCTATTTTTTACGTAATTGGCCATAACCAAGAAGACCTTAAAACCCTACATGGTGCTTGTAAGCTTAGTTATTGATAAATAAAAGTGGAATTTTCTTTCAGAGGTTGTTGTGTGTTCATGTTTTCCATTGTGTGACTTTGTTTGCTGCATGTTTGGACATCTCCTATGGGGATTCTCCAACTATGACTACATCAAGAGGACACAATTCTAATGATGCTATAGAAAAATGGGCTAAACCTCCAAGACTATGGTGACCATACCTTTACCAAGATGTCCAAAGGTATACAAAAAGTTATGACATATATAAGAGGATTATGAAATGCTAGGGATGAGATACCCTTGAAAGTAGTACTAACACAAAACTCATTTGCAAAATGGGCTATAGATTTTATTGGATCTATTGGAAAACCAACCAAAAAATCTTACGAAAATATTTATTATCATAGGGGTAGAATTATGAACAAAATTTGTTGAGGATAAACCCACTAAAGATCACACCACAAAGATTATTGCAATATTTCTATATAAAAATTTCATCACAAGATATAGATAATCAATTAGTATTGTAAGTGTCCAAGGAAAAACTTTTTAAATAAGATGATCAAATAACTACTACAAATATCCATGATATTGTATAGAAAAGGTTTACCCTATCATAGTATAGGCTTATGGAGTAAGACAATTCTTAAATAAAATAATCAGAAAGGGATTGACTAAGATGAATCATGAAAACATATTAGATTAGGATACAAAAGTATCTATGGTACTTTGAGCTTACTATTGGCAAGTTGGGTGTATTGTGATTGATGTCAACATGTCTATCATTTGAGGTTAATGTGATTATTATAAAGTTTAGATGTTTATTCATACAGATTACATGTCTATCATATAGTATGAATGATTGTTATGTAATTTCGTCAATAAAAGGGAATATTCAAACAAGTTGCATAGCAAGGCTACTCAAGATGAGGAGTTATGTACCTCATGAGGAGATGTAGATGTTTTCTACATGATGTATGAAAATTTTTAGATGCTGACATGATATTTTGGTTGAGTTATGGTGTCATAGATAAAGATTGGTTATTTTTTATAACCTACAACTGATTAATATTTTGAGGAAAGTTTGAAAATGGAATGAATATTTGAAAGACAAGTGATTGATGATCACCAAGCTACAAAAGTATATGTAAGACAATTAAATCAGTTAATATATTGTCATTGATGTCAACTAGTTTTGATTGTACTTATCATGATGTTTATAAACATCTTAAGAAGTAAAATGGTAAAGGAAAGAGATATCTACATGAAGATGAGATGGATAAGAAGGATATGGATATGGTATACATTGGATAACTTATTGATGAGTCTATGACATTATGTTAGTTATTTGATGGTATTACTTGAAATTATTATGTATTGAAGATCAAGAGTGAAAAAGTTTATGTGGTTGGTAAATAAAGAATTTTGTATAGACTGAGAAAGTGTAGTGTATACCGAGCATAGTATTAACTGAGCTAGTTATCACCGATGCATTGCAGTATTGACCAAGTGAAAGAAATAAATGGAACTTATAACTGCCGACTAAAATTGATGAGATGGACAATTTTTTATGATTCTAAGGTAAAATATTATGTTTGTTATGATGATCAAACGACTGACAAAATAAAAGGATGATCGAATAAAGGGGAATGAAAAGTGTTATTGACACAACTACCGAGGAAGTTTAAAGTGAAAAAATCAACGGTGAAGATTAAGAGGCAAAATCTATGGATGGAAATAAAATAGTTTATGATGTCTATATAAGAAGACATGAGATTCATTATTGAGTCTAGATGCTGCAGGAGAATTCACATGAATAGATTAATTTCATGCAACACTGATCAAACTGGTTGAAGATAGAACTGAGAAAAATTGTAGACAACACCGAGTGATAGAGAAAGCAATTACCAAGTAGAAAAGAGTTGGAGGAAACAATGATATTGAATTGATTATTGATCAAAGGTATTTTTGAGCTTAGCATAGATTTGAAAATCTACAAATCAAGTTGTATTTGAATTAGATCATTACTGTATCAGTTTAACCATTGTTACAGATAAATATGTTAACCAAGTGGGACTTAACAATCTTTATATTTCAATATGACATTCAATGAATGTTGATTGTTTTCTTGTTGACCCCATAGTGAATATTTGGTCAAGGGAGAACAATTATTGATAAATCCTCTAACCAGGTCACACCTCACAGTGGGTTTTGTAACCTTTAACAAGGTTGGCTCCTAACTGAGCTCACTTCAGAAGAGTGAATTATTTTGGGTTACCAGTCCCAGATGGTTTTTCCCCTAATAGGGTTTCCACATTAAAAATATGTGTTATATGTGTATGGATGTATTGAATTGTTATTTTACTCTACACAATTCTATATATAGATTGATCGATAAACAAAACTCTTAATTTACTGGTAATCAGTATATGACAAGAAAGGCACAGTTGATATTCTACTGAGTTGATTAATTGATTTGAAAGTTTTGATATATAAATCTAGGAATATTTGAGACTATAGGAAATCTGGACTTAACTCATTTCCCCCCTCTCAGTTATCTAACAATTTCATTATTTTATAGTGTGACAGAGTTGTAGAGTATGAGTTCACGCAAGAAAATATGAGAAGATATTTAGTTGCATAGTTGGGAATGTGTAAATGACATTAATGTGTCTACCATTCAAAGGGTTTGTGATTCAGATAACTTGCAAGGTAGTTACAAGTATTTTATTAGGGGACAACAATGTTCTTGAAGTGGGGAAAGAATTATTGGCAAATTCGTAAAGGATGATGAATTTGATTATTTGCTTGAGTTTAAATGATGCCTTAGGATGATCTAGTATTATGTTCTTGATGAGATGGAAAATTATATTAATCAAGGTGACAGAGTTCAATGAATTTGAAGAAGGTTTTTATGTTCTAGGCCAACATACTAAAGAAATATTATAAAATAGCTTCTGTAAGATCGATAAAACCTCTCATGGTTATAGTTACAATCTCAAGGCATTTGAGATGGATCAAAGATATGTTTGGAGAGCGCATAGAGATTATGATGGTTGATTTTGGTTCTAAGAGATAGATGATTGTTCTTGATAAATATGATGAAGTAGGGTTTCAATCTATGTTGCACAAAGGAATTTTGTTGCAAATGCCAAGGGCTATTTTTAGAGTTTATTTTTTAGATCTATTAGGGGTTGAATTGCTTGTTTTTATGTGGCAAAAAGAATTGGAGCAAGAGATGTAACTATAATTCAATAGAATAGAACCAAGCATAGAGATATACTACTATATAGTTTATTTATGTAATAGATTGTAGTCTGAGTTATGAATGTAAGTCAGTGTGACTTCCCTAAGGTGGGTTCCCAAGGAAGAATTCAGTAGTGAACTCTAGGTAGTGTGCCTGAATGCAAGTACATTCTTTTTATTGTAATAAGCTATACTTCTAACAAGGTATTAGTATTATTGTGGGTTTCATCCCCACCATGGTTTTCACCCAATTTGGGTTTCCATGATAAAAATATTTTTATTTTGTGGTGTTTGATGTTTGCTAAATTATGTTTACATGATTTACTTTTTGCAAACTAGTAATATGATCTATGTGATTAAGGGTTCATGCATTAAGGTTTTTAAGGGGTTTGAGGTTTTTGGTATTTTTGGAGAAACTAATTCACCGCCCACCCCCCCCCCCCCCCCCCCTTAATTTATTGCCTAGTCCCTTTGTGGAAGCCTAACATCTTAAGGGAGATCTGAAGATGATAGTATACAAGGACAACTATAGATTTGATGGAACCAAGTATGCATTATGGAAGAACAAAATGATAGTACATCTTAGATGCATTAATGTAGTCTATTGGAGAATCATAAATAATTCTTATGTTTCTCCTCAAAACCCTACAATACCTAAAGAGATCGAGGATGCCAAGGAAAATATTATATTAAAGGAAACTTTGTTGAGCACATTAACTAATGCTGAGATGACTATTGTCATATAATTAGAGATATCCAATCAAATATGGGATAATTTGGAGATTCTTTATGAAGAAAACACAACAGTAAAGATGACCGAGTCACAGAGTCCGAAGAGAAATTATGAAGCCATGAGAATGAATGAAGATGAAAATATTGTTGGCATTATGATCGATTTTGGAGCTGGATTGCAGAGTTTGATGTTTTGGAGTTTTTCATTGATGGAAACTCTATCAACTCTATTAGAATTGATGATACCGATCGACAAGATGAATAGGTAAAGGAAGTTTTAACTAATTATTTTGACCGATGACCAGGAAGATAGTATTAGAGAATGTTTTGAGTAGTGATCAAGTTAGAGGATACTTTTGGAGATGTGATCATTCCTAGTTGTTTACCAAGGTTAGAGAAATACAGTTCTACAACTGCAACCATTAACTCAATGTTTTAAGCAAGTTAGCATTTTGGTGATGTGTTTAGTGTGAACCGGTTGTGCTACCGATTGGTTCCCATTGATCTGATGACCAAGGCGGTTGATTTATGGGCCAATATGTCTATATATTTTTTGGTTAATATATTTTGGCCTGACATGTTAGGTATGATTGGTATGTTTTTCTATGAGTTTGGTCAATTTGGTGAGCCAACTTGTAAAATGTTTTCTCAGTCAGCCAACTTAAGAATATGAGTATAAAGGTGGACTAAATCATTTGATTTAGGGATGGGATCATGAATTTGGGTGTTGTAATTAGAAATAGAGGTAGTAGTGTGCACCAACACTCAAAGATTACAAAGGACCCAATTAAGCAAAGGAGTTGCTTTATTTCCAAATCAAGTTATTATTGTTTCCTAACAGTTGTAGCAAGTTAAATATTTTAACAGGGTGGAATTTAACAGGTCTTTTTGTTAAATTCTTTAACAAGGTGGACTTTAATAGGTTTTATTATTAAATCCTTTCACAAGGTGACTTCGTAATTGGAGTTTTAAACCCTCTACCGAGGTAGATCCTAACATCTCTTTTGGTACTTCTAACATGGTACTAGTCACTTCTAACTAGGTGAACCCCTAATAGGGTATTATAAGGTCCTAATAGGGGAAGTCTTTTTACTACAATTGAAGAGATTCATGGGTATCATCCACACTGTAATTTTCACACTCTAACAAGGGTTTCCACTATTAAAAAAATTTCATGTTATGCTTTGTGGATTATTAAACTATTTTACTTTTATTACATAGTTACATTTGGCTGTTTGGGTGTGTGGAATTTGTTTAAAAGAAGAATTAGTTTATTGGTTGAATTATGTTCATTTCTTGTTTGCAGTGATTCACCACCCCCCTCTCCTCAGTGTCTTCTATATCTAACAATTGGTATCAAAGAGATGTTTCCTTGAAGAATCCTAACAGCTTGGGAGAGATTCTTGAGGAAGACATGAAATCCTATAGAAGACAACTTGTAGAGGCTGAGGACATGATTGAGAAACTCAAAGAGAAGTTGAAGAAATCTAGGACTAAAAGACAAGAACTGGTTTAATAGTTGAATGATAGTCAAGACCTAATTGAACACCTATTTGAATAAAGTGGATCTGAGGAATCTGAAGTAGCCCTAGTTTCCTTATCTCAAGAGAATGAGAAGCTACTTAAAGACAACTAGGATATGCATAAGGAGATGGAAAAGTTGAAGCAAGAAAAGAAAAATATGCAAAGAGAGTTGGAGAAATTTGGAATCAAAATGGGTTAGGAGATTGAAGCTAAGAGAATGGCTAATGAATCTAAGAAGGTTGTAGGTGATGCTCTCAAAGCCAAAGGTGACACCTGAAAAGAAAATATGGAAGAACTATTCAGATCTAAACAAGAAGTTACTCTTTTGAATGGTAGCTACATGATACAAGTATAGAAAATACCAGTCTGAGGAATGAAAATGAAAGGCTAAAAGGAGAATTGAAACAAGCCAATGACCTACTAGATAAGTTTAATAAGATTTTTTCTAAACTTGATGAATAACTCTCAAACCAAAGGAGAAATAGCAAGAAGCAAGGTTTAGGGTTTTCAAATTTTGAAGTCGGTGAGTCATCTGGTACCAAAAAGATTGATGCAATAGAAGACAAACGAGCACCTAAGGTGATTAAAAAATAAGATGGTAAGAGGAATTATAGACTGGTATGTTTCAATTGTCACAAAGAAGGTCATATTTCTAATGTATGTAGCTCTAAACCTATTGGAGCTAATGCACCTATTGTTAGATCTATAAATTTCTATGGTAGATCTGAAGGATAGAATGTTAGATCTAATGTTTTCCATGGTAATTGTTATCATTACAAAAAGTATGGACATAAAGCTAATGAGTGCAAGATTAGAATCAACAATCAGGGGTCATATAACCCCAACCGATTAAGACCTAATCCATAAGGAAACTGATTGGATATTACCTATTCTATCTATCATAATTATGGACATACAATTGCCAATTACATGATGAGAACTTGTAGAGAAAATGTTGGACCATGGAGATAAACTAGTATGGTATGTTACTATTGCAACAAGATTGGACATCTTTCTAGATCTTGCAAAGCTAAGATGAAAGACAGTAAAGTTCAATCAGTGAATAAGTCTAATAATGATAAAGGAAAGAACATTGCATATGATGAAGGAATTAGAAATGAAATGAAACAAACATGGGCTAAGAAAGGTGTACTCAATTCTTCTGAATTGACTGAGAACTCAAAAACATTAGGTAATGTGGAGAATTCTTCATCTAACTAAGTCAATGCTATTGACTTAGGAAGAGAAAATCAATTGAGATCTATAACTGATCCACTAGATGTGTGCATGGTAAGTTTTATCAGCATATTTAGATGCCTATAAATGTTTCAGATGAATTTGTTAAAGAATATTATATTTTATATAATTATATGCGACCACATAATGATTCTTATGGAAAAGTTACTATTTGATGTTCTAATCTATTGCAAATGGTAAAAGATACTATTTCACCATTGCTTATGAATGTAACATTATAAAAGTTGAAAAGTAAAAGTCATTTATCACTTTTCTTTCCATGAGCTAAGTTGTGCACTTGTGAATGAGTATAAGGTGATTTAAGAGATTTTGATCGATAGTTGTGATCTTATGCCGAGATTGAAGTGGTGTTTGAAGAACCCCAAATGGTGAGAAAAGAGGTATTTCTCTATGTTGAAAAGGTTCTATTTTGTGTTTTTTGAAGAAAATTAATGTTGGTATTATGGACACTCCAATGTTGATTGAAATTACTAAGGAACTAAGGCTTGTGTTCAAATTGTATCCTATGAACATGGTAGATAATGATCTAACTGACAGTTTATCTTCGATTCCCCATGGTGTATTATTGATCAAATACATAAGATCATTTATCCATTGCAAGGTTGAAGATCTTAGTTTGAATGTTATATTCAAGGCTTACACCGAACTATGTAATAAACTAGGATTGAAGGATAAACACATACATTATTTTGAGACTGAGTAGATTAGATATGTATTGATCTGAGTTCATGATTATTTTATCAGGTTGGATAGGCCACAAGATTATGAAGGAGTTAATTCATGTAGTAACTAGTTTATGCCCAATTGATTGCTTACCTATTCTAAGGATGATACTGGCAGATGAGGTTACTCATTTGACTAAGTCAAGACAAGATTAGAGGCCCATGACACTCAATGATATTGAAGACATATAGGTCAATTTTACATCAATGGTAATTAGTTACAGGGTATATCGATCAAGCAGATTGAATAGCATGCTTGGTGGTGGCATTCATGCTACATATCAGATAGCGAAGGATAATACATAGTATGACCTATGTGAGGTCATGAGGAGTCATTCCATTGTCAACATGGAGTGAATAAAGGAAAAATATCAAGTTTTCAAGTATGGTTTTGTATTGGTATGTATATTTTTTTACTTGCAAAATCATTTCCTTGGTATCAATAATATTCTATGATCAAATGATAAACCGGTAGTAGTGAAAATTAATGAGTGCATAAGGATGTTAGGAAATAACTTTACTAGTGTCATGTGGGGTCATTTCAAAGACTTTTAGAAACAAATGCATGAGAGGGAAATGATCCCAATTGATATAGTGGAAAAGTATAAAGAAGACATATGTTTCATTGTGAGTAAAAATACATGCTTGATGCAGGTGGTACAACCAAGAACCTCTTGGGATTTACCAATGGGATATGAGGTAGATGGTGATATTGTATCACTTCATGCCAATGAGTTACTATCCAAACTAATTGATGAAAGTACCTGATGAACTACAACTAATTTAGAACTTGAATGAAGAATCTATGATTAAGGATCACTGAGGAGTTGTTGATTAGATATGTAAGATGATTAAATCAGTATTATGTTGTTATTGATGTCAACTAGTTTGACAATACTTAACTTGTAAGTTACTATACCGAAACATTTGAAGAAAGGTGAAAGAGATGAAGAATAGAAATATCTACATGAGAAAGATGTGTATGTCAGATGAGTATAAGGAATAAATTGAGTAGCTTTTTGATGAGTGTATGACTTGATGATATTGACTTTATTATGTTGCATTCATCTATGATGAAGAATGGAGATGAAAGACACAAAGCAATGTTGTCAGTAAATAAAGCATTCTAGTATACACTGACGGAGTGTAGTGTATACTGAGTGTAGTGTTAACTGAGCTTATGTTCTCCAACGCATTTCTTTGTTAACCGAGTAGAACAGAAAGGAATTAAATGATTAGTTTAGCCGATAAATTGATGAGCTGGAAAGTGTATGAAATCTACGTAACATATAAGGTTTGTTATGAAGATTGATAGCTAACATAATTCAAGGAAGATATAATGGAGTAGATTGAAACGTGTTACTAGTAGATCAGCCGAAGAAGGTTAAAGCGTCAAAATCAATGAATGAGATTAAGCGGCAAAATTTGATGGACAAAAAGAAAATGATTTACTTGTCTATATAAGAGACATTGGTTTCATTGTTGAAACTATGCCGGAGGAAGAAGATACTACAGAAATATTGCTTGAACAAGTTTTCATGCATTCTGATCGTACTGGTTAGTGAGAACTGAACTGCAAAACAATTACCGAGCTACAAAGAGTAATTACCAATGAACAGTAAGTTGATATAGTATTGAATCTGAAGTGATATATTGATCAGAAAGATTTGAATGAGCTAAATATTGATCTATAAACTACAATTGAAGTTGTATCAAGGTAGATCATCTACTATTACATATTTAACCATTGTACACAATCAAATCTCTTAACCGAGTGGACTAAGAAAGTCTTTTTATGTTTCATTCATAGAGTGAACATTGTTATCCTATCAACCCTAGAGTGACTGTTGGTTGGATGATAAATTCTAGTCTAAAATCCTCTAACAAGGTCACACCTAATAGTGTGTTTGTAACCTTTAATAGGGTTGGGTCTTCACAAACCTCACTTCAGAAGAGTGAACATTTTTGGGTTGCCGGTCTTGGGTGGTTTTTCCCTTCATGGGGTTTCCACGTTAAATCTCTTGTATTATGTGTTGATTGTGATATTTGTTTGTTATCATACTTTGCATATTACATGTTAGATTTGATCGGTAACTACTATAAGTTTTAGATTGATTATCGATAAAAGAACAGATAGTGAAAGCATTTTATGTTTACCGAGTAGCAGAAGTTGAAGAATTTGTTTTGGATTATACATTTTGTTTTGGGACACTGGATAATTGATTCACCCCCCTCTTAGTTATTCTAACAATTGGTATCAGAGCTGTGGTTGCTTAGAAAAGATTTTTAAGGACTCCAGCATAGAGATCTCAAGATGTATAAGAGGGAAGTACCAAAGCTAAACAAAGAGAACTTTGTAGTATGGGAAAGCCGGATGAAGTTGCACATATCTGGAATTGGGAATGTTAGTCCATTTTCCAGTCATAGCAAAATCCTATGAAAATGGCCTCTTCCCTGCAAATGTTTTTGTAAAAGTGTGCTACCCTGTGTTCTTCATGTGTCGCATTTCTCTAGTCTAAATTGCACATGCTGAATTACAAAATGCAGAAAGTTATTCAAGTTCTAAGGTCTACAGGAAAATATTTTTAGAATCTGCCACAGTGTTGAAAACCCACAGTGTTTTTGAAAATCCATGATGTTTTTGGTCTGTGTGAAAACCTTCATTTTTTTCGACCTTATGCCTTCCAGCTTTTGTGCACTTATCTTTTGGCATCAGAAACCTTGTGTGTTTTTTATCTTTTCCATCGAAAACCCTGTGTGTTTTCATCCTCACAGTTTCCTATTTGCTGGCATTCCCTAAATGCGCAAGTGCGATGGATGGTGGGCCCAGGTCTTCAAAGGTTTCAAAATGATTGGTTGTCACATGGCCACATGTCAAAATTTTCTAACATGCAATCATGCGACTGCTTGCCACCTATCCATGTGGGTCCCAGTTCTTAGCGGTGTTCAGATGCCTAGCGGCTAAGTCTTCATTCCATGACCTGGCGACTTGCGGTTATCTCTTGGTCACTGATTCCTAGCGGTTAAGCCCTTAACATCTAGCAACTTGGCTGGTGGTTTTCTTTGCCTTAGTCGCGTGGTCATGTAATGGTGGGCCTGGGTTTTCAAAGCTCAGATTTAACTGGTTGTCACATGATCGCATGTTAGAATTTTCTGACATGCGACCATGTGGCAAGGCTCTTTCCTTGGCTGGTGGTCCTGTTGGAAGTCATGTATAGCCTTTGGTTGGCTATTGAATGATCGCATAGCCTAGTTTTTGGCTGTGTGATCATGCAACTAGTTGACATGTGTCTACGGTGGTGAGGTGGCAGTTTGTTGGTGGGACCTGGTTCTTCGCAGTTGCTTGGTGCAGTTAATGTTCATACAGGATCAGTGGTTGTTGCTATACTGTGGGGAACAGATGCAAGCCTTTTAGTCTCCGCGCTTTAATGAGAGCCGTTGATGTGGTAGGAAGGTGGATACACATGGTGGGCCTAGGTTTTCAAGAGGCTTTTGATCTACGATGGGCATGTGATCGTAAAGAATATTCTCATCCCTTGTGATCATGCGACCGCCGTTTGATCTTGGGCTTGCAGAGCGTGGGTCTAGTGTTAGTGACTAGGCGTGAATCAAGAATAGCATGGTGATAGGTGGCATTAAGCGAACCCAGGTGGGGTCTGAGGTTTGGCGGAGTGGATAAAGACTTGGCGGTGCCGACAAAATTCAGTGTGTTCGCACATTTGCGCTTAAAAAAGGTGATTTGCTAGTTTGTTTGGGGATTTGGCAAACGGTAGTCGGGAAGTCGCTAAATTATTTAGCAAAGGAGAGAAGTGTTTCACGAATTGGTGAAGGTTCTTTGTCGCCAATTCGCTAAGTTTCACTGGGATGACTTTTAGGGAAAGTCGTAAAGCCCGCGAAGGGAGATTGATCAGACAGCTACATTTTAAAGTTGGTAAAGGTTTAAATTTTGGCCGTCGTTTCTCTGTAGGTGCCAAAGAAGTAATCGTTGAGATTCAAATTTGAATTTATAAGAGTTTCTAGCGACAGAGGGTACCATTTTTATGGAATTCAATGCAGAAATGACCCTGTTTGGTGAGAAGTGATTGGTTTGCCATTTGAAGTGTGGTCCAGGATGTCTAGTGCTCATTTGCAGAGCAAGTACATTGCAGTTGTGGCTCAAGGTATGTTGCAGGGCATCCTTTTAAGCTTCATTTTGTGATCCTTTGTACTTGTAGAGAAGACTTTCATAATTAAGGATCAGTTCAGGATTTCTTCTTTCCTAGATTGGATGTGTTTCCCACCCCTGAATTAAATTCATGATTGTTTCTGGTTGGTTGAGGTGGGTGAAACTTTAGCCCTAGCTGTTCGTAGCTTGTTGCAACCTATTTTGGGTTTCCAAGGCAGCTGGTGGTATAAACTGTCAAAATTTTGACTTTGTAAGGGTTCCAGCTTAGAGTTCCTTTCTGGTTCCAAGAAGGGTTCTTTTCCTATAGATTTTCTCCTTCTCTCTGCATATAGAGTGTTCTTCTTTCCTTGCTGGTTCTGAGAACACAATGCATATTGTAAGTGACTTGTCTTATGTATGAGAAGTTAATATACTCTTACTATTGTCAAGCTATCTCCATTTGAATTCTGAACTCATTAGTCATGCATCAAGGATGTCTAGTTTTTCTACCTTGCATTGCCTAAGAGCTTGTGGGTGGAGTTGTCTTTGTAGGGATAACTGGTTTAGGGTTAGTATTCATGTATGTATGAGTTGAAATATCAAGGATAGGTCATGCTTGTCTTTCAGTGGATGCTGGTTAATGTATTGTCTATTCATAGGTCTCTTCTAAGGGGAGGGTCAAAATCCTTTGATGGGTAATAACATATTTGAATACACAGGTGGGAACTAAGTTGAGATTTGGTCATGGTGTGTGATTGATGTAAGGCATCAACACATTGGATATATTATTTTCTTATTTCATAGCTATCATTTGCAATAGGGTATTTGACTCTGTGGCCCATTAGATAAGGCACTGGTCTATGAGAGACTTAGGGTATCTCAGGGGTCCCTTCAACCCATCTTTAAAATCATTTCCATTCAGCTCCACCCTTTCCCTTTCTTGTTGTTAGGATAGGTCTCTAGCTTTCAATCTCATTCCATGCAAGTAGGGCTATTGCATGAGATTTTCTATCATTAGGGTATAGGATACCTATAGGAGATTGATTGTTATTCCACATTAATCTATCTGCAGGCTTTTGGTTTGTCATGAGGTGTCTTGAGTGTGTAGATAAGGCAATACCCGCCTAAGTGATTATGGAGCTCAAAGAAGAAGGAGGATGTTCTCTATCCTCATCAATTGGACTGTTTCCTTGTCAAACTTGAGTGTCTAACTGAGATCTAAGCCCAACTATTTGATTCAAGTTTGGTCCTGCAAGGAAAAGATCCAACAAGATGGTGACTCTGTTGGGGAGAGTCTAGAATAGAGTCAGAAATAAAAATCAAGAATTTGCAAAATTTTCTCACCTAGTTGTGAGTGGCGACTCTGAAATCTTTGTTTTGTCAGTGCACTCCCTGATAAACAGTGTATAAATCCTGGTTAAGTTTTGGTTGACTGAAAGAAGAAACACAAAGACAAGTGAAACATTTTTCCTCTACAAGGAGGTGGTGACTCTAAAAGAAAAGAACTTGATGGAGCTGCATGGTGAGCTCTAGATCTGCGTTGCTTTCCAGTCAACAGGTTTCAACTGGCAAAACTTTCAGGTATTCTTTTGTTGAAAATGTTTCCCTATCAAGTGTGTAGCACTACTGTAAAGGGATAAGTGGTGGATAGTTCCTTATGGAGGAATATAGCCCCTTTTGTTTTGATGGCATTGAAGGTGCCCCTAATGATTTCTTTGTTGAGGATGGGAAGTGCTTGCCAAGATTCATGGCTGGTGGATCTATTTCTGCAAGCTAGCATGTTGATATGGTCATGGATATTTTTGGAGGTATGGATGTTGAACATGAAGATATTGCCATGAGGTTATTTGTGCAGACATTTTCTGATGGTGCAAGGAAGTGGTTCTTGTCCTTGCCCTCATGTTCAATCCCTTCTTGAGATGTGTTGAGAGCTAAGTTTGTTGAGCATTTTGATAAAGTTGTTGCTCTGAAGAAAGAATTAGCGAGGTTGAAAATGGTGAACTAGTAGTTAGCAGAGGACATAAGATTGCTAAGACTGGTGGCTCCTGATGATGTTCATGAGGAGGCCAATGTTTCTGATGTTGATTCTCACTATGCAGAGAGTGTTGACTATGAAGCTGATTCTGAGATCAGTGCATATGAGGATGTTGAAGATGAATCTGAGGATGGCAATATTTCCTTTTTGTCTCCAGATTTTTCTTCTTGTCAACATGAGAGGGCAGTCTTCTTGTCCCGGTTTGATGATGTTTTATGTGAGAGGCAAGAATATGATTATGAAGCAGATGATGATTCCTGCATTGATTTCTTCATACAAGATGATCTAAGGCTAGAAATGTGTATCCTTATTCCTCACAAGGATGATATTTGTAGCACTAGGGGTGAGGCTAAGGAAAATGATATCAAGGCCCAAAGTCCATTGAGCAGTGAAAGGATTTCAGCACTCTTGGCTGAAGAATTTCAGAGGTATGCCCCTGCTTTGGATTTTGATTTGTAGCTCCCCTATGATGTATGCTTTGACACTGATAATGAGGCCAGTGTTCAAAGTGATAGTGATGATCCTTTTTCATCAGAGATCCCCTCATGTAATGACCTTGCAGAAGAAGAGGTAGAAGGACATGATAGTGTGTTTTCTTATCATCAAGATTGCAGTGATGAACAAGTCTATTGTTCAAGTCCTTTTCCTTCTCTTGCAAAGTATGATACTGAGTGTGACAGTGTTGAGGATCTAGTCTTCAATAGTTGGGATAGAAATTCTTTTGGTAAAAATGATGATGCAGTGTTCCCCTGTCATAGAAGCTTTAAAGAAGACCTTCACTTGGTTCATGATCCAATTCATGAAGACATCATTGAAGAACCAAGTTGCTTAGTGGCTGAAGTAATGTATGAAGTTAAATTGGAGGATCCAAGTCCTTCTCAGCTAGGTACTTTTATAGTAATTCATGATGATCAGTATGTTTTATTTCCTGATGCATTACTAGATGATATTTTTACTTCCAGTCAGCAAGGAGAAGTGGTGTTCCTTACTTCTTAGAATATGAATGTGAGTATGATGGTTGTGACTGGAAAAGCATGGGTAGTGATCAGTACATCTTTATTTTTTAGCCCATGATTATTCACATATGTCTGCAGCAAAATGGTGAAGAAATTTTCAGACTTGGGGTCACATATGTGGATGAAAACCAGATTTTTGATGCAGGAGGGTCTTTGATTTCATTTTGGTGGCCTGGGGCCATCAAGTAAAGTTGTAAATCTTGTAAATTTTGTAAATATTCTTTCCCTTTCCTTTTGTGTGTTTTTCCTTCCCGTTCCTTGCATTTTTTTAAGTTCCCTATTTTTTTCTAGTGGGATGGTCTACTTTAACCAGTGATTCTAGGTCTTTGCTATGCCTGCAAGAGCCATGCATCCCCAACCAGAGCCACTATTAGTCCATTTTCCAGTCATAGAAAAATCCTATGAAAATGGCCTCTTCCCTGCAAGAGTTTTTGTAAAAGTGTGCTACCCTATGTTCTTCATTTGTCACCTTGCTCCAGTTTAAATTGCATGTGCTAAATTGCAAAATCCAGAAAGTTATTCAAGTTCCAAGGTTTGCAGGAAAATATTTTTAGAATCTGCCACAGTGTCAAAAACCCACAGTGTTTTTGAAAATCCATGATGTTTTCAGTCTGTGTGAAAACCTTCATTGTTTTCAACCTTGTGCCTTCCAACTTTTGTGCGCTTATCTTTTGGTGTCAGAAACCTTGTGTGTTTTTTATCTTTTTCATCGAAAACCCTGTGTGTTTTCATCCTCACAGTTTCCTGTTTGCTAGCGTTCCCTAAATGCGCAAGTGCGATCGATGGTGGGCCCAGGTCTTCAAAGGTTTCAAAATGATTGGTTGTCGCATAGCCACATGTCAGATTTTTTTGACATGCAATCATGCGACCACTTACCACCTATATGTGTGGGTCCTAGTTCTTAGTGGTGTTCAGATGCTTGGTGATTAAGTCTTCATTCCGTGACCTGGTGACTTGCGGTTATCTCTTGGTCACTGATTCTTGGCGGTTAAGCCCTTAACATCTAGTAACTTGGATGGTGGTTTTCTTTGCCTTAGTTGCATGGTCACGTAATGGTGGGCCTGGGTTTTCAAAGCTCAGATTTAACTGGTTGTCGCATGATCACATGTCAAAATTTTTTGATATGCGACCATGCGACAAGGCTCTTTCCTTGGCTGGTGGTCCCATTGGCAGTCATGTGCGGCCTTTGGTTGGCTGTCGCATGATCGCATAGCCCAATTTTTGGCTATGCAATCATGTAACTAGTTGACACGTGTCTATGGTGGTGAGGTGGTAGTTTGTCAGTGGGACCCGATTCTTCGCAGTTGCTTGGTGCAGTTAATGTTCAGACAGGATTGGTGGTTGTTGCTATACCGTGAGGAAAAGATGCAAGCCTTTTAGTCTCCGCGCTTTAACGAGAGTCATTGATGCGTCAGGAAGGTGGATACACGTGGTGGGCCTGGGTTTTCAAGAGGCTTTTGATCTACGACAGGCATGTGATCGTACAGAATATTCTCATCGCTTGCGATCATGCGAGCGCCATTCAATCTTGGGCTTGCAGAGCGTGGGTCCAGTGTTAGTGATTGGGCGTGAATCATGAATAGCATGGCGACAGGTGGCATCAAGTGGACCCAAGTGGGGTCTGAGGTTTGGCGGAGTGGATAAAGATTTGGCAGTGCCGACAAAATTTAGTTTGTTCACACGTTCGCACATAAAAAAGGTGATTCGCTAGTTTGTTTGGCGATTTGGTGAACGGTAGTCGGGAAGTCGCTAAATTATTTAGTGAAGGAGCGAAGTGTTTCATGAATTGGCGAAGGTTCTTTGTCACCAATTCGCTAAGTTTGACTGGGACCACTTTTAGGGAAAGTCATAAAGCCCACGAAGGGAGATTGATTGGATGGCTACATTTTAAAGTTGGTAAAGGTTTAAATTTTGTCTGTCATTTCTCCGCAGGTGCCAAAGAAGTAACTGTTGAGATTCAAATTTGAATTTCTAAGAGTTTCCAGTGACAGAGGGTACCATTTTATGGAATTCAATGCAGAAATGACCTTGTTTGGTGAGAAGCGATTGGTTTGCCATTTGAAGTGTGGTCCAGGATGTCCAGTGCTCATTTACAGAGCATGTACGTTGTAGTTGTGGATCAAGGCATGTTGGAGGGCATCCTTTTGAGCTTGGTTTTGTGATCCTTTGTACTTCCAGAGAAGACTTTCATAATTAAGGATCAGTTCAAGATTTTCTCTTTCCTGGATTGGATGTGTTTCCCACCCCTGAATTAAATTCATGATTGTTTCTGGTTGGTTGAGGTGGGTAAAACTTTAGCCCTAGCTGTCCATAGTTTGTTGCAACCTGTTTTGGGTTTCCAAGGTAGCTAGTGGTATAAACTGTCAAAATTTTGACTTTGTAAGGGTTCCAACTTAGAGTTCCTTTCTGGTTCCAAGAAGGGTTCTTTTCTTGTAGATTTTCTCCTTCTCTCTGCATATAGAGTGTTCTTCTTTCCTTGCTGGTTCTGAGAACACAATGCATATTGTAAGTGACTTGTCTTATGTATGAGAAGTTAATATACTCTTACTATTGTCAAGCTATCTCCATTTGAATTCTGAACTCATTAGTCATGCATCAAGGATGTTTGGTTTTTCTACCTTGCATTGCCTAAGAGATTGTGGGTGGAGTTGTCTTCATAGGGATAACTTGTTTAGGGTTAGTATTCATGTATGTATGAGCTAAAATATCAAGGATAGGTCATGCTTATCTTTTAGTGGATGCTGGTTAATGTATTGTCTATTCATAGCTCTCTTCTAAGGGGAGGGTCAAAATTATTTGATGGGTAATAACATATTTGAATACACAGGTGGGAACTAAGTTGAGGGTTGGTCATGGTGTGTGATTGATGTAAGGCATCAACACATTGGGTGTATTATTTTCTTATTTCATAGCTGTCATTTGCAATAGGGTATTTGACTCTGTGGCCCATTGGATAAGGCACTGGTCTATGAGAGACTTAGGGTATCTCAGGGGTCCCTTCAACCCATCTTTAAAATCATTTGCATTCAGCTCCACCCTTTCCCTTTCTTGTTGTTAGGATAGGTCTCTAGCTTTCAATCTCATTCCATGCAAGTAGGGCTATTGCATGAGATTTTCTATCATTAGGGTACAGGATACCTATAAGAGATTGATTACTATTCCACATTAATCTGTTTGCAGGCCTTTGGTTTTTCATGAGGTGTCTTGAGTGTGCAGATAAGGCAATACCTGCCTGAGTGATTGTGGAGCTCAAAGAAGAAGGAGGATGTTCTCTATCCTCATCAATTGGACTATTTCCTTGTCAAACTTGAGTGTCTAACCGAGATCTAAGCCCAACTATTTGATTCAAGTTTGGTCCTGCAAGGAAAAGTTCCAACAGGGAACTCGGCACTAGAACTGATGCAAAATGGCTACATTGAACCGATACTAGGTCCCTTGACCCTTGATCAACTGAAAGAAAGGCATGAACACAACATTACTATGATGGAACTTGTTGCTGCCTATACTGATGCCAAATTTGAAGACATTAAGGGATGCACTAATGCCAAAGCCATGTGGGATAAACTGACTCTAATATACAGTGGAGATTTGAATGTTAAGAGAGCCAGAGCAGAAAACCTAAGAGGTCATTTTGATGATATGAAGATGAAAGAAGGTGAGAACATTGTGCAGTACACAAATAGACTAAAAGAGGTAGTACATGCTATTAGAGCATCATATGGAATTATTGAGGATGAAATAGTGATAAGCAAGATTCTCAGAACTTTACTGCTAGTTTATGCAATCAAGATCTCTGTAATTCATGAAACAAAAGCTACATCCAACCTTACTCTTGACACATTGATCGGTAAGCTCACAACCTTTGAATTGAATAACTTTGACAATAATGTTGTACCTTCTATTGAATCCACTTTCATGTCTTCTTTGAAGATTGGTAAATGTAGTAGCAGGAATAGTAAGAATAATGATAGTGATAGTGGTACTGATGAAGAACTTGATGAGCTTGAAGCTCTTATGGCCAGAAGATTACCCAAAGGTAAAGGAAGGTATAAAGGTAAGCTACCTTTGGCATGCTTTAATTGTAAAGAAGTTGGCCACATCGCTGCTAGATGTCCAAATAAGAAAGATGATGATAGATCTAAAGACCGATCCGAAGGAAGCTATGGGAGAAGAGTCAACAGAGGCTACCGACATAACAATAGAGATAACCAAGATAGCTATGACAAAGGAAAAAAGGTATGTTACCTAGCTGAAGAATTTGAATTTGAATCTCATACTGATGATGATGTAGAAGTAGTATTTGTTTCTATGAAAGATGACTCAGAGGAAAAAGAGAAACATGAAGAAACAACACTAATCTCTAAAGTAAGCAGAAATGATACATGGATCATAGATAGTGGTTGTACACATCATATGACTAGTGATATAGAGAAATTTAATCTATTTGATGAATATGATGGAGGATCTGTTAGGATGGGAAATGATGCACCCTGTATGGTAAGAGGTAAAGGTTCACTGATGATTAATGATAGAATGAAATGTGAAAATGCATACTGGGTAGATGGACTGAACTATAATTTGTTAAGTGTGGCATAGCTGAATAACTCAGGCCACTGACGTGCTTTTGAGAGTAGAAAGGTAAAAATTTATAATGATGGAGGAAGACTTGTCAGAACCGGTACACAATCCAGAGGTAATTTATTTTATCTTGATATTGATCAGTCTTCTTGTTTATTAATGAAGGATAAAGATGCATGGTTGTGGCATAAGAGGTTATGCCATGTGAACTTTGATAACATGATCAAGATTAGTAAGAAGAAAAGAGTTAGAGGGTTGCGTAACTTGTCAAAACTAGATCATGCTATGTGTCATGAATGTCAGAAAGGTAAGATGACTAATTCCAGTTTTAAAATAAAAGAATACTCAACAAAGAAGATACTTGAGTTGGTTCATACCGACCTATGTGGTCCTATGAGAACTCAAAGTTATTATGGTGATAGATACTTTATTCTTTTTGTTGATGACTATACTAGATTGATGACAGTTATGTTCTTAAAAGAAAAATCTGAAGCATTTAAGATGTTTAAGTGGTATAAGGAAAAGGTGGAAAAAGAGACTAGAAAAGAATTAAAATGCTTAAGATCTGATAGAGGAGGTGAATTTATCACTGATGAATTTACTAATTTCTGTAATGAGCATGGTATAAAAAGATAGGTCTTTGCACTGAGAACACCTTGGCAGAATGAGATTACTGAAAGAAGGAATAGGTCAATAATTGACTATGTAAGAACACTAATGCTGCAAAAGAATATTTCTCAGACATACTGGAGGGAAGCTGTCAGTACAGCTGTATATGTGCTTAATCAAGTACAACTAAAGAAGGACACCAACCGAACACCCTATGAGCTATGGTTTGGACACAAACCTAATGTAAGTTATTTTAGAATTTTTGGAAGCAAATATTTTATTCTGAAAGATGAGAGAAATGGGAAATTTGATTCTAAAGGTGATGAAGGAATATTCTTAGGATATTCTACTAAGAGTAAAGCAAACAAATGTCTGAATAAGGTTACAAATAAGATAATTGAAAGTACTAATGCCCGTGTTGATGAGTTTGATGACAAGAACATAGAGGAAAGTAGAAAGGAACCAGAAGACTATGGTAGATTCACTTACATTGAACATCTTGATTATCTACCAAAGTTGCAACCTGTGATAACTGATCAGTAGGAAAATAACCCCGAGGAATAGGAAAGAGAAACTAACAAACAAGATGGTGCTACCAAGCAAGCACATGAACCTGAACATGATGAACAAGAAAGAAGAAACTGAGTACTGGCTAGTTTTGTTAGAAGACATCATCCTGAGACACAAATTATTAGAGACAGACAAGCTGGCATGCAGACAAGAAGGAAAGCAAGACAAGGTACATGTCTAGTTTGTGAATTTGAACCTAAAAATGTGAAAGTTGCATTAGAGAATGAAGAATGGGTTAATGCAATGAAAGAGGAAATAGAAAAAATAGAGAAGAAAAAAGCTTGGTCCTTAGTACCCTGACCTAAAGATAAAAATGTTATCGGTACTAAGTGGATATTTAGGAACAAACTGAATGAAAATGGTGAGGTGACAAGAAATAAAGCTAGATTGGTATGCAAGGGATATGCACAGGAAGAAGGCATTGACTATGGTGAGACATTTGCACCTGTTGCTAGATTGGAAAGAGTTAGAATGCTACTTGCATATGCTGCACACAAGAAATTTAAAGTTTATCAAATGGATGTGAAGTCAACATTTCTGAATGGTATACTTGAAGAATAAGTCTACATAGAACAACTTGAAGGATTCGTTGATCTAGAAAAAAAAAAGACATGGTATGTAGATTATATAAAGCTTTATATGGTTTGAAGCAAGCACCGAGAGCCTCATATGAAAGGCTGCATACTTACTTCTTAAGTATTGGATTTGTAAGAACTAGTGAGAACAACAATTTGTACATGAAAGGTAATACTGATGACACTATTCTTATTGTTGAGATATTTGTTGATGATATTATTTTCGGAGGTCAAGATCATGTATGTAAATATTTTGCTAATGACATGAGGAATGAGTTTGAAATGTCTATGTTTGGAGAGATTAAATTCTTTCTTGGACTACGAGTGATTCAGCAGAGTGATGGGATATTCATCACACAGTCTAAATACATAAAGGAAGTCTTAAAGATATTTGGCATGGAAGATGCTAAACCTGTGGGAACACCGATGGCTACTAGATGTAAATTAACAAAGGAAAATAAAACTATAGAGGTAAACCAGACACTTTACCGATCCATGATTGGTAAGCTAATGTATGTAGTTCACAGTAGACCTGATATAGCACATGCTGTGAGAATTGTTGCTAGATTTTCTGCTAACCCTAGATAATCACACATGATTGCTACTAAAAGAATCTTAAGATACTTGAAAAAGAAAAAGGATTATGGATTATGGTATCCTAAGGAAAGTAAGTTTGAACCGAAGGTCTATACCAATGCTGATTGGTCTGGAAATGTGGATGACAGAGAAAGCACCACCGGAGGAGCATTCTTCTTTGGTGAAAGACTTGCAACCTAAACAAGTAAAAAGTAGGCTTGTATTTATCAGTCTATAGCTGAAGAAAAGTATGTTGCTGCTGCTACTAATTGCTCAAACATTGCATATATCAGAAAGTGTGGGAAGGAATGAATGAGGTAATCACTGACCCAATGATTATATACTGTGACAACACAAGTGCTATTAATATTTCAAAGAATCTAGTGATGCACTCTAAGACAAAGCATATATCAATTAAGTATCACTACTTAAGAGAACAAGTGCAAGAGAAGCAAGTGAAGTTAGAATCGTTACATCTAAAGAACAACTTGCAGATATCTTTACAAAGCCTCTATCGAAGGACACATTTGAATACTTGAGGACTAGACTTGGGGTCTGTCCCATGTCTATCAGTCACTAATGTGATCTGGATGTTGCATCAGCTTAAAAATTATCAGAAGATCAGACATGTTGATGCAGCATAGTTCACACTTTGGATAATGTTCAAGGTTGTGATTAAGTTTGAAGAACTGAAATAGATTGGTATATCAGTATACAAAGATTGTATTGGACAACAGAGAGTTACCTAGCTACTATAGAGCTGATTATCTATTTATTTCTTTGCAATTGTTGTCAAAGGGAGAGATAAATAATATGAAAGGAAATGAAAAGTTAAACATGCACCGATGAGAACTATCTAAGGGAGAGATAATCTGACAGAAACAGAACATTGAAGATTAGTTACAAAGAATAGAAGCAGGAACCTGAGAGTTGAAAAGATCATATCTAGAGAATGACAAAGATGTATTTTATAATGTTGTTAAGTAATGTAGTGATTAAACATATTAAGCTAGGGAGAGCTTGTACCTCATTTGTTCACAAAATTGTAGAATACATGTTTGGTATGTGTATGGTACACTTCATATTACTTGAGTTGCCATCAATGCTAAAGGGAGAGATTGATGAACTACAACTGATTTAGAACCTGAATGAAGAATCTATGATTAAAGATCACTGAGAAATTGTTGATTAGATATGTAAGATTATTAAATTAGTATTATGTTGTCATTGATGTCAACTAGCTTGACAATACTTATCTTGTAATTTACTATACCGAAACATCTAAAAAAAGGTGAAAGAGATGAAGAATAGAAATATCTACATGAGAAAGATGTGTATGTCAAATGAGGATAAGGAATACACTGAGTAAATTTTTTATGAGTCTATGACTTGATGATATTGACTTTATTATGTTGCATTCATCTATGATGAATAATAGAGTTGAAAGACATAAAGCGGTGTTGTCAATAAATGAAGCATTCCAGTATACAACGACGGAGTGTAGTGTATACCTAGCATGGTGTTAACTGAGCTTGTGTTCACTAATGCATTTCTTTGTTAACTGAGAAGAACAGAAAGAAATTAAATGATTAGTTTAGCCAATAAATTAATGAGCTAGAAAGTGTATGAAATCGAGGTAACAGATAAGGTTTGTTATGAAGATTGATAGCTAACATAATTCAAGGAAGATCTAATGGAGCAGATTGAAATGTGTTACTGACACATCAGCTGAAGAAGGTTAAAGTGGCAAAATCAATGAATGAGACTAAGCGGAAAAATCTGATGGACAAAAAGAAAATGATTTACTCGTCTATATAAGAGACATTGGTTTCATTGTTCAAACTATGCCGGAGGAAGAAGATACTACAAAAATATCACATGAACAAGTTTTCATGCATTCTAATCATACTGGTTAGTGAGAATCAAACTGCAGAACAATTACCGAACTACAAAGAGTAATTACCGATGAACAGTAAGTTGATATAGTATTGAATGTGAAGTGATATATTGATCAGAAAGATTTGAATGAGCTGAATATTGATCTGTAAATTGCAATTGAAGTTGTATCAAGGAAGATCATCTACTGTTACATATTTAACCATTGTACACAGTCAAATCTCTTAACTGAGTGGACTAAGAAAGTCTTTTTATGTTTCATTCATAGAGTGTAAATTGTTATCCTGTCAACCCCAAAGTGACTGCCGGTTGGATGATAAATTATGTTCTAAAATCCTCTAACAAGGTCACACCTAACAGTGTGTTTGTAACCTTTAACAACGTTGGGTCTTCACCAACCTCACTTTAGAAGAGTGAACATTTTTGGGTTGCCGGTCCCAGGTGGTTTTTCCCTTTACAGGGTTTCCATGTTAAATCTCTTATGTTATGTATTGATTGTGATATTTGTTTGTTATCATACTTTTCATATTACATGTTAGATTTGATTAGTAACTACTATAAGTTTTAGATTGATTATCGGTAAAAGAACAGATAGAGAAAGTATTTTATGTTTACCGAGTAGTAGAAGTTGAAGAATTTGTTTTGGATTAAACATTTTGTTTTGGGACACTGGATAACTGATTCACCCCCCTCTTAGTTATTCTAATAGTACCCTTAGGTTTGGTAACTATAAAGAAATATTTCTAAAAATTCACTCATAGCTGATGGAACAGTGATTGAAAGAAGAGTGAGGAAAAGAGTTGATGACCTAGCTAAGAAGAGTGGCATTACTAAGGAGATGATGTATAAGATAAGGCATAAATTTGTAAGTGATGGAACTGGTACTTTTGGTACTAGTGTTGAAGAAGTAGAGGTAGAGGTTGTATCATCACATCCTGAAGCATCAATGATTAAGGAAAAGGAAAAGGTAAAATCACCAGTAATTGAGTAAAGGACTTATAAGATAAATAAGGAAATAATTCATGGATATAAAGAGTCAAAAGGAAAGAGGAGTAAGAAATATATAGTAGAGGAAGAGGAAGCTAAAATAGAATCAGACAAAGATTACGCTGAATTAAGGGTCAGTGGAAAAAAGTCAAAGTTTGTTAGGATGACAACTAAAAAATTAGTCAAAATAGTGACTAGGAGATCTAATATTATAGACATCTGATGCAGTGGAATTCTTGGGTATTCATTAAATCTTCATGGTGGTGTGTTGAAATGGTTTTGTATTACTCAGTTGTAGCTTTAACTGATGATCTCAATTATTGAAGAAGCTTGGTCGCTGAAGGAACTCGATAAAACCTTTGGCACTCTATGGAACTTATACTCGGTGATGCCTAGCATGCTAGGTTGTTTTACTAGTGCTTGGTAGTTCTGGTTTACTGACTGGAGTTCTTGAAGTTTTGGTTGACCGACTTGGGGTATTTAATGTTGGTAGCTTGTGTTGTATTCTCCTGTGTGGATCTTGAGGCTAATATGGAGCATTAATTATTTGTAAGGCTATATGAGAGCCAACTATTGTTGCATTTAATATTTGTTTGTAGTAGAAGTTGACTTGGCTTAGGAGTTAATTGTTTCTTCCAACTGACTTGTGGCTGAAGAATTGTATTTAAGGAGTGTTTTGGTATATGTTTAGGAGATTTAGTGGAAGTAGATTGACAAGGATAACAATTGGATCCTGCGAGATCTTGAAGATCAGATTGATTGTCTGATAGTTGTAATAGCAGTGCTAGTGGTTTGCATGCTTGGAGACAAGGAGATTGCTTGGAGGCTTGCGAGCTCAAGTTTTGATCTGCCTTAGTGTTTCCATCAGTTGTTGATATGCTTCAGAGCTGGACTAGCTAGGAGATTGCAGAAATACTTTTTTAAGTGATTGTATTTGGCCCTAACCTAGAAGGCCTTACAGTTGGGCATGTTGAATGAAATTATATTTTGAAGTGATATATTGTTGTATTCCATTGTGGTTTTCATTGTTGTTATTGTTGGGTTAGACTTGGACTATCCTTTATTAGATTATCCAGATCTCTCCTACGTTAGGTGGTATCAAAGATGACTGGAGAGATAGATCTGGTGAAGATAGAACTAGTCAGTTACATAGATCTAGAGCTCAGTTAAGTACTAGTTACCGAATGGAAGCTTCTACTTTCTCTAGTACTTTGAGACCTAAGGATTTGATTGATTGGATTGGTGAATTAGAAGATTTATTTGAGCTTGAAGAAATTGAAGATCCTCTTAGAGTAAGGTTGGAATAGACTAAGTTGAAAGGACATGTTTCTCTTTGGTGGAAAGAATTACAAAGAGATAGAGAAGATGAAGGTGAAATGAAGATCAATCAGTGGAGGCTGATGGTGACTAAATTGAAAGCTAAGTTCATGCCTTTCGACTATGAGCTTGAATTTTTTAAGTTGCAGAATCTAAAGCAAAATTATTTGACTATGGTAGACTATACCAAGGATTTTTGTAAGTTGACTATTCAGTTTGGACACAAAGAACTTGGTAAGGAAAAGGTAGCTCAGTATGTGGATGGTTTGAGATTCAATATATAGGATGAGCTTGGTATGCTAAAGATTGATTAGGTTGAAGATGCTTATCCATATGCTTTGAGGGCAGAAGATAAGTTGAAGAGGAGACAACATGGTAATTCCCAAGGGAAGGAGAAGCTTGATCACTCGGTGAAGGATAAACTGACTTTGGAAGATGAACCAAAACCTATGGAGCCGAAAAAGAAGATAGGTAGGGTTATCTTTAAGGGCACTTATTATAATTGTGGTGAAGAAGGACATAGATCTTTTGAGTGTACATAGAAGAAGTTTGGTAATCAAAGGAATGTCGTGGTGAATGAGAACATTCAAAATCAACCTGAATCTGAGAACTTTCTAGTTCAGAGAACATTGCTCGGTGCAAAGGTCGAACCTTGTCAAAGGAGTAATTTGTTCAAAACTCAAAGCAAGTCAGGAGGTAAACTTTGTGTTGTGATTGTGGACAGTGGTAGTAATGATAACCTTGTAGTTGAGGAGATGGTTCAGAAGCTTGGTTTGAGGAGGGTGAGACATCCTTATCCTTATAGGATAGGATGGTTGCAAGGTGTTCATGCTTTGGAAGTGAGGGAGCAATGTCTTGTTGATTTTCATATTGGCCAGTATAAGGATCAAGTGGTGTGTGATATTGTGGATTCGAATAGTTGTCACATATTGCTTGATAGACCTTGGCAATATGATTGCAGAGCTATGTATGATTGTGTCAAGAATCTATTTACTATTGAGAAGAATGAGAAGAAGTTTTCCTTGGTGTCTTTGCTGGATACAACACTTGGTAGGAGAAACCTGAGCTTTGGTAGCTGAGATGAGTTGAAGAATTCTAAAAGGACTGATCAGTATGGAGAATAGACCTACATGTTGTCAAGGAAAGACTTGAAAAGATAGAGGAAGTAGACGTGGAAGAGTATGCAAGGTGGAGACTTGAATAATTTATATGTGAAGAACTAGTTCAAGGTTTATGTGCTAAATCCTGAAAGATGTTCTTCTAGACTATGAGAACATCTTTTCAAACCTGGGGTATATGATGTAGTGGCATTCTTGGGTATTTAGAAAATCTACATGGTGGTGTGTTGAAATGGTTCTGTGTTACTCATTTGTAGCTTTAACCGATGATCTCAGTTATTAAAGAAGCTCAGTCGCTGAAAGAACTTAGTAAAACCTCTAGTGCTCGGTGGAACTTGAACTCGGTGATGCCTAGTGTGCTCAGTAGTTTTACTGGTGCTCGGTAGTTCTAGTTTACCGACTGGAGTCCTTGAAATTTTGGTTGGCTGACTTGGGGTATTTAATGTTGGTAGCTTGTGTTGTATTCTCCTATGTGGATGTTGAGGCTGACATGGAGAATTAATTATTTGTAAGGCTATTTGAGAGCCGGCTATTGTTGCATTTAATATTTTTTTGTAGTAGAAGCTAACTTGGCTTAGGAGTTAATTATTTCTTCCAACTGACTTGTGGTTGAAGAATTGTATTTAAGGAGTGTTTGGGTAGATGTTTAAGAGAGTTAGTGGAAGTAGATTGACAAGGATAACAATTGGATCTTGCGAGATCTTGAAGATCAGATTAATTTTCTGATAGCTATAATAGCAGAGCTAGTGGTTTGCATGCTTGGAGACAAGGAGATTGCTTGGAGGTTTGCGAGCTCAAGTTTAGATCTGTCTTAGTGTTTCCATCAGTTTCTGATGTGCTTTAGAGTTGGATGAGCTAAGAGATTGCATAAATACTTTTTTAAGTGATTGTATTTGGCCCTAACCTGGAAGGCCTTACAGTTGAACATGTTGAATGAAATTATATTTTGAAGCAATATATTATTGTATTCTATTATGGTTGTTGTTGTTGTTATTGCTAGGTTAGACTTGGACTATCCTTTATTGGATTATCCAAATATCCCCTGTGTCAATGACATAGCTAAAGAAATCAAAGAATATGGAAGTGTCACTAAGGCGAGTGGATGGTATGAAAAATTTAATGATGACCATAAGGAAAAGATTGAAGAAGCTCATATATACAAAATGCACAAATTCTATAAAGGGCCTAGCAAGCTACATAAAATGATACCTGATACATTATTCGAGAAGATTGATGCCAGGTGGAGGTATGCCCTTAAGGAAGATAGAGAGATGTTGGAAGAAGTTTTGGTAGAAATAGAACCTGAATTACTAGTTGAAGTTGTGAAGAGTACAATTTCTTTTCTATGGCCAAAATTTAGAACAAGGACCATAGTATGCAGAATACTCATTGGTGAATCTCAGGTAGTTTATGAGGACACTCTTGACATCATAAAGAAGGAATTAGATAAATAAGATGACCTGATGGATGGTGATGATGAAAAACAAGATTAAGAGCCTATAAATGAAGAGGTAATAGTAGATGAGTTTGTTACTACTAATCAAGTAATTGAAGATATTATCAATGATGTACCTTCAAATATTCCTCAACAAGTTCCTATTGTTGAAGTAGAAGATGTGCAAGAAAGAATTGTAACTCAAAAGGATCAGACAATAGAGGTTGAGGTACCTATTGTATCTACTATAGTTACACATAAGGAAGATGAAGTTATTACAATTTTTACAACCGATGGTGAAATTGCAAAGAAAATTGAAGTTCAAGAAGATGATGTTGTAGTGCAATCAATAAAAAGGAAATTGGATCTTAGTGGAAGTTCTAGTTACAAGAAGAAAGGAAAGACTTTGGATATTCTTGATGAAGATCTTGTAGCTAAGCTTGGAGATGAGGATGTTGAGGTCATTCAAGGACCTATTGATGTTACTAAGATGAGTCCAAGTGAATTGATTAAAATGCCAAAGATACTTAAGCTAAAAGCTAAAAGGGATAAGCTTATAGTTGAAAATAAGGAAGAATGAGTACTTTTTTCTTCTAGGGGCATTCTTGCATATCTTGTATTTAAAGCTAACTATGATCCTAATGCTACACCCATTGAGCAGATAGATACTTTGATCAATTGTATCTCTGAGGAGGTTAGTAGCTTGGAGGAATCTTTTGAGAGGAGAGCTTAGATGAATTATGAGAAGAGAAATGCTAAGTTAATAGAGTCCATTGCATCAGATAAAGTGAAACTTATAGTTCATGTGGACCAAGTGAAAGAAACTTTGAAGGAGATTGGTAAGTTACTTAAGAAATTTTTAGATTTTTCTATGTTTACACAAGATTTGGTACTAAAGAGAACTGGAGATCAACATGAGCTTAAATATTTGATTGATAGTTTTGATCCTATTTCACATTCTGCTACCACTTATGGATCACAAGTGAAGGTTATAAATCATAAGTTGAAGACTTTACAAGCTGAGCAAGATAAGAGGATATCTACATTGTTGAAGTCACATACTTATTTGATCAATACAGTAGATGTTATGCAACAAAATGTTAGAGATTCAAAGGTATTATTTGAATCACAAAATATGAGTGTACTTGAATCTATGGAGGAGTTAGTATCTATTTTGTATGGTTAGATTCAATCCACATAACACTTTTAGAAGTCATAGAAAGATTCTTTGGAGATAGCCAAAAAAAAAATTAAAAGTGTTTTTGGAAGATTATGACTAGTAAGATGATTTCATTTTTGGTATAAAATTTTGTACCTTTTCCATTGTTGTCAAAGAGGGAGTGATCGATATAGTGAAAATAAAGCTAAGGGGGAGTAGTGTATGTATGGAAATTTTCACTATGTCTTGCCATCAATGCCAAAGGGAGAGATTGTTGGCATTATGATGGACTTTGGAGTTATATTGCGTAGTTTGATGTTTTGGAGTTTTTCATTAATGGAAACTCTATTAACTCTATTAGAATTGATGATACCAATCGACAGGATGAATAGGTAATGGCAGTTTAGTTAAGTGTTTTGACCAGTGAGCATGAAGACAATATCATATAATGTTTTGAGTAGAGATTGAGTTAGAGAAGTAGAGTTCTACAACTGTAACCATTAAATCAATTTTTTGGGTGCATTTGTATTTTGGTGATTTGTTTAGTGTGAACTAGTTGTGCTACTAATTGGTTCCTATTCATCTGATGATCAAGGCAATTTCTTTATGGGCCGATAGGTCAATATATTTTTTGGTTGATATATTTTGGGCTGACATGTTAGGTATGATTGGCACAATTTTCTATGAGTTTGGTCAATTTGGTGGGCCAACTTGTAAAACATTTTCTAAGTCTTATCTGACTTAAGAACATTTGTATAAAGGTGGACTAAATCATTTGATTTAGGGTTGTCATCATGAATTTGGGTGTTGCAATCAAAGACAAAGGTAGTATAGTGCACCAACATTCAGAGATTACAAAGGATCTGATTAAGAAAAGGAGTTCCTATATTTCCTGATCAATTTATTGTTATTTCCTAACCATTGTAGCAAGTTAAATCCTTTAACAAGGTGGACTTTAATAGGTCTTATTGTTAAATCCTTTAACAAAGTGACTTCTTAATTGGAGTTTTAAATCCTCTAGAAAGGTAGATTCTAATAGGTCTCATGGTACTTCTAAAATGGTACTAGTAACTTCTAATTGGGTGAATCCCTAATTGGGTATTGTAAGCTCCTAATAGGGAAAATATTTTTATTGCAGTTGAAGAGATTCATGGGTATCATCCCCATCATGGTTTTCACCCTTTGACAAGGGTTTCCATGATAAAAATTTTTGGTATTATGTGTTATGCTTTCTAGATGCTTAAACTATTTTGCTTCTATTGCTTAGTTACATTTACATGTTTGGGTGTGTGGAAGTTATTTAAAATCATAATTTGTTTATTGGTTGAATTAGTTCATTTCTTATTTATGCCAATTCAATCCCCCCTCGTAGTGTTTTCTATATTTAACAAATATCATATTTTATATTTTGAAGATCTATGACATAGTTTTTTCTATTAGATCTTCTATAAGTATTCTTGATGATGATGGGGTTGGTTGTAAAGTCCTGAGATCCTTACCTCCTGCCTATGACAAGGTTGCAACTATTGAAGAAATAAGAATAGTGACAAATGTTATAAGTTAAAATCTTGTTGGAAAGCTTATATCCTTTTAGCTAAGTGCATTAGGAAGTGCACTACATAAGAGTGAGACAACATTCAAAGCCACAGTGACCAGGAAGAAGATGAAAATACCAGATTAGATTGATACACCTGTAGGGAGGATGACAAGATGGGAAAGAGAGATAAACAAGATGGAAGAAGAAGATAGTTAGATTAAAGAATTAGATGAAAATCTTACAAAGAAAATAGAGTATAGATCCCCTACTACCAGTAACTACAAAGGAAAGATGCCTTTTAAATATTTTTCTTGTGGTAAAGTAGGACATTTTGCCTCTAGATGTCCTAATTGAATTCCTAAATACAAGTATAAGCCTAATCCTAGGAAAAGATATTACGCTCTTGATGATGAAGGTGTTACTGGTAAAGAGTCTAATAAAGCTAATAAGTATGATGATGAGTTTACATTCATTTCCACTAAGGAAGATAATGAACCTGTAACTGATGAAATATAATGACTAACAATATTGTTGAAGAAAAAGCTTTGACATCTCAGGTTGAGTATGAAGACAAATGGCTGATTGACAGTGGATGCTCTCACCACATGACTAGTGAAAGAGAAAATTTGTAAGTTATGAGAAGTATGAATGTGGAGAAGTGAAATAGGGAGACAACTCTACTGGTAAGATAAAAGGTAGAGGTTCTATTACTTTAGATGACAAAATCAACATTGATGATATCTTGTATTTGGAAGGTTTGAAACATAATCTTCTAAGTATTGGTCAGATGATGGAAAAGGGTCATGGATTTCATTTCAAGGATGATATGTGCAAGATCTTGAATGATTATGGAAAGGAGATTTCTATTGGATCAAAAACAATAGGTATCATGTTTCTTTTGAATATCATACATAGGACTTATTTGACTTCTCAATTAGATGAAAGATGGTTATGACATAAAAGATTGTGTCATATGAATTTTGACAATATAGTGGCAATAAGCTCCACTTCTTTTATTAGAGATTTTCCTTTGATGAAGAAGCCTACCAATAGCTGTTGCAAGGAATTCCAATTGGATAGGAAAATTAGATCTATCTTTCACTCTAAGAAGGATAACTTCAATAGATTTCATTATCTTGTTCATGTTGATTTGTGTGGTCCTACTAAGACAGGAGGTCTGCAAGGTGATAGTTATTTCAATCTCTTGATAGGTGATTACTCTAAGATGGTATGGATAACTTTTTAAAAGGAAAATCTAAAGCTTTTAACTAGTTCAAAGCCTTTAAAGAAATTTGGTTGAGAATGAGATGAGTCTGAAGATCAAGAAGCTTAGATCAGATAGATGTGGAGAATTTATATCAAATGACTTTAACTCATTTTGTTAAATGCATGGCATCTAGAGGGAGTTATCTGCTCCTAGAAATCCACAACAAAATGGTGTAGTAGAGTGCAAGAATAGAAACATTGTAGAGGTAGCAAAGACTATGATGCTTGAGAGGAATGTTCCTCAGATATTTTGGAGAGTAGTTATGATAACTAAAGTCTACACACTCAATTGCACACAAATCAAAGATGAGACTGGTAAGACATCTTATGAGCTTTGGTATGGACATGTGCCTACTGTTAATTATTTTAGAATATTTGGTAGCCAATGTTATATAGAGAGATGGGGATTTCAGTAAGTTTTATGCAAGATGTGATGAAGGCATATTCCTTTGTTACCCTACCAAAAGAAAATATTATAATTGCTACAACAAGAGATTGAAGAAACTGGTAGAGAGCACTAATGTTAAGATAAATGAAAGCCTTAAAAATATAACAAGATGTAGTAAAAGTGAGTATCATAAAGATAGTGATTATCAAAGGCAACTTCATCAAGATCCTAACACAAATATAAGCATGACAGGGAGGATAGGGGATGAGGCCTATACAAGTGGTGAGGATTAAGAATCTAAGAAATCTAAGAGAAGATAGAAGAATCCAAGATATGTGAGGTTGAATCATAATGAAGCACAAATCATTGGTGATAAAAACAAAGGAGTTAGAAAAAGAAGGGTTACACAAAATCAGATATGCTTGATGTCTCATACTAAGCCTAAGGATGCAGAAGAAGCTTATGAAGATGACTATAAGATTGAGAAAATGGAAGAAGAATTATCATAGACTAAAAATAATGAACTATTTTTAATATTAAAATTTGACTCAAATCATGATGATGATTGGATCAGAACTATTAAGGAAGATATTTCTACCACAAACAAATATTGAGAAGATCATGCTTAGAGAAACTACACTTAAGGCACTATTTGAGAATAAGAATAATGATGTCTAAGATGTGAAAGGTGAAAGTTCAAGGTTAGGGAAAGATAAGCATGAAGTTAAAAGACATAAAAATAACAAAAAGAAGTATGAAGTAGATGACAAAGAAAAGGAGAACCAAGAAAAGAAGAATAACATGGCAGAAAGGAAGAAGATCAAACAGATAAAAGAAAAAAAGAAAAAGAAGAACAAGAAGACCTTGGAGAGAGGACCCAATTTTCAAAAGTTTAGAGGAAAGTGTTTTAATTGTGGTAGGAATCAACATAAGGCTACTGAAAATGGAGAAGATCATTTTTTCAAAAAGAAAATTAATCCTTGTAGGAAGAAGAACAAAAGGAACACCCACAATTCAAACATATGGAATAATATGAAAAGACTAGGTGATACTATCAAGAGTAATATGTTTAGATGTTTGTGTTCTATGATGAAAGATGATGATAGTGGATAGAAGAATGTTGTATGCTTAAGGTATAATGTATTTGAACATGTTACCAATACTTGTAGAAGAAAAAATATGAGCATTGGAATCTCAACAAGAAGGATCAAGAAAGTGAAGAAGCATAATCAAAGGAAGAAGAAGAATGAAAACAGGATAAGCTTGAAGATAAGAGGAATAAAGAAATATGTCAAGAGGAAAGGAAAGAAGTGAAGAAATAAATCCAAGAATCTAAAGAAGGGAAACAAGAAGAGGATAACTAAGAGAATAAGACAAAAATTTGGAAGCAAGACCAAAAGAAGGGTACCTAGGGATACTTTTGTGTATCTCAAAGGAAGATTAGTGGTAATTACCCCTCCTAATCAAAACTAAGACTGAACAGGTTGCATCAATCAAGTGGGCTTTAAAGAAATAACTTACAAACTAGATTGATGTTTGGAGGTTGCCTCTCAGGGGGAGTAGACAACATGGTGAGTCAAGAGAAGTATGCATGGGAAGATGAAATGTGAATGCACAATGATTAGGTAATATCTATTATTGAAGTATTTAAGGGTTTGCATCAATTAGACATGTTTAGTATTTCAGAGATATATGGATGAATAAAAGAAGATCTTGACAAGGTAGCATATGCTAAGAAGGAAAAGGAAGAATACATTGAGGAGATAGATCAAGATGAATACAAGTGTTGATGGCACACTTTTATCGTTGATGTCAAAGGGGGAGAGAGATAGATATGAAAAATAAGTCAGCAAGTGAAGAAAAAGAAGAGGCAGATGTCAGCAAGTAAGAAGAGAAGAAGCAGATGAGAGAGACAAAAGTGTTCAAGTAGTAGTTGTAGAAAAGGAAAACAAAATTTGTATACTTGCACATAAGAAAGAGTTTTAGCTGATGAGAACAATGTACATCCAAGGGGGAGAAACTGATGGAGAGAAGAATGTGTAATCAAATCATAATCTTAGGGATAGTGATCCAATGGGGAACAATATTAGAACTGAGTTAGAGGGACTTTGAAAGCTAATGATGTATTTTAGATATTGATTGATAGAACTGTTGGTTTCTAATTGCATTACTTTTTTTTCCCATCAGATGTTGCCATCAATGTCAAAGGGGGAGATTATTAGAAATTTGGATGTGTTGCAATTTATTTCAACATGTTTATTATTTGATGTAAATTTTCTTGTCATAAAGTGTGGATGTCTATTCATACAGATTACATGTTTATCACACACTATGAATGATTGTTATGCAGTTTCACTAGTAATAGGGAATGTTCAGACAAGTTGTATGACAAGGTTACTGAAGATGAGGAGTTGTGCACCCCATGGGGAGATGTAGATATTATCTACATGATGTATGCAAAGTTTCAGATGCTAACATTGTATTTTGGTTGAGTTATGGCATCAGAAATAAAGATTGGTTATTTCACTATTTGACAGTGTGATAGAGTGCAAAAACATATGAGAAGATCTTCGGTCGTGTAGTTGAGAATATATAAAAGACATATCAATGTGTCTACCATTCAAAGGGTTTGTGATTTTGATAATCTACAAGGTAGTGACAAGCATTTATTTGAGGGACAATAGTGTTCTTGAAGTAGGGAAAGAATTACTACCAGATCCATAAAGGATGATGAATTTGATTTTTTTTTGAGCTTAAATGATTCCTTAGGGTGATCTAGGATCATGTACTTGATGAGATAGCAATTTATAGTGATCAAGGAGACTGAATTCAATGAATTTGAAGAAGGATTTTATGTCAAGTAGGTTGACATGCTAAAGGAAGATTATAAAATGACTTATGTAAGCTTGGTAAAATGTTTAAGGGTTATGGTTACAATCTTGAGATGTTTGAGATGGATCAGAGATATATTTGGAGAGCCCGTAGAGATCTTGATGGTTGATTTTGGAGCTAAGAGATGGATATTTGAAGATTAGGTTTTTCTGACCTAGTTCTTGATAAATATAATGAAGTGGGGTTTCAATTTGTGTGTTTCATAGAGGAATTTTGTTGCAGACACTAGGGGACTATTTTTCAGATCTACTAGTGGCTGAATTGCTTATTTGTATGTGGTAGAAAGAAATGCAGTAAAAGATCTGATTGTACTTTAATGAAACTGAACCAAGCATAGAGAAATGCTACTATAGAGCTCATTTATGTAACAAATTATACTTTGAGTTGTGAATGTAAGTCAGTGTGACTTCCTTAGGGTGGGTTCCCAAGGCAGAATTGAGTAGTGAACTCTAGGCAGCGCGCCTAAATCAAAGTGCATTTTTTTATTGTAATAAGCTATACTTATAACAAGGACCTCTCAAAAATAATTTAACTTTATTTTGCAACTCATGGGCACCTTTGGGGGTGTAATTATTATTGTGATCGAAGTTCCAAGGTAATAAATATTTACAATCTTATAGAAATAAAAATCCCATTTATTCAATCCATGCCTTTATGTAAAACCATAAAGTGCCCACAACCCATCTAGCTATTATTTTTTAATAACATAGTTATTCCTTTTATGCCTACTTGTCATATTTCATTTAAAAAGTTGAGAGAATCCATGAAGTAGGATTTCTTTAACTTTTATCATTACAATTATGTTTATCATTTTAAATCTTATTTTTTATAGACAAGGTCATCTCTATCTGAATGATTACACGAACTTGTATTAATATGCTAGTGAGCATTTGGAAATATTGTTGGATATTCAAGGAACATATCTATATGGTCCACATGATACTGATAGATTGTTTTGGTGTTGCATTGTGGTTCTCTCAGTAACATGTGGGTGTCTAGATGGAAAGGTCAATATTATTTCTTGCACTATGCATTGGGGGTTTACACCAGAATTGGAATTTATGATGAGTTTTTTTTGGGTTCTGATTATGGCTTAATGTGATTCACATTGTAAAAATTCAATTTGATATTTTGATTTTTGGCCAATTTTTAATATGCTAGATATTTTTCCTTTCCTTGTTGTCAACTTTGGTCTATGCACACCAATATTTAAATTTTTATGGCTACATTGGAATATGCAATAAGATCATTTTAGGACCACTTTTATTGCAATATATTGTCAAGGCAGAATTGTTTACGTCATTGCCTTAGGCCAACCTAGTTAATATTTTGCATGCTTATGAGATGTATCTATAGAAGATCAATTCAGCTGCAAAGTAGTGTAGAGTGGATAATGAAAGATGAAAATTTGTGGACATAGACCTATTTGGTGGAACTATTTGAGCCAAATTATAGAATAGCTACTTGAGACAACATGTCAAGAGAACACACTTTTTGATGTTGTTATAAGCTATAAGAAGAAGGCTTATGCCATGTACTCTGCACTGAGATAGTGAGTCTCCACAACAATTCCTTCTCTGTATCATTCTTTGAGATAGTGAGTCTTTACTACAAGTCATTATATCTTTCCATATGATAGTGAACCTTGGCTACAAGTCTGGAGTAAGCCTCATTTTAATACTTTACATATAATTGTGAGATATCTCTTATCTTGGTTTTTACCTCATTGGGTATTCCTCATCAATCTTCTGTTTTGTTGTGCATTGGTGCTAATTGATTTATTTTTCATTACTACTTATTAAGGTTATATGTTTTAGAAATAAAGTAAAAATATGAAGTTAAGTTTTATGAAAGATTGATTCACGCCCCCCCTCCCCCCCTCACCAAGTGTCCACTTGTGTTGACTAGGTAATAGGTAGGAATTATTTGGAGGCATGAATTAAGAAGAAATTATTTTCTACTATGACTTAACAACTTACCTTTTTACCTTGCCAATTTATTTTGTATATTTTTAATTATTTCAATCCAAATGGAGGCCTTAATATTTTCTAACTAAAGGAGAGAGTCCAAGATACTTAGTAGGAAAAGATTATACTAAACAATTGAAATTATAGAGATTAATTTATTTTGATGTTTTTTCTTATTTTGAAGAAGAGCACTTTGATTCTTTCATAGATATTGTTTTTTATAACTGTCAAATAAAAATTTTAGTGTGACTAGTGATGTTGGCATGACACACCCTTTGGTACCATGTGAAAAAACATGACTTAGAGCTATGAATTGGTGAGGTCACAAAACTAAGACCTCATCCCCATTTGACAATGTTGAGGCTCAAACTTGAGAGCACCTTTGATTGATGAAGGCACATGCCTATGATAACAATGGCCCAACAGGGTTTTGAACCTTGGTGGTCACAACACCACCACTACCACTTTTAATCAACACGCTATGACAAGATCATGATTCTTACATAGATAGATAAATAAATATAGTAATGACATTTGTCATGTCTTTTGATGTATATTTCTTTTAAGTTATGTGAGGTATATTATTATGCATTGTTGTGTTCATTCATGCAAATATTTTAATTTAATAATTTTTTTGTGATTGTTTATGGTGCTTTAGATGTGGGAAATGATAGAGATAAAAATTAGAGTAAAAAATCTAACATTAAAATGGGCAAATGTAGCTTTTGAATATTGCAAATATTACCACTCCCAGTTGTATCTAGGAGACACTACTGCAAGTTCAACAATCAGTAAGCTAGCTAAATACTAGGGATTGAGGTATACTTAGGGTATTTTTATCCAAAAGTTTGTAAATGTAGACATACTACAATGTGTATAAGTGCTTATGTCTCAAGTAATTATAAAAGACACTATTGCAACATTTTTCAAACAAAAGAATTGAATGTAAATGCTATGCTAGATTAAATAAAGTTTTTAAATACAAATTGTTTATCTTTCATTTTTAATTATGTAATTTCATATTTTATTAACAATTATAATTAATACAATAAAATTATACTCTAAACAAGTTATAATAATTTACATTAAAAAATATTTTTGTCATTATCAACTTGATATTTATTTTAATTTTTTAATAAATTATATTTTCATAATCATATTATATCAATAATTTAAATCTAAATATTATATTTTAACTAACAATTTGAATTTTATTTTTATTGGTACTTTAAAGGTTGTGATGGTTAGTTTAATGGCCATTATACATAGTAATAGTGGCTCTCAGTAATATTTTAGTTTGTTGGTGATGTTGCTATGTTAGTTTTGGTTGGGTTGTAGTGTTGGGGCCCCTTCACCAATTTTGTCATTTTTGTATCTGCTCGTTAAGTTGTTCTACTTCATCTTGAGGATCCGTACCCTCTCCCTCCGTACCCTCTCCCTTCTTATCTAATAAAAAATTATTTGAATTTTATTCAAATTAAATATTTTTATATTGATATTTAGTAGAAATTATAATGTAACACTAGCCTTAAATATTTTACTTATCTTTTTCAAGGTACTTGCAGCTTGATAATCAAGGTTTTGGAAGTATAAAGGAGGAAATGGAAAATATCAACCATACTTTGAGGTAAAACATAAATAAATACTATGTGAAATCATGAAGCTTATATTTATTAAAGTAAATAGTTTTATTTTTTAACTAATTTTTTTTGTTGGTTTTCCATAGGCATATGCATGGAGAGGACCTTCAAGAGCTAACCATAAAAGAGTTGCAAAAACTAGAACAAATGTTAGAAGTTGGGCTGCATAGAATTAGATCAACAAAGGTATAATATTATGTTATATTATTTTAAGATAAATTATTGTTCTTGCATAAATAATCAAATAATTTATAATGAATAAAAAATCTAAATTTAATAAAAATTTCTCGTACTTCCTCTACATGCTCTAATTTCATGTGCTCTTCATTTTCCATATACTTGGCTCCATTCGGTGCCCTAGATGCACTGGTTTAGATCATAGATTTCAGAATGGTTTGAGGCCTCAAGTGGGTTATGATGGAATGAATTTTTTAGGGAGATGCTAAATTTAGATGTCACAACTTTCTTTGGCAAGGGCTTACTGCCTACAACACCTGAATTTCATTGATTCACATGCATAGTGGTGAATTTTGCATCATTCAAACCAACCCTAGCGCTTCCAATGCAATAGAAAATATGCTTGAATCAGTAATAGTTAAGAGGAATTTTAAGGAGGCATTGAGTTTGGAAATCCATACTAGCAGAGGGGGTGTGGGGGTTCCTATAATGGATCGATTTCCCCCAACTCTATTGATGCAACTAAACAATGCCCTCCCCTTTATTTTTGTCCCTCATCTAAACCCCTAAAGTATGCTTGGATAAATTTTTTTGTGGATGTACGATTATTTTGTAAGGTCATCCCATAATATGCTAATTTACAAAGTTTTGGCCAAAATTATGTGATTTGCACTCATGGGTTAAGATAGAAAGGATTGAAATAATGAAGTGTTGTTCTTAGCTACTAAGGAAAATGATAGTAATAGATTCGAAAGTCATAAGGTTATAGAAGAAATTGTGAAGGTTTTTTCTATATGAAAGAGAACCCAAACCTTGGATATTTGATACCAGATGCTAAAATTACATAATAGACAATAGAAGAAAGTCCCTTGAGCTTGGGAAATATTATAGTGGTTTAGTCTCTTTTTCTAGTGAAGGTGTTTCTCCTATATGTGGTAAGGTTGTTATTTCTATTGATGGTAAGCATAAAACTGATAATTTTTATTATGTTAAGGGGTTAAGACATAATTTTTTGAGTGCAAGTTAAATGTGTAGTTGAGGAAACAAACTTATATTTCATGGATATGAATGTGAGACTTGAAAAGGTTTTAAAAAAATAGTAGCAAAAGGCATAAAAACAAATGGAAAATTTTATTTTCTGAAGGATAAAGGAAATTATTGTTTCATGACATAGAGTAGTGAATGATGGTTATGGTAAAAGAGAATGGGAAATAGTAATTTTGACAATTTGATGAAGGTCATCTCTTCTAATGTTGTAAGAGACTTGCCTAAAATTATCAGGCCTACTAACACAATATGCAGAGAATGTCAAATGGGCAAGAAGGCTAGGAACAAATTAAAAAACAAGGAGCATTAGACCACAAGACCTTTGGAGATAATACATATAGACCTATGTGCACCTACAAGAACAAGAGTAATTAATTATGAAAGGTATTTCATGTTACCTATTGATGATCATTCTAGAACAGATATGGGTTACATTCTTAAGAGAAAAAATGGAATTTTTGGATAGGTTTAAGAGTTTCAAGAATCTAGTTAAGAATTAGATAGATGCCAGAATTAAGTTCTTAAGATCTGATAGACGAGGTGAGTTTTCATCACACGAGCTTAATAGATTTTGTGAAGAACATGACAATAGGAGAAAATTGTCTAGTTAAAAGGAAGAATAGAACTATTGTAGGAATGGCTATAACCATGATAAAAGATGCTAACCTATCTATTATATATTGTAGAGATATTGTACATATTGTTGTTTTCCTTCTTAATATGTATAGGTGTGAGTGAAACATGCAAATACACCTTATCATTTGTATCTTGGAAAGATACCTACAATTAAATATTTTATAATCTTTGGAAGAAAATGATATATCAGAAAAGATGAAGATAATCTTAGAAAGTTTGATATAAGATGTGATGAGGGAATCCTTTCAAGATATTATAATAAAAGTAAGGTATATCAATGCTACAATATGAGGTTGAAGAAGATTATGGAAAGTGAAAATGTCTGAGTAAGTGAAGAATGGAATCAAGCTACTCTTAACTTGAAATTAAACTAGAAGTTCCTATTACCCCTGTAGAAGAAAAGAAAACTCTAAAAGATAAAAAAGTGTCAGGGGAAGAATAAAAAGAGCCTACACCAGTATGGAAGAAACCTTTCAAATATATACAAAGACATCATTCTTAAGATCGGGTCATTGAAAATAAAGAACAAGGCATTTAGAGAAGGAGAAGACTTGCCAAAGCAAGTGAACAAATAAACTAGTATTTTTAATCTAAGGTAGGACTGAAGACTTATACAAAAGAATACAAGGATGAAAATTGGATGAAATATATGAATGGAGAGTTAGATTAGATAGCAAAAAATAAAACATGGGAATTGGTACCTAGACCAGTGGACAAGAATGTCATGGGAACTAAATGGGTGTTCTAGAACACACTAAATGAAAATGGGAAAGTTGCTAGAAACAAGGAAATATTGGTATGTAAAGGATATACGCAAGTTGAATGGAAATATTTAAGGAGACATTTTCTTTTGTGGCTAGGATAGAATCATCAAGGATGTTTCTTGCATTTGTTCCAAATAATTTTTTTAAAGTATATCAAATGGATGGTATATTTGTATTTTTGAATGGAAAACTAGAAGAAGTTTAAATTGAGCAACTAGATGGTTTTAAGCTATGAGATAATCTAGATATGGTTTTTGGACTCAAGAAGTCTCTCTATGGACTCAAGTAAGCTCCTAGATCTCGGTATTCTAGGTTGGAAAAGTATACATTGTAATAGAATTGCAAAAAAGGTACTACAAATATCAATCTCTATTTTAAGGTTGAAGATGATAAGTTTCTAATAGTAATTGTATATGTTGATGGTATTATATTTGGAGTGATGATAATATTTACAAGAACTTTTTTGAAGATATGTAGGAAGAATTTGAAATGTCTATGATTGGTGACATGTTATTATTTCTTGGTCTCAAGCTATTTAGAAAAATGATGGTATTTTAATTTCTCTAACCAAGTATGTCAAAGAGATGTTAAATAAGTTTTGGATGGAGGCTTCTAAACTAATTGGAACCCTCATGGGTAGTGGTTGTTGTTTGAGAAAAAATGATAAATCTTCGAGAGTTAATAAAAATCTTTATAGATCTATGATAGGTGGATTTTTATATTTGAGTGCTTCAAGACTCGATAATACGCATGTAGTTTTTGTGTCTGCTATATATCAAGGTAATCCTAATTAGTCTAATGAAATATAAATAAAGAAGATAATTAAGCATTTGAAAGTGTTGAACATGCCAAATAACGAAGAGGGAGGGTGAATCAATTATTCATTAATAAATTCTAAAATTTTTACTAAATCGGTAACCACATTACTATTCAAATAATTATAACTGCTAAAAACATGAAAGCACAAAAACCATCAACACATTGAACACCAAAATTTTATGTGGAAACTCAAACTAGGAAAAACCATAGAGAAGCTAGTTCTCATGAAATGAACACTGGTTAAGGTCATACTATTTAAGGTAATATTTACAAGGGCTCATTTTCGATTGGAATAACTACCCTAAAATATAAATACATGCATAACTACTAATACAAAAGATATTTACTGATGAAATGTGAACTAATAAAATTACATCTGACTATCCATGAATCAATTCTCATTGATAGAACACTAATCACCTACAATAGAGATCTAATACATGCCCTCTACCAACATACACCAAACTTTTGTAACACAGTATATAAGGCCTTCTTGGTGTACCACTCAAGTTCTTACACACTACTACCTAATATACTAAAATTGACTCGCGCTATATCACCTTTAGTTCTCTGTCTCTAGCTTGCATATATACTTACACACATATTCACTTGTTCTCTCTTTTCTCAGACTGCGGATACAAAAAGTTTCTCTTTATTTATACAAGTATCTAACCATATACATATTGGTCACACTAAAAGAGTGGTTCATTCACAATTCAAAAAGATATTAAAATTATATTTAATGCACTAGCATTGAACCTAAATCTAGGTCATAGTTAAGATATCTTTAGAATATGATACCATAGGACCTAAATATCGGTTACAATTAAGATGTATACAATACATATTATATTCACCAGAACATAGGAAAATTTTGGAACCATTAGAAACCTAAAACCAAGAGCATGTCTTGATCAGTAAACTATTTAAACCCACTGATAGATGAAAGTAGATAAAACCTATCCAGAACAAGATATAAAAATTATACAAAGACTTTTGATGAACTGCAGGAAAGTCCAGAAATTAGAAACACCTAGAAAAATATTGTAAGCATACCAATCAATAGGTACCCACAGAAAATTCCATATAACTCCAAACACCAAAAGTATACAAGTATACCAAAAGATGTAATTCATAAGTAAAACCAAGTACACCCATCACCAAACACCAAAATTGGGTACATACTAAACCTATTCTGCATATAACCAAAACCACTAATACTTTACCAATAGCCAATAGGTATCCAACCAATACCTCCAACAACCAAATGATACCACCAAGTAGTTGGTATGAAGGTTTTGTCATCAATGACAACAACACCAACAATATCTCAATATGTCTAACAAAGATGAGCTTTAGACTTTGGATTCTGGTAAAAAAGGGATAATGATTTCTCATTGAAAGCTTTTACTAATGTTGATCAGTCTGGATATGCAAATGAAAAAATAAGTACAAGTGGTGGTGCATTTTTTCTGGGAGGTAGGCTGGTCTCTTGGACAAGTAAAAGGTGAGACTCGGTTTTATTATCTATAGTAGAGGCAGGGTATATTGCAGTAGCATCTTTTTGTACTCTAGTGATGTGGTTGAGGTAGATTATTAAGAATATAAAGATTATTTATGATGAAACTATTCCATTGATGTGTGATAACACAAGTTCTATTAATATTTCAACAAATTTGGTGATGCACTCAAAGACCTAGTATATTTCTATCCAATATCACTTCTTGAGAGATAAATTTGTTATCAAAGAAGTTAAGTTGGATAATATACCCACTAAGAAATAAATTGTAGATATTTTAATTAAGGCTCTGGCAAAGGATACCTTTCAGGATCTCCAACAAAATTTAGTGTTTATTTCCCTTCCTTTTTCAAACTATATGCATAAGGAAGGTGCATATTTTTAGAGGAAGAATTCTTGTTTATATTTTTTCTCCTATATTAATGTGGTTGTTACTCTTAGGGGGGGAAATAAAGGTTGTAGTTTCCTAATTATAGGAAAGTGTTGTAAAGATGAGATTCCCTTGATAAGAGGACATGTTAGATGGGAGTTACAAATGAAGAGACTTATGATACTCAGCTATTTTAGGAAGGGTTGTTTAAAAGGAAGTTGTAATATTGTAAGAGAGAGAGAGAGATGTTTTGGTTATAGTCAGAAGATTATTTTCTAGCAGTACTCCCTTTGTCCTTGAAGTCAAGGGAGGGTGGATATAGAAGAAGGGAGAGATACTTAGAAGAAAAGAGAAATATTTAGTCATTTTTGTATTGTTGTTGTTGGTGTTTCCATCAATGATAAAGTGGGAGATTGTTAGCATTATATGCTTTGTGTTGTCATTCATGTCAACTATCTATTTTCATTAATGATAACTAGTTGTGTTTGCCTGGTTGTCTAATGATCGAGAGATGTAAGAAAGGTGTTGTCATTGATTTATAATTTCTATGGGCATTAATATCAACTATATATGATGAATTTAATGCCTTAATAGTAAGTCAAAATGTGGTGTATTTGGAAGATGGAAGTAGGAATATATAGGAAAGAGTAATTGAAGTCTTTATGGGAGAATGCTCCACATTCCTTTGTATAATCTGATGAAGGCTTGTGGTTCGGGTTGGAATGACTATGGTCTATAAATACTATACTATCATATTTTTTGGTCCCCATCTGTTCTATAGAAGTTTTATTTTATTGTTTTTTAATAGAGAGGCTCATTTTAAGGAATAGTTAGGACATGCATTAAAAATGCTTTGCATTGCTCCACATTGACAATTTAGGTTGTGTGGTTTGGTGGATGCATCCAGATGGTTCATGCAGTGTTTTACTTCACATATCTTGTGTTGATTTTCTCTACAAGTGAAGTTATGTTTTTTTGAGTGCAATATTGTTGTTTGTATTGGTCTATGTCCAACTTAGTTGATTGTGATAGATTGATTTATGTCTAGTTGGTCTATATATCCATTAGAGGTGGTACATTGTACCCTGTATTAGGTTATAGACATTGGAGAAGTTTTTTTGAGGTAACTAATTAATGTACTTTAATGTCTTTCTATATGTTTCATTTGGGTCTGATCTTAGAAGTTGTTGCAGTTCATGTGCTATATTCAAAACACTTGTGAATGGTACACTATGATGTATTTGGTTCCCATTTATCCCCTTGGTTGGACTCCATTAAGTATAAGTGCTTATGGTGGCTGACTTTGTATAAATGATGTTTATATATACTATGAATGATCTAGATGATCGAATTGATATATATTGGATGCGTTGAGGTATGGATTGACTTAGATTATATATTGATTGAATGTGAAGTCAGTGTCATGCAAATGTGAAAAGTAGAGGTTAAAGGTATGAATTTGACAAAGAGGTTTTGGTGGTTGATTAGGAGACCTACATCATTTCATTTTATCATCTCCTTGTCCCTACTAGAAGAATGTGTGATCTTTTGGAAGCTTGTGTAGTTTATATCTTTTCCTAGGATCATGTATCTTAGTTTTGTAAGTTCATTTTATCTTTCCCTAAGGCAAGTCACCTTAGCCTATAAGTCATTTCTAGGAGTAGTGCACCTAACACAAACATTGTAATGAATTATTCATATATAGTGAGTGTGATTCTGATGATGGATTTTCTTGCATCAAGTTGTTCTATGTAAATCATGTGATATGTGTTGTGCTCTTTCTATTTCATTTATTTATTTTTCCATATGATTTGAATGGAATGAATGGTTGATAATATATTAAGTTTTAGTGCACATTGATTCACCCCCTCGCCCCCACCACCACTCTTAACATCCAAAAGAGTTCAACATCAATGTGTTAGAAAATTAAAACATTCAAAAACTTTTCTTAAACTAAACAAAAAGTAATGTTTGTTGTTGTGGTTCACTTTTATCATTATGAAATTCACCTTCTCCCCTACTAATTGAAATTGTATTTGTAGATCTGAACTTTATTTTTTTTATTTAGAACTTATATACTTCGATATATACAAGTTTTGTCAAAAAGGGGCAACGTTCATAGGCATTGTTTAGGAATTTCCTAGTCTAGGTTTGTTATCGTCTAGTCAAACTTTAGTTACAATGTCAACAATATGAAAAAATGATCAATGATAACTACTTGTCATGTAATATTCCTAGAGTGCTAATGTAATGTTGATGTCACATGGTAATAGATTTTTGTCCATAGATCCTTTTTTCTAATTATGTTGAGTGATTTCTCTTAATTTCTAAATCTTCATAATAAATTAGGGTTTAGTGGTTTATAGAACATCATAACATTATGTTCAAGTGGAAAATGATTTCAATGAATTTAGTAATGTAAACTATGTGAGATGTGTTCATTAATTAACCATTTCCACACTAACATTAGAAATACAAGAGAAAAAAGGGGCTTACAAGCATAAGTCTCATTATAACCTAAGTTAGATTAGAAAAACCTAGGGAAATAAAGGGATGCCAATGCTAAACCCAAATTATACTCATTAAGTACACAAGAAATTCCTTGTTCATGCAATGTAATATTTGATTAAGGTTGTGTAAATGCACGTGTAAAATTAAACTAATTGATTTAGCAAGATAAGCAATAGAGATCTAGGTGCTAAATATAAGCAATCGGCCCAATTAAGATGTGAAAATAGATCTAAATTGAGATATCAAATAGATAATGAGGTAATCAACATGAATTATTAAGAATAATGCTCTTTATGCTCTATAAACTACTATTCTAGACATGTAGCTAAATTTATGACTGCAAATCTGTGATCATGACTGAAAACCCAAAAAATGTTGAAAATCGTATGTTGTCAAGAACAGGTTGACCATGTCACCATGTTATGGAACAGGTCGACCAAGTCACTGTGTTCCTGAGGCACTTTACTGAAGTTGACTCAAATTTTTCTATTAGATTTCTATCTGCAACTTCTAGATTTGTACCTGCAATTCTGAGATCCTTCTCCTGCACATAGAAAACTAGGTTTTTGGGTTAGGGTGGGTAAGGGCTTTCCCTAGATTGAGGAATCAACCTTGAATTGAAATGTAAATGTGTAAATGAAGCAAGACAAATGTAAATATTCACCTTGCTTGAAGAAACCATTATCAATAAGGATTTTATTGTGTTTGTATGTTGATCTTGAACTTGCAATGTATGAAATCTCCACAAATGTTATGGATCTACCAAAATCACTTCATAGAGCCATGGATGTAAGTGTGCATCAAATGAAGAAGATGATGAATACCTCAATGTAGATCTCCTCCCTTGATGGCCAACAATATGCTAGATCTTGAAGAGGAAAAATTCCTTCAAAGGATCCTTGAATCTTTGAAGACTTAAATGCTTGAATGCTTGAATGCTAGAACGTGAGATTTCTATCATCAAATTGTCCTCCTTACAAAATGAGGTTCCTAGGCCTCCTTTTATACTAGTTTCTAGGCGGGAAAACAAAGTAAGCCGACAGGGTCGCTAAATTTGGTAAGTTGAATCCCCGAGTCAACATCAAGGCTGAGGCTCACAACCCCCAGGGAATAGGTGAACCTAGTTGACCTATTCCAGAATAGGTTGACTTGATCAACCTGTTCTAGGGCTGGCCTTCAAGGAGCCAACACCAAAGTCTCAGAGACTACATAGGTGGAATTGGAAGAAACAAGGATGGATGGGAGAAAAAGGGAACTGAGTACAAATCCATCCATGGTCCACAAAAAATCGATAAAGAATGGGAATTAAAAGGTCTTAAATGAGGAGTGCATACATTTTAAGATGGTACATTTAGCCCCGACTTTAGTGGGAGTATGAGTTGTCTCAAACTCACAGTAAAGTAGATAGAAAAGCAAGAGTTGATCTTATCATGGCTAAGGAGACAAATAAATCATCAAGCCCACAAGATACTTGAGTCCCCATCACATCCAAAGAAATAAAATTAGAGAGATGTCACTAACAAGAAAATATAGCCAAATTGCCCAATAAGGTTTGTGTTCCTTATTGTGAACTACATGAAACAAAAGAAAAAGAAAAAAAAGGAGTGACAAAAAAGATGGCATTGAATGGTCTAGAAAGTGTATCTGGCATGCTAGTCAACCTATTGAAGATGAATTGAATAGTCTAGTAAGTGTGTGTGGTATGCTACTCAACCCATCAAAGGATTCAACTTCAAGGAAACTCCATGTCCCAAAAAGAAGAATTGAAAGATGACTTAGGCATAAGGATGTGTGTGTTCTTAAGGGATGAAAAGGTCATCAAGCTTCCAAGACTGTCAATAGTCCTAAGAAGGATAAATAATAAGGATCGAGCCTCCCAGACTATCATTAATCCAAAGAGAGATTGAAAAGAGCAAAGAGCCCCCATGAACTGTCAATAGTTCGATAGAGGAGACAAAATTGCCAATGTGCATATGTGCAAAAAGTGAGTGGAGTGTATTCCCCCATGTTAAAGAAATTGCAAACACTTCAATAGGAGAAATGGCTTTAATGGAACTGTACATGCATCCACAAAGAATGCTTTCACTATGAAATATCCCCAGGAGAGAACATTCCAAGGGAAATGAACACAACAAAAGAGAGAACACAAAGGGATTTACTAAATTTGAGGTCAGTATGATCATTAATAATATGTAATATTATATAAAGTATGAAATGTCATCATTCCCCAAAGGAATTACAACTACAACACAATAGAGGAAAAAAATGTAAGACATACAAAGAAGAGTCTTTTTGGGCCGACACCGCAGAGACCAAAAAGAATCGGTGCTACCTTGTCACAAGCATCCAAGTAGACTACACAAGGGCACATTTACAAATAATAGAACATATACAACACAACATGTAACAATAAAATAGGAGGGAGATAGAAATAGAAGAATCATATAACATGTTCTACTACTTTATCATCTCATGGGAATGGATAAGTCAAGAATCATCTAAAGTAATCTAGACAAAACATATATCAAAAACCACAACACATCGGGGGAAACACAATACGAACACATAAAGACCACCATAGAGAAGTCCAAAACAAGTGTGTCGCATGCCCCCGGTAATAGCTAGAAAATAGTGTCAACAATTACAACTAATTTTATTTAATAAATAAGTGAATTTGCATATGAAAAGAAAATAAGGCCTGGTCTAACTTTATTGTTCTTTTTTTTAAGAACAACAACATTGCATAAATAAATTCTAAATGTATTCATCATGCGATATTTAAATAGCTTCTACTCTATAGTCCAAATTACAATAAACTCAATTACAAAAGAGGAGGAATTTAACTCACAACTATCAACTATCTCATTCAGGCATGTTGTGTTCATGCAAATTCTTAAGGGAGAAAAGATAATACTAGGGCGTTTATCCACCCAACCATGGATCAAAATTAGATCTACTCATGCCCACAACCTTAGTGAGATGAGTCCAGCATTCCGCAAGGGAAAAGAGTAAAATTAATTAAGTCAAGTCATCTGGAACTGGTGAGTAACCCTACATGCTTAGTCACTTATACCCTATAGCGTCTACTAACTTGGTACGATACCTAACTAAGAGTGTATTCAAGTTTCTGAGAAATTGAATATCACCAACTAAATGGTGACCCTTGGCCAAGGATTTATCTACTCAAGATGAGCATGTAACCAATTTCCACCCTATTTGACTTGCACCATCAATGTAGAGGTCATGAAGTGATTAACTAGGTCCCTCCCAATTACGCTTATCGCCTGCTTACTTGGGATAAGTTTAGCACTAGGGTAGACTTCTAGATTAGTTCCCTAACCTTGCAAGTTACTACCAAGTATCTCAAGACTATTATACTTATAATTTAACTTCTGTCCAACATAGGTTCATTTTAACAACACTAATATGTCATAACATATTAGCAATTGTTTAGCTTAATATCTCTATTGTTGCCAGAACGGATAGCAAAGAAGACTATTTTATTTTTAAAGGTATATAACATGCCAAAATATGGTCTATGTTACTAGCGACAAGTTCCCATTAACCCAAACAATATTCTTAATTAACTCTCTTACAATCAAATTATGAATAATAATAGTTGTGATAACACAAATAGATAATCAACAGTTTGTGGTAGGAAGAACACAAGAGTCTACACATTCGACATCCTTTCTGACCTAAACATGTCATTTCTTATTATCAAAGTTATTTTGTTTTGAAGAAGAATGTCACTAAACTGTGACATTAGCTAGCATGGGTTATGAGGCACACAAAGCTGATAAGAAAGAACAACTCGACTGGTCATAGAGCTTCTATTATAATATCTTCAATACCAAACTGGCATAGTTTAAGGATTGCACACAACACACTAAGAAAATAACGACAAATAAAGTAACACAAAGCTTCTATTCAAATCTCTTCTATACCAAACTAGCATAGTTTAAGGATTCCATACAATAGGCTAAGAAAAGGATGACAACAAATGTCATACAAAGCTTCTATTCAAATCTCTTCAATACCAAACTGACATAATTTTAGGATTGCATACAACAGAGAAGCTACAATACTTTTATCAGTCTTTCTTGAATACAAAACTAAATTATTACTTACTCTAGTCTCGTCAAGCATGTCTCACTTATTCAAAGATGAAAAAGACAATGCAAGAAGGAAAGAGTCTTGCCTGATACTGACGGATGAGAGACTTCAAACATCCTGTTCAACCACAGTTGTGGCTTCCTAGGGTGCGCTCACATTTTCCTTTTCCATTTTCCCACCTCCTCGTCTACCGTCCAAGAAAAGATGTCTCGATAATGAGGAGAAATATCCCCATATACCCCTAACTACTCAAGGAGAATCCATAAGGTGATGAATCGACTCTATGATTTCGCCATCACTCATCGTGCTTGGAAGAGAATGCTCTTTGAGCACATTCTTGAACTAATTCATTCTATAGTTCACGTTAATAAATTTCAAAGATTAAAAAAAAAAAATATTTAATAATTAAATTGTCGGCTCTCAATTCAAATTTGAGTTGGCGTCATATTCTCGGGGTGGCAGATAAGAATGACCGAACAATAAGAATGGTCGGCAGAATAAGACAAACACATAAATAAGAGATATAAAATTATTCATGTTCTAATTATCCTAGGACTAGCCCGAAATAATTAAAAACACATATATACACCTAGTCATCATATATACGTATTCTATGCTTCATAAGTGTGGGTAGATCAATAATGATGTTCCTCCCTTAATTACACACATGAAAATGCATGCCAACATTGTGACTAGACATACAACAATCTCATCAATTTTATACATATATATATATATATATATATATATATATATAATTAATATGACACACTAAAGGTTATTATATAAAATCGTACAAAATCATAGCTATGCTAATTTAACCCATGTAAACATTATACGATTATGGCATTCAATATATTCCTACACAAGTGAAAATACTATCGTGATAGTGTGATCATACCTCCATTTACCAACACATAAGGGCTCAATTAAGTAAAAAATAAAACATCGACACAAGGTAATAACCATTGAGCCCAATTTAAGTCAACATACAGGTTGCAGTCTCTAGCATTGATGTCTACTAATTCAATGGTTATTGTTGACTAACATAAGGCATGGTGCAAACACCTCTTACAACTCCCTCTAGGGTCTGGGTCAATTGGATACACTAGACACTCCTTACCATTTCTCAAAAATCCAGTCTATCATCTAACCTTTCTATATTTTTTTCCCTGTCCTGATGTTATCTTTTTTGCCCTCCTTAGAGACCTGGCCACTCTTGCATCCACTTCCAAACGAAAGTAGTTAGTCTGACTTCCTGACATTAATTACAAATTTATATAATTCAAAAGAACAATTAAAGATAATCTAGATTCAGGTAAAGTCATCATGACATTCAAAATATAATTTTGACACTTAACTAAAAGAATGACAAAAGTTTCTACTTGAATAATAATTAGCCAAAACCATTGTTTCATATACTAGAAACCATTTAGGGTACAAATTAACAAGAAACCATTGTTTCATATACCAAAAACCATTTAGGGCACAAATTAACAAGAAACCACTATTTCATATACTAGAAACCATTTAGGGTGCAAATTAACAAGAAACCACTATTTCATACATCAAAAACCATTTAGGGCACAAATTAACAAGAAACCATTGTTTCATATAAGGGTGCTCTAGAGGGATGTAACATATCCTACCCCTTATGAATCATCATCCTCGATGATTGGAAGTCAAACATTAACGTATATATATATATATATATATATATATATATATATATATATATATATATATATATATATATATATATATATATATATATATATATATATATATATATATATATATATATATATATATATATATATATATATATAATGATAACAAAAGAACATTATTTAATTAACCAACTGATTATATGCATTAAACAAATAAGAAAACCGTTGATGAATCTCATCGTAATCTTCCCAAGTGGCACTGTCTTCAGAATACTGGTCCCATGGAACCTTACATTGTTTGACAGCCTTATTTTGTAAGCGAAGATTACTAACCTTGAGCACCCTGATGGGGTTGACCATGACCACCCCTGGGTCCCACGTCTGCAATGAGTTCCAATCAATCATATAAGGAAAATTTGATACATATTTCTTAAGATAGGAAACATGAAAAATGTTATGCATCTGGGTAAGAGCTAGTGGTAGAGTAATTTTGAAGGCAATAGGGTTGATAATTTCCAGAACCTCGAAGGGTCCTACATATCTCAGAGCTAATTTGGAGGATTTCCCAAATGTGATGGCAACTTTCTGAGGCTTGACTCGCAAAGTACTTTGTCCCCTACCTCAAAGTGTCTGGGCATCCTCTTTGCATCTGGATAGCTTTTTTGCCAATCATTAGCTTCTGCTAATCATTGTCAAATAATTTCAACTTGCCCCTCCATTTTCGATAGCATTTCTAGACCAAGGGTTATCCTATCTTCTAGCTTATCTGAGCTAATAGGAGTCCTACACCTCCTTCCATACAATGCTTCAAATGGAGCCATCTTGATGGATGACTGGTGGGTGTTATTATGAGAAAATTCTACTAGTGGTAAATAATCCTCCCACTTGTATTGTTGATCCATACAATACATCCTAATAAGGTCCTCCAAGACTTGGTTGACTCATTATGTCTGACCATCTATTTCGGGATGGTAAGCTAAACTAATATTAATCTGAAAGCTACAAAATGTGTCTACCAGAATATGGATGTCATCCTAGCATCCCTATCTGAAATGATCTTTTTTGGCACTCCGTGAAGCCTAAAGATTTCTTGCTCAAGTTTTCAGGCTATGGTGGGTTCTTTGTCTGTTAAATTCCCTGGGATAAAGTGAGTCACCTTAGTAAGTCTATCTACTACCACAAGTATGGTATTGTCTTTGCTCCATGACATAGGTAATCCTTAGAAAAAGTCCATATAGATTACTTGCCACTTCCATTCAGGTATGGCATGAGGGTGAAGCGGAGTTGTGGGATGTTGGTGTTCTGCTTTTACCCTTTGGCCCTCAAGATAACAAGCCACTAATTTGATGGTGTCCATACCCTATCAAAAATATAAAGGCTTGATGTCTACAAGGATAATAGTAATTCCCATGTTTCCTGAATAAGGTGCAGTATATATTTCCTTCCACACTAAGTCTCTAAACTCATTTGAATGAGGAATATACATTCTACCCTCAAACCTTAGCAACCCATTGGGTTTGAATCTGAATACTTCATACCTATGGTCCTAAAGGTTATTTTATATGGCCTTTCTAACCTTTTTTGTAGAATTTATCATCACTAGATTTTAGGAGAACCTATTGTCTGAAATTGACATGGATAGATGTGATCACAAAGATATACCACCTATGGTTCAATGTGTCTGCCACATGGTTTTCCTTCCCCTTAATATAGTTAATTTTAAAGTCATAATCGGAAATGAGTTCCAACCATCTTCATTGTTGTGTATTCAAGTTAGATTGGGTAAAGATATATCTTAACCCTCGACGGTCTGATCTGAGTTCAAAAGGTTTGTCCAATAAATAGTGGTGCCATTTCTGTAAGGCGTGCATGATTGCGGCCAATTCCAAATCATGTGGGGCATAGTTCATTTCATAATTTTTGAGCTTTCACAATTCATATTCAATTACTCACCCATCCTGCATCAACAATCCTCCCATCCCTTCTCCTAACACATCTGTGCCTACTAAGAATTGACCTTCGGGATCTAGCACCTTCAAAATGGGTGCAGAGATGAATTTACTCTTGAGTTAATCAAAAGCTTATTGACACTTCTTGGTCCACTCAAATAATTTTCCTTTCCATTGAAGAGAAGTAATAGAGTAGACTACTTGTGAAAAATTCAACAGAAACTTCTTGTAATAACCTGCTAATCCCATAAAGCTCCTGACTTCCTATACATTTTGAGGAACAAGAGATTTTGAAATAGCCTTAGTTTTAGCTGGATCTACTACTATCCCTTTCTCAAAAATGATATGTCCTAGATATTGTACTTCCTTCTAAAAGAAATTACATTTCAATAATTTTCCATGCAACTTGTGCTCTTGAAGATGCTGCAAAACTAGGTGAAGATGGTGTAGGTGTTCTTCAATCTTGGAGTAAATAAGAATGTCATCTAGAAACACCAAGGCAAACTTATCTAGAAAATTGTGGAATGTGATATTCATCAGGTTCATGAAAGTTGTCGAGGCATTAGTCAAGCCAAAAGGCAAAACCATGAACTTGTAATGTCCATAATGATTTTGGAAGGTTGTTTTGTGAATATCCTCATCTTTGAGTCTTAGCTCATGGTATCTTGACCATAAGTCTATCTTTGAGAAAATAGTATCTCCTTGCATCTAGTCAAAAAGGTCATCAATGTGAGGTAACAAGTATTTTTCCCTAATTGTCACCTTATTTAACATTCGATAGTCAATGCAAAGATGAATGGTCCCATCTTTCTTTTGAATGAAGATGACAGGTGCTCCCTAGGTGCTCTCTATCGGAACAATTTTACAAACTGAGTCCAAGTAACCCTGGCTGGTTGAATTTTGAGTTGAGACATCTTGCTTTCCCACCATCCGACAGCTTCTACTATCAGCTGATAGGAACCCCATAGTTTCAGAGTAATTCCTAATATTAAAATATTTTTCCATTCCTCTCAACCATGCTTCCACGGCCTCCCCAAGAATAGTTCCATCATACTAAGGAGGTTTAACTTTCTTCATGTCCTCGGGTATAATTTATATTCCAGGGTTTATTTTAGAGTTTTGAGTTTCATTATGGGACTATTCTTTCCTATCGACACTAGATCATTCATATCTATTTTCCCTACCCTCTGACTGAAACTTTGTCCTTCTCCCCTTAGTCTCATCCATATCTCTAATTTTTTGTTCAAGGTTTCCTATCCTTTTTGGGTTTCTTGCATCATCTACAAGAGTTGATCTAGTTTCCTAGTAGGTGATCTAGGCACTTCAGTCTAGTTTTCGCTTCGTGAGTTCTCCATTATATTAGGACCTGAAGTTGAATAATTGTTTCAATTTTTGTACTTTTATGAACCAAAGATTTAAAGTAATGCAGGGAAAAAACATAACTTTCAAAATTTAGCCAAGGAATTACACATCACAAAATTGTATTCTTTTATTCATTTAAAAATTAGTTTTTGTTTACAGTGGAACAACAGACAATCCAAAAGATTTATTTACATAATTACATGGGAATCCTAGCTAGGTCTACCTTATCAACTTTCACTACAAGAAAAAGGTTCCTCCTAGTCATCAAAATCAGAAGAAATGACTCGGTATCTAGGGGTAGGCTCTCAATGGACCAGCAATGGAACTAGAGCTAAAGTAATAGTAGTGTGGGTTGGTTCTCTGATAATAGTTGATAATTGTGATTGGCCTTCAATTGCAGGTGATGATGATTTTCTTGCAACGGAAGGAGTGGACAATTCTATATTTCGTTCAATGGTTTTCTTGTGCTCAGCTAGTAGGGCTGCCTTGACTTCAGCCCTGATCTCAGGTGTCCAGGTGCACCTTTTTTTCTTGATTCTTATTAAGGTTGTTGCTATGGTTTCATTGTCTAGAGGAGAATCACATTTGGAATAATCATAATCCTTATACAAGGCATTGGCCAACTTAATGGCAAGTGGGTCTTAGAACCTCTTCCATTTGGTATGGATCATAATCAGCATCCTGGTAAAAACCAAAATTCCTTGAATAGTTTCCTTGTCCAAGTTTGAAGTATATGTGAACCCAGGTCCAGTTCTAAACCTGTTAGCTCTAATACCATATGTAACAACTAGAAAATAGTGTCAATAGTTACAACTAATTTTATTTAAGAATTAACTAAATCTGCATATGAAAAGAAAAGAAGGGTTGGTCTAACTTTATTGTGTGTGTTTTTTTTAAGAACAATAACATTTCATAAAGAAATTATAAATATATTCATCATGTGAAATTTAGATGGCTTCTAGTCTACAATCCAAATTAAAATAAACTCAATTGCAAAAGATGAGGAATTTAACTCACAACTATCAACTGTCTCATTCAGGCATCTTGTGTTCATGTAGTTTCTTTAGGGGGAAAAGATAACACCACAGTGTTGGTCTACCCAACCATGGATCAAAATTGGATCCACCCTTGCCCACCTCTTACTGAGATAAGCCTGGCCCTCTGCAAGGGAAAAGAGTAAAATTAATGAAGTCAAGTAATCTAGAATTGGTGAAGAACCCTACATCCTTAGTCAATTATACCCTATAGAGTCTGCTAACTTGGTACAATGCCTGGCTAAGAGTATATCCGGGTTTCTAAGAAATTGAATAACACCACCTAAATGGTGAAACTTGGCCAAGGATTTCTCTACTCAAGCTGAGCATGTAACCAATTTCCACCCTATCTGACTTGCACCATCAATGTGGAGGTCATGAAGTGATTAATTGGGTCCCTCCCAATTACGCTTATCGTATGCTTACTTGGGATAAGTTTGGCACTGGTGTAGACTTCTAGATTAGTTTCCTAACCTTGTAGGTTACTACCAAGTGTCTCAAGACTATTATACTTATAATTTAACTTATGTCCAACATAGGTTCATTTTAACAACACTAATATGTCACAACATATAGACAATTTTTTAGCTTAATATCCCTATTGTTGATGGAACAAATAGAAAAGAAGCCTCTTTTATTTTTAAAGGTATCTGTGTTACTAGCTACAAGTTCCCATTAACTTCAACAGTATTCTTAATTAACTCTCTTATTGTCAAATTACAAATAATAATAGTTGTGATAACACAAATAGACAATCAATAGTTTGCGGTAGGAAGAACGCAATATTCTACACATTCGACATCCTTTCTAACCTAAACATGATGTTGCTTGTTATCAAAGTCATTTTGTTTTGAAGAAGAATGTCACTAAACTCCGACATTAGCTAGTGTTGATGTATGTATCATTAGTCAGATAAAACTAATTATATATAATAAATTATGAGAAATTATATATATATATATATATATATATATATATATATATATATATATATATAAATTGATATTATTTGTATAAATATATATAGATATATGTATATAATGTTAACCATTTATTTATTATTATAATAAATATATAGTTAATTATTAAATCAGATTAATGAATAGACATGTCCCATGAAGGGACATGTTTCTTCTTGTCTTTATCATGTATATATTCAAGAGATCGATGCATTTGAAAAACACATACAATTAGGCAGTGCTATTACATTTGCAGCGATCTAAACTTAACAGCTAGCAAGGGTTATGAGGCACACACAACCGTTAAGAAAGGACTCGACTGGTCACAGAGCTTCTATTCTAATCTCTTCAATACTAAACTGACATACTTTAAGGATTACACAACAAACTAAGAAAAGAATGACAAAGAATGTAACACAAAGCTTCGATTCAAATCTCTTCAATACCAAACTGTCATAGTTTAAGGATTGCATACAACATGCTAAGAAAAGGATGACAAAGAATGTAAGATAGAGCTTCTACTCAAATCTCTTCAATACAAAACTGGCATAGTTTAAGGATTGCATAAAGTAGACTAAGAAAAGAATGACAAAGAATATAACATAGCAGCTAAGATGCTTTTATCAATCTTTCTTGAAGATGAAACTAAACCATTACTTAATCCAGTCTCGCCAAGCATGTTTATCACTTATTCAAAGACGAAAAAGACAACACAAGAAGGAAAGAGTCTTGCGTGATACTAAGGACTGAGACACTTTAAATGTCCTATTCAACCACTGTTGTGGCTTCCTGGGCTAAGCTCACATTTTCCTTTTCCATTTTCCCACCTCCTCGTCTACCGTCCAAGAAAAGTTGTCTCGATAATGAGGAGAAAGATCCCCATATACCCCTAGCTACTCAAGGCGAATCCCTAAGGTGATCAATTAGCTCTATAAATCTGCCATCCCTCATCATGCTTGGAAGAGAATGCTCTTTGAGCACATTCCCGAACTAATTCATTCTATAGTTCTCATTAATAAATTTTCAGGGTTAAAAAAAACAAAGATTTACTAATTAAATTGTCATCTCTCAATTCAAATTTGATTTGGCGTCGTATTCTCAGGGTGGCAGATAAGAATGACCAAATAATAAGAATGGTCGACAGAATAAGACAACCACATAAATAAGAGATATAAATTTATTCATATTCTAATTATCCTAGGACTAGCCTGAAATAATTAAAAACACATATATATACACCCAGTTGTCATATATATGTATTCTATGTTTCATAAGTGTGGGTAGATCAATAATGATGTTCCTCCCTTAATTACACACATGAAAATGCATGCCAACATTGCGACTAGACATACGACAATCTCATCAGTTTTATATATATATATATATTAATTATTAATATGACATGCTAAAGGTTATTTATAAAATCGTACAAAATCATAGCTATGCTAATTTAACCCATGTAAAAATTATATGATTATGGAATTTGATATATTCCTACACAAGTGAAAATAGTATCGCGATAGTGTGATTGTACCTTCGTTTATCGACACATGAGGGTTCAATTAAGTAGAAAATAAAACATTGACATGAGGTAATAACCATTGAGCCCGATTTAAGTCAACCTATGGGTTGCAGTCGCTAGCATTGATGTCTACTAATTCAATGGTTATTGCCAACTAACACAAGGCATGGTGCAAGCACCTCTTACAACTCCTACTAGGGTCTGGATCAATTGTATACACTAGACACTCCTTACCATTTCTCAAAAATCCAATCCATCATCTAATGTCCTGATGCTATCTTTTCCCCCTTCCTCGGAGACCTATCTACTCCTATATCCACTTCCAAATGAAAGTAGTTAGTCCAACTTCCTAACATTAATTACAAATTTACATAATTCGAAAGAAAAATTACATCTAATCTAGATTTAGGTAAAGTCATCATAACATTCAAAATATAATTCTGATGCTTAACTAAAAGAATGATAGAAGTTGTTACTTAAATAACAATTAACCAAAACCACTGTTTCATATACCAGAAACCATTTAGGGCACAAATTAATAAGAAACCATTGTTTCATATACCAAAAACCATTTAGGGCACAAATTAACAAGAAAACACTATTTCATATACCAAAAACTATTTAGGACATAAATTAACAAGAAACCACTGTTTCATATACCACTAACCATTTAGGGCACAAATTAACAAGAAACCACTGTTTCATATTCCAGAAACCATTTAGGGCACAAATTAACAAGAAAACACTGTTACATATAACAGAAACCATTTAGCTCACAAATTAACAAGAAGCCACTATTTCATACATCAGAAACCATTTAGGGAACAAATTAACAAGAAGCCACTATTTCATATAAGGATGCTCCAGAGGGATGTAACACCCCCCTATCTTGGTCTAAAATGTTAGGGAAGGGTGGGTAACTCACAAGAGGAACAACATCCAACACAGTAGGAATCACCACCAGATCCAAGCAAGGAATCTAGTGAGAGTCACTACACTCTTCACTAGGATTGATTGTAAGCTAAGTAGAAAGCATGTTAGGTAAATCATAATCCATATCAATATTCTCATAATCATCATCACTAACATGTGCATTAGAATCATCATCAAGAGTATCTTCCATATCAAGATTAATATTATCTAAAATACGAATAGAATCATGTCTATCCTTTTTCAAATTGTTATTTTGATTAACTTCCTTTAAAGGCTCAAGCATGATTTGATCAAAGGAAGGAAAACATTGAGAGGAAGATGCTGTCTAGGAAGCAAGGACAGGAGCCTTAGCCTTAGCTTGATGGTTTTTGTGACACCGATGAACATGTTCGTTACGAATGGTTTTATGAGATGAACTTGAAGGATTATGTTCCACAATCATAGGTTTCAGGGAGGTAATGTCTATGGATTGAGGATTAATAGGCAGAGGAATAGGTGGGGTAGGTAAGATAGCTATAGGAGTAATATCCTTAGGAAGGCTAAGATCAAGAATCTTTTTTACCTTGTAACATTGATAGGATTAAAACAGATGATCAGGATAGTTAGGTAGTTTTTGAGGAAGAGATGGCCAAAGGAAATTTATATCAGCACAATGTCGAGGATGTGAAGGTTTGTAAAGGGAATGATTAATGGTGATAAATTATCCTTTGTGGGGAAACTTTATGCAATTGTGAATAGGAGAGGCTATAGCTTGTATGGAGGAAAGCCACAAAATGTCAAGCTTAACTTGAAATTGATCCGAAGTAGGAATGACAACAAAGGTAGTGTAAACAACCTTACTAGAAACAATCACAAGAAGATTAATAGAACCTTGAGGGCGATAAAGAAAACCATTACAAGTTTGAATCCAAACACTAGATGTATCATAGGTATCCTTATGAAATCCTTTACTAAATAGATGTTCTTCAGTGATAACATTCATGGTGGAAGAGGGATCAATCAAAATAGCACAGGAAGAGATATGAGCAACCCTAGTAGTAATGTAAAGAGGACCATTAGATGCTTTAAACATATCAGAGTCATCAAAGGTGATAATAGATGAAGGTTTACGAAAAGGTTGAGGTTGAGACTCAACATGATTAACCACATGACTAGCTTCTTCTACCTTATCATCATAACTAATGTTGGTAACCAGAGAAGAAGGTTGATTAATGACATTTGTTAAATGTGAAGGCAAAGGGTTGGTGTAAATTTGTAAATTCTGGTTAGGAGGTGCTATAGACTTCTTTGTACTAATAACCTTAGCATTAATAGATATAGGATTGGAATAAATAAGGTCTCGAATAGCATTCTTCAAAGCATAACACCTTTGAGTATCATGAGCAGGTTGATGATGGTATTGACAAAAAGCATTTTGATCAAACGACCTAGGCATTAGTTTTCTAGTGTCAATAGGATAGATAGGAGGAAGTTTAAGAATGTTAGCATTTATTATCTTTGTCATTAGTACATGAAAAGGTTCAGATAAAGTAGTATACTTATGATTAGGATGATACATAAAGGAAAAAGTAGTTGTACCTTTGGATCCAGCGGCCACTTGATCATCAACTATGTTTGTTAACTTATGAGCCTTTGTGTAGTTTTTAGGCTTAGAGAACTTATTTTTATTAATGGCAGCATCACTCTTATCCATAGTAATAGGATCCATTGGAGTATATCTCTCAAGCTAGCTCACTTGTAACTGATAGTGGTGAAGCATTGCGCAAAGATTTGAAAATGAAGTATACTCATTAAGGAGAATCTTATCTCTAACGTCCTTTTGCAAATTAGAAATAAATAGACATTGAATATTATAATCAGGCACATGATAAGAATTTGAGCATACAAATGTTTAAATCTACCAATAAAGTCACTAACATTTTCTTTAACATTTTTCTTACAATGCATTAATTTAGTCAAAGAAATTTGAGGACCAATATTATTTTTAAATTGTTGAATGAAGGCATTAGCGAGCATTTGAAATAAATTAATAGAGAGGAGGTAAAGATAAATACCATTGCAAATATTTATCCCTAAGAGTACATGTGAACAACTTAGCCATGAGCCTAAAGTCATGAACAAAATCACTACATATAGTTTGGAAACTCCTAACATGAATCACAGGATCACCCTTACCATTATAAGTCTCAAGATTAGGTATCTCCATATGTTGTGGGATAACAACACGAAGGATATCTAAGGAAAAGGGATTGGCTATATCACATGTAGGGATGTTGTACTTGGATTCAGTGAATTGAGCTACTTGTTGTTGTAAAGCAGTGACAGTTTGAACTAAGCTACTAATGGTAGGATTAGAATACCCAATAGTAGGCATAGACATATTGGATGTACTAAGAAAGTTGTAGGAAGCCGAAGGAAAATGCATTGATGTTGGTGGAGGATTAGAAGGAATACGAATATGATTGGAATATGTGAAAGGGATAGCATTGTATGAGGGTAATGAAGAAGGTATGGAGGTAGGAGGAATACTTGAAGGAAGTAAAGAATTAGGAATACCAACACTAATTAGGAAAACTAAAAATAGTAGTAGAAATTGAGATAGAAGGTTCAACAACTATGGAAGGAGTGTATCCTAACTCTTGAGCACATTCTGTCAAAGGCTTAGTATGAGTATTAATAAGAAGTGAGATACCACACAAAATGGATATGTTATCGTCATCATGAGTAATAAGATTCTTAATAGCCTCAATAGAGGAAACACTATCGGGGTTTGGGCTCTCTTGCACAAGCCAATTTCCCAATTTATCAAACTCATGAGAGAGCTTATCAACTTGGGAAGGAGTTCTTAAGGCTTCATCTTTATTATGGGAGGAATTATAATAATTATGCTCCATTATGGGATTGAGATCTTGAGGGAAAATATTAGTATCATCATGGGTCCTAGAAAGGAAAGAGGAATCATGGTCGAAAGAGACCATGAGTCTACAACTTCTCCTAATGGGAATGCTAGAGGTTGGAATTAGTGTAATAAATCTCATAAAAGAGATCATAAAAGGAAACTCTAATGAGATCTAACCATACAATTATCAATGTAATAAAGAGAAAAGAAAGATCTAACCACACACATATAGATAAATCTAACTCCAAAATAGGATTCACCATTGGGAAAAAAAAAAGAAAATAAGATCAAGGAATCTAACTCCAAATTCAAAAGGTATTTGTAACACGTGAGGATCACCAAAAGAAGGTGAACAACTGATGCCAAGAAGGAAATAAGAGAGATCAAAGGATCTAACTCTAAAATCAAAAGATGAAGATGTGTCAGTGTCACCAAAATGGTCAAGTGGAAAATGGTGTCAGTGAATTTAGTAATGTAAACTATGTGAGATGTGTTCATTAATTAACCATTTTCACACTAACAATAGAAATAAAAAAGAAAGATGGGCTTCTAGGCATAACTCTCAATATAACCTATGTTAGATTAGAAAAACCCAAGGAGATAAAGGGATGCCAATGCTAAACCCAAATTATACTCAAGAAGTACACAAGAAAGGCCTCTTTCGTGCAATGTAAGATTTGATTAAGGTTGTGTAAATGCATTTATAAAAGTGAACTAATTGATTTAGTAAGATAAGCAATATAGATCTATGTGCTAAATGTAAGAAATCAACCTAATTAAGATGTGAAAATAGATCTAAAATAAGATATGAAATAGATAATGAAGTACTCACCTTGAGTATGAAGAGGAATATGCTTTTCTCCTCTAAGCACTATTGTTATGGACCTGTAGCTAAATTTCCAATTGTGAATCTGCGATCATGGTTGAAAAGCTAGAAAATATTGAAAATCTCAGGCTATTGGGAATAGGTGGACCACATCACTGTGTTTTGGAATAGGTCATCCAATTCACCATGTTCCCGAGGAACTTTACTCAAGTCAACCCATATTTTTCTAGTAGATCTATGTCTCCAAATTCTAGATCTATACCTACAATTCTGAGATCTTGCTCCTACACACAAAAAACTAGGTATTGGGGTTGGGTGGATAAGGGCTTTCCTTGGTCAAGTCCTAGATTGAGGAATCAACCTTGAATTGAAATGTAAATGTGTAAATGAAATAAGAAAAATTTAAATCTTCACCTTTCTTGAAGAAACCCTTGTTAATAAGGATTTTGTTGTGTTTGTATGTTGATCTTGAACATGCAATCTAGGAAATTTCTATAAATTATATGGATCTACTAAAATCACTTCATGGAGCTATGGATGTAAGTGTGCATAAAATGAAGAAGATGATGAATGCCTCAATGTAGATCTCCTCCCTTGATGGCCAAAAATATGCTAGATCTTGAAGAGGAAAGATGCCCACAAAGGATCCTTAAATCTTTGAAGACTTGAATGCTTGAATGATTGAATGTGATATTGCTATCATCAAATTATCCTCCTTAAAAAATGAGGTTCTTAGGATTCCTTTTATACTAGTTTCCTACCAGGAAAACAATGAAAGATGACGAGGTCAAAAAAATTTGCAAGTTGAATCCTCAATACAATACCAGGCTCGAGGCTCACAACCCCTAGGGAATAGGTTGACATAGTCAACCTATTCATGAATAGTCAACCTAGTAGACCTATTCTAGGGTTGGCCCACAGGGAGCCATCCTTGAGGTCTCAAAGACTGGATAGGTGGAATCTGAAAAAACAAGGTTGAATGGGAGAAAAAGGGAACTAAGCATGAATCCATCCATGGTGCAAAAAATTCAGTAAAGGATGGGACCTAAAATATCTTAAATGAGTAGTTCATCCATTTTAAGAGGGTGCACATTAAACTTGAAATATTTGTACTTCAGTGGACCATAATCACTAGTCGAAAAGGATTATCATAGGTCATATAAATTAAAGGTTTAAATTTATAATTTTAGGGGCTAAATTTGTTGTAACAAGTCTAAATAAGATTCATTTATTTGTTATGAGGATTGATGGAGCTTGATAGAACATTGAGAATGAAAATTTAATTTAGAGATTTTGGATGTGTGGTAAGGGAATCAAGTTAGAAATAGGTTGTTTTCTAACAAGAAATTACATGTATCTCCCACTTAACCTGATTGTGGGCTGCTTTAAAGATGTATGTTAGTAAAAAGATGTAGTTAACAAGAAAGTAAATATTTAGACACGCATAAATAATATAAATAAGTTGGGTACCATTTTGTTATATTCTCCTCATAATGAGTTCCATCAAGTGAAACTTATAATAATAAGAGTAAAAAATTGAATAATTTGCATTTATCAAGAATTGAAAATTTTAAGGATTAAGGTGCAAGTTACCTTGCAATCTGATATATATTTCATGTAAAAAAGGAAATTATATTGTTTGGGATACTATATAAGATGTGGAAGTTGAAGGTGAAAGATCTACTTGACTTTTTCAATATTACTTGTGCACATGCAAACTTGAAAACTAATTGAAACTAAAATATGAAAGGAATGGTGAAAGAAATATTCAATATCATGTGGCATTTGATTGGTATTAAAGTTTTTATTCTTAAAAAATTCTTCTGTTTAGATTCAAATTTAAATTTGAGGCCCTTAGAAGCCTTGTACATGTTCAAAGGTTGGGTGAATTTTATTTTTATAGTTTGACTTCATAGATCTCTCCACAATATGTCAAACAATAATATATGCTTGATAATCCAGCAATTGGATTGAATGTTATGGCTCCCAAAAATAAAATTCTCAGTTTCCAACAAAATATCTTCTTGAGTGGTAAAATGGGCAATCGGTCTTTTAATACCCAAAATTAGGAGTTACACATTCCAAAACATACTAGAGTGGTTATATACTTTCAAGGATAAAAAATGCAAATAGGGGTTATAGAGGATTATTCAGTAGTATACAGTATGGCTTAGGCTTGTAGGTTTTCTTAACATGATTAGATATATGTGTTAGCATGAATGTTGAATATATCATATAGAGGAGTATTCTAGCATTTCTGGAGTAGTCGCATGTTGCATTCATGACTGTGTTTGTCATTGATGTCAACACACTGATTATACTGAAGATTAGCAGAGTAGCAGACATAGTTTGATTTAGTGCACATGGTATATTTCAAATGAGGTTATGTGGAGTTGAGTATATGTTTTGTATGATGTCATGATATCATGGTCAAGAGCACATGAAAAAATTCAAGTATTTGTGTCAGTTATGAGTAATCTAGTGGAAACTATTTTCTGACAGTGTTCCTAAGAAGCGATTTATGATAATTAGATTATATCTCCTAACTGAGATAGAATCTAGCGAAGTGAATTTATACAGAGGTTAAAGACATTGCAAAGGCAACCTGGATGAGTCGGCATAGTCAGAGGTTGCACATGTGATGATTTATTAAGTTTTTGAGCTGACAATTTTATGTGATTATGGAAATATTATGTAACGTGTAATGGTCTATATTTTGTAATTGGTTAAGCTTAATTGACAGACTCAATTATGAAATATTGTGCATCGTATAAAGGAAGAACTATTTTCCTTAATTGTGTATGAGAAGGATATGATGATGAGACGATGTGAAGGAAAATTAATCTGAATTAGTGATTGATGTATGATGCAAAGTGAGTAGATCTAGTAGTGAGATCTGGTGAAGCATTTGGTGTGGTTTGACACAGTCAGAGAGGAGAAGTAAAGTTGTTGAGATCATTAATTATAGGTATTATTCTATTCGGATAATACAGAGATCAGTTGGACAGTGTGTTTAGTGATCTTGCCCTTGAAGCTGTTTGGACTATGGGTCCTTCTATCTTCCTTAAACCCTAACAGGGTTAGAATCTCCTCACAGGGATTCAAAGTCTCCTAACAGGGACTGATATGTATTGAATGTATTTTATAAGACTCCTAACAGAGTCCATCCTCTCACAAGGAATTTTCATATTAGTACATCTTTTGTGGGTACCATCCCCACTAGGGTTTACTCTCTGATCAAGAGGTTCCCTAGTTAACAAATATGGTGTCATTATGTATGATTATCTTTCTATGGTTGTTGTTTATGTTGATTACTTGTTTTAGATATAATAAGGTTAATATAAGTTGCTTTTATCAAATAACTGATTCACCCCCCCCCCCCCCCCCCCAACATCATAGTTATCTTGGTGGACTTTACTTTCTAACAATTGCTATCAGAGCGACAGGTCCTTAAAGAAAAAATTTAACAATTTAAGGAGATCAATGGCGAGTAACTTCAGAAAATAAAGTCCTAAGTTTGATGGAGTTAACTATGACAGATGGAAAAAAAAGATGAAGACACATTTTCTATGTTTAGGATCAAGATATTGGTTGATTACAAAGAATGAGAAATGTATCATTGAAGAAGAAAAGATTGAGGATTGTACTGAGAAAGAAAGAGATCTATTCATGTGTAACATACTTGCCAGAGAGGCACTTTTGTCAGCCCTTCTTGAGAATGAATATAGTTAGGTAAAAACTCTAAAGACATCTCATGAAATTCGGTTAGCTTTGGAATCTAATTTTGAAGGTGATAAACATGCTAAGAGAATCATATTACAAAATTGGATATGTTTATTTCAAGAGGCTAAGATGATGAAAGATGAATCTGTTAGAAGCTATATTGGTAGAATATCAAAGATTGTTGCAGGTATCAAAGCTTGTGAAGGAGATAAGAATGAAAATGAAATCATATGAAAGATCTTGAAGACTCTGACCCCAGTATTTAAGCCGACAGCACAAATGATTGAACAAGTCATAGCTTGTACTGAAAAATTCACTAGAGAGGCTCTTGGAAGATTTGAAGCAATGGAGATAAGTTTGAGACAATTTGGAGATTTGCCCAAAATTGAAACTGCATTTAGCGCACTTAGTGTTCGCCCTACCTTGTCAAGAAGGTAAGAAAATGTTTAAATGTTGGACATCTCAAGAATATGGTCATTTTTGCATCTAAATGTCCTAAGAGAGTGAAGAAATATTAAAAGAATTTTAAGCCTAGAAGACCTAAAGAATGCTATTATGCTAATGATGAAGAATTTGAAGCTAGTACTGAGAAATTTTTAAGTGAAAGTGATAATGAAAGTGATGATATAGGATTTGTTGTAATAAAAGAAGAAAGCTTTGAAATAGAAGTAAAAGAAGAAAAAGATTTAGTATCACAGGTTGAAAAGAAAACTGAGTGGATCATAGACAATGGTTGTTCACATCATATGACTAGTGATATGAATAAGTTTGTTAAGTTTAACAACTATGATGGAGGAATTATTAAAGTTGGAAACATTTTACCTTGTTGAATAAAAGGAATAGGATCTATTACTCTTGATGGAAAGACTAACATTGATGATGTGTACTTTATGGATGGATTGAAACATAATATTTTAAGTGTTGGACAACTAGTTGACAAGGGATATTAAGTTTGGTTTACTGAAAAGACTTGTATGATGAAGGATAAGAATGGTAAGATGATTGGAACAGGAGAAAGAATGAGAGCTAATGTATTTCAGTTGAATCCTACTGAGATTGGATGTTTCATTTCTAAAGTTGATGATAGTTGGTTATGGAACAAAAGGTTTTGTCACATAAACTTTGATAACATTGTGAAAGTAAGTGCCACATTTGCAGTAAGAGATTTTCCAAAAATTATGAAACCTACTAACAAGGTATGTAAGGAATGTGTTATGGATAAACAGAAAAGTTATTTTCCTAGAAAGTTCACCACAACAAAAAAATTGGAGATTGTTCATACAGATCTAAGTGGCCCCACAAGAACAAGAGGATTCTATGGTGAAAGGTATTTTATGATTCTTGTTGATGATTTTAATAGGATGATGTGGGTAGCATTTCTTAAAGAAAAGTCAAAAGCATTTGATAAGTTAAGATTTCTTAAGAAAAAAGTTAAGAATGAATCAGGAATGAAGATTAAATGTTTAAGATCTGATAGAGGTGGAGAATTTACTTCAAAAGAATTTAATACTTTTTGTGAAGTGAATGACATTAAGAGAAAACTTTCAGCCCCTAAAACACCTGAGAAAAATGGTATTGTCGGAAGAAGAAACAAATCAGTAACTGAGGCAACAAGAGCTATGTTATTTGAGAATGATGTAGAAAAGATATTTTGGAGAGAAGCAATACATACAATAGTGTATACAATGAATAGAGTAAAGATCAAAGAAGATATAGAAAAAAATCCTTATGAATTATGATTTGGACGTGCACCATCAATAAAATATTTCAGAATCTTTGGAAGTAAGTGCTACATAAAGAGAGATGATGATATTGATAAGTTTGATCCGAGAAGTGATGAAGGTATATTTCTTGGTTATTCATTAAAAAGAAAAGGTTATATATGTTTTAATAAGAGAACTAAGACTATTATTAAGAGCACAAATGTTAAAGTGGATGAGAAGTTCAGAATTCAGGAAAGAATACTTGATTATGATTCAGATGAAGAAGTCTATCCTAAAACTAATCAAGAAAATGTTGAACTATTTTATGAAGCTAACAATAATTTACACAATGAGATTCATGATGAAGAACAAAGAGAAGAACTGATATTTGAACCTATAGTTGAAGCAAGAGTTGAGATAGTAACACCTAACAAGAATTTGATAAGGAATCATCCTGCAAATTAGATTATTGGAAGCAAAGACAGAGGAGTTATGACAAGAATAAAGTATAAGAATAATTATGTTTTATTTCTCAAATTGAACCTAATACTATTGATGAAGCATGTAAAGATAAAAATTGGATTCAAGCAATGAAGGAAGAATTAGATCAGATCGAAAGAAATTATACTTGGGAATTGGTTCCTAGACCTAAGGACAAAAATGTTATAGGAACTAAATGGGTTTTTAGAAACAAGATGAATGAACAAGGTGAAGTTATAAGAAACAAAGAAAGACTGGTATGTAAAGGATACTCACAACAAGAAGGTATTTATTATGAAGAAACATTTTCACCTATTGCAAGGATTGAAGTAGTGAGAATGTTTTTGGTCTATGCAGCTTATAAGAAATTCAAAGTGTGTTAGATGGATGTAAATTCAGTATTTCTTAATGGTGAATTTGAAGAAGAAGTCTACATTAAGGAGCCACATGGTTTTCCTTTGACTCAAGAAGGAGACACAGTATGTAAACTGAAAAAAACCTTATATGGACTAAAGTAAGCACCTAGAACTTGGTATGCAAGATTAGATAAATATTTGGCAAAATTGAAATTTTCTAAAGGCACTGTAGACAATAATTTGTATCTAAAAGAAATAGAGAATGGTCTATTAATTATAGTTATTTTTTTTGATGATATAATCTTTGGAGGTGAAGATGAAGTGAGTGATAAATTTTTTGATGAAATGAAGACATAATTTAAGATGAGCATGATTGGAGAAATGAATTTTTTCTTAGGTTTGCAAATTGTGCAGAACAGTGATGGTATCTTCTTATCTCAAACTACATATCTGAAAGACCTATTGCAGAGATTTGGTTTGGAAAGTTGTAACTCTGTTGGTACTGTTACCCAAATTTCCTTGTCCATGCAAATTTGGCTATCATCCTTTCCAGGGCCTCTATTTTATCCTGTCGAGCTTCCCTGAAAATTTTCATGGCCTCATGTTTTTCCCTCTTGTCTCTGTAATTTATTTTGGTCCCTGGTCTGCAAGTTTTTATTTGAAAAAGTAGCCGTTGTGCTCCATAAACCCTACAAACCCTAGCCATGTTCTATTTGGTCGTTGCCTTTTCTAGGCCACTTAAATCTTTTATAAGGCATGTGCGCTTAAAGATTTCCCTCAGTTGCCAAGTCTCCAAGTCAGTCAGTAGTTACCCTTTTTATTCAGTGACCTGGTGACTGTAGTGTTTCTCCTGTTCGCTAGTTATTTCCCGGTCACCACTTAATTTCCCGTGACCTGGCGAATGTTCATTTCTCTTTAGTCACATAACCGCTAGGTCTTCTGGCGGTCTAATTTGTGGGGTCCCATTTGAGATGATCAATGGCTGCCATGATTTCGTAAAGGATCTGTTAGAGCCTTGCGAAATCGTGACAACCATTGATCTTTCCTTCTCTGCAGTGCTTCAAAGCTTTGGTGGGTTCAGTGCCACGTATTCTGATGTGTAAGTTTCTCATTGGCCAGAGGTAATGACTTGTTCCAATCTGTCAGAGCGGGCCCAGTAGACTTCCCAAAATGAGATCTAATGGTTGTCGCATGATCGTATGGAATATTCCTTGCCTTTGCAATCATGTGCCCGCCATTGATTTTATTCCACTGTCACACCTTTGTCAGGTGGGTCCTCATTCGCTGACATGCTCATTTCTCATTGGTCCACGTGCTGAGTTGGATTATCTTTCAGTGGGGCCAAATTTATTAGACGCGTTAGTGGGGTACCAAAGGAAAAGAGATCTACAGTGGTCGCATGTTCGCAAGGAACATTCCTTTCCTTTGCGATCATGCAACCACCGTTGGATTAGAATCTAAGTTGTAGTGGGACCGTGTTAGAGCCTGTCGAGGTGTATGCTTACAGAGCAGTCAAGAATGAATAAGAGAATGAAAGGTGGCAAGGTGGACCCAGTTTTGTGGCTTCATTTATGTAATCACCAGGAAGAGCCGGGGTTAGTTAAAAAGTTAAGCGATTCAGTGACAAAAGGAAAATTGAAACCTTGGGTGAATACCGAGTTAGTTTTGCAGTCAAGTGCCGAGCCCGGGCAAAGAGGAAGGATCTGACCATCATGTTTTAAAGTAAGATCAATTTTTGAATACTGACCGTCGATGGGAAATTTATGCGCCACCTGTGACCATTATATCAATTTTTTAAATTCAAATATCTCACAGTATCAGATTTTTGTAGTTATGGTGAGCCCGAGTTGCAGGAAGGTAGATGGATCATGGTAGCCGGATTTTTGTAGGAATAAACATGAAGTGAACATGCAAACAAAATATATCTAATCTGCTGGGATATTTTCATGTATATTTATGGCCAGATTGGATTGGTTTTAGGGTTGATTATTCTATTGCAGATTTATGTCTCCCTAATTGAGATATTTTTTTTTCCTTCCTGCATGCAAGGGATATATATATTCTTTTTTGGAGCCTATAGTGCTCAGAATTCACATTTTGTAAAAAAGAGAGACTCTTTTCTTGGAAAACTATCTGTAGCATTTCTTCCTGCTCTCTGGTTTTCCACATCTTGTAAGTTTTTATTGATGAATTCAAATATTGCAAAGCATTCTATGGCACTCTTTTTTTCCTCATGCCCTTCTTGTCTGAGTTTGTCTCTTATCAGATTGAAGTTATGAATGTTGTCAATAGAAATTGGGGTTCCTAGTCCCTCTCACTTTCTGTGATTCTGTATGTTACTGTGTCTGATCTGATTTAGGTGTTTTATGGGTATATTACAGCCCCTAGCAGCCTTGTCTCATTCCTACACCTAGTTGCAGAAAAGGATGTTTGTTTGCAGGTCATAGGTTGAGTTTTTTTGTTCAAGCCTCCCTATGAAATACTTATGCAAACCTATCCAGTGAGTGGTGACCTATTAGACCTGATTCTTGCATTTGTCTCATTCCTCTATACTGAAATCCAAAACCCAGTTTTGGTGCATCACCTAGTAGGTAGATTTGCTTCATGTCATTTCCCTTTCATGCATTCCTTCTAACCCTTTTCCCTCAAAATTTACTTTCCTGTTAAGAGTGAATGAGGGTGATTATCCAAGAGGAACCAGCCTAGAATCTGGAGGTCTCATCTCAGTTAGCAAAAGGTCCCACAACCTTGAGATGATTTCCTTGTTATACTGAGTTATCAAGACTACGAGTGCTTGAACTAAGGGTGCAAACTTAGTGTATAACATTTCTGGCACGCCCGGTGGGATGGCAAAGAAGTTCATTTTTTGAAGATTGTGTCATCTCTGATATGCAGATTGCATAATATAGACCTTTAGAGGTTGTTCTATCAAGTATATCTGGCGACTCCACTAGTTTCAAAGATTCAGGCTAACCTTGTTTAAGGTTTATGAGAAAAATTGAGACTAGAAGCTCAAAGCTTGCTGAATTTTTAGAGTTGCCCTCGAAAAGAAGCTCCAAAGGCAGGTCAGATCAGAGAGAATCTCCTGCAAGAAGAGTCCAATCTACACCTCCTGATACTTTAGAGAGGAGACCATCTAAAAAAAAAATTACACATTCTTGAAGAGAACTCTCTCCTCTAGTGTTAAATACAAAATTTCAGTTTTTTTGATAAGCTTTACTATTTTTGAAGCAGCTTGTTCTCAAATGTTAAAATACCTACTTGCAGTATTTTGAAATTATAATATATTAGATCTAATCAAAATATTATAAGAATTATATGATGATAATCTTGACTCTATGCTCTAAAAAGGGTATTTTTATAGTTGTAAAATGTATCATTAAAAAGAGGAGGTATTGAAATATCACTTTTTTGAAATAATTTTATTTCTTTAGTAATTGGTATAAAACATGCATTTAATAGATATTTCCAATTGGAAAAGTTGAAGCACTTATCTAACTTAGCTAGAATGAATCTAGCTAGACCATATGTTTGACAAAAATAAATTTTAGTTAGAAATACTCAAATTCAAGTATGTTGATAAGTTAGCCTGAAATGTGACACAACTTTGTGCTTTTACCCATAACCTGATTATTGGTGAGTTCTATGATTGAGGATTCAATTGTGTTAAGGAGTTTCTTTATATCCATCTTTTGTTCTTGAAATATCCTCCAATTGTGCTCCTTCAAGAGTTCCCACAAGACATTCAAGGGGATGGAAATCCATAGTGAGCCATCTATGCTTTCTTTTTTGTGGAGAGGCCATGCTTGAAGCACTTTTGTGATTGTTCTCGGGAAGGCTGATATCTAGCCTAATTGTGAGCATAGCCATGTCCAGCATTGTCTAGAGAAGGGGAACTCTAGGAATAAATGATCAATGCTTTCTTCCTCATTTTCACATAAAGGACATCTGCTTGGACCTTGGTAACCCATTTTCCTAAATATTTTAGCTATTAAGACATTTTTGTTCCAAACCAACCAAGTAAAAAGTCCTTCTTTGGGAAAGCATGCCTTGTTCTAGCATAAAGTAGTAGGTAGAGCCTCTATTGTTTTCATTTGCTTGGATCTCAGAAGTTTGTATCTTTCCTTTGAGTTGTATTCCCCACTTTTACTACCATCCCACATCAAGTTGTTCTTTCCTAAATTGAAAGTCATTTACCTTTCTGCCAAAATTCTATTCAAATCTTTTTTTTCTAAGAAGGGAAGGTTTATGTCTTTAAAATCTTTCCACTTCCATCCCATCCCATCTTCCTCAAAGGTCACATAGCCTATAACTCTCTTCCCCCATCGAGCTTCTAGAATACTTCTTGAGTGGACCAAGTCAGCTTCAGTCTCCATAGTTTTATAACCTTCTTAAGAGTCTTGCCAAAAAAGAGCTTCTTCCCCTTTCCCAAGATTCCATGTCAATTATTCCTAAATCACTGATCTACAATCCATAATAAAGCTCCAAATCTTGGACCCCCTAGGAGGTGCTCTCCCTAAAAATGTTAATAGGATCAAAATCACTGAGATATTTCTTTGCTAATATTCTAGCCAATTTAAGATGGGGATTTTTTAATGTTTTCCAAACTAGTTTGGCTCCCAGGGATTTCCCTTGGAGTTTGATGTCCTTAATCCCTGGTCCCCACTCATCTATTGGTCTACACACCTTGTCCCATGCTAAAAGGGAGATCTATTTTTTGTCCCTTGTTCCCTGCCAAAAGAAAGTCTGTAAAAGTTTGTTGAGTACCTCCCTCTTGTTTCTTGGGAGGTCAATACATGATAGTTGATAAATGGGTTGTGCCAAGAGGATAGATTGGATCATAGTGGCTCTGCCAGCTGTTGAGAGATATTTTCCTTTCCATTACTCCATTTTTTTCCTTATTTTCTTAGTTATTTGATCCCATAATTTTTTTGAACATGTCCTAGTGTTGAGAGGAAGTCCTAAATATTTGCAAGGAAGATTTCCTTTGGTGAAATTTAGAATATGGTATATTTTCTACTCTAAGTTGGGATGAGTATTAAAAAAGAAGACCTTCGACTTCTCCAGGTTAATCTCTTGTCCTGATGTCTTAGTATATTGACTTAGGATTGTTTTGTATGTTTTAGATTCCTTTGTGGTGCTTTTCCCATATAACATAGTGTCATCCACAAATTGTTGGTGAGTAGTTAGATCTAGATAATTTGTAATCCTAATACCATTTATTGTTTCTTCATTCCAAGAATTATTTATTGATATTCCCAATACTTCTACCATCAGAATAAAAAGAAAGGGAGATATTGGATCTCCCTATCTGTGTCCTTTATTGATCCCAAAAAATCCTTTGGTTGACTCATTCACCAAAATTAATAATTTAGGGGTAGAAATACATTCATAGATCAAGTTAACCCATTGTTTAGCAAACCCAAAGGCTTCTAAGCACTTTTTGAAAAAACTCCACTCCACCCTATCATAGGATTATTTAATATCTAATTTGATTAACATATTGGGTTCTTGTTATAGATCTTCCTAGAATAAACCATGTTTGTTATTCATTGATTATGCTGAGGAGTAGTTTTTGGATTTTGTTCACCATAGTCTTAGTAAATAATTTGTAGAGTGTTGCAGAGTGCAATAGGTCTAAAATCATTGAAAGTTTCTGGACAGTCCTTTAGGATTAGAGGTATGAAAGTATTGTTTACTTCTTTATGAAGTTTTCTTGAGTTTCTTATTCCCTCTAATGCCTCTATTATCTCTTCCCCTATAAAGTTCCATCTTTTCTAGAAAAAACATGACGGAAACCCATCAGGCCCTAGAGATTTACCTAGATTCATTTACTTAAGGGAATCTCCTACTTCGAGAATAGTCATTTTTCCCAATAGTTTTTTGTTTTGTTCAAGGTAAATTAGCCTTGGGATATTTTTATAATGTTTTCATGTGCATCCAGATTCACTAAACCTCTGTTGTTGAAAATTTTCTCAAAATACTAAATACTTTCCTTTGCTATCCCTTCAGGATACTCAATTTTTTCTCCTACATTATTTTTAATGGATGTTATCTTATTAACTAATCTAAATTGCTTGGTGCTATTATGAAAGAATTTTATGTTTATGTCCCCTGCCTCTAGCCAAGATTCTCTTGATTTCTGTCTCCAAAATATCTCTTCTTTAGATAACACCTCCCCATACTCTTTTAGCAGTTGCTTTTCATGTTCATATGAGGCATTATTCATCCCTTTTGTTATTACCTCCTCATTTAGCTTTTCCAATTTCTCTTCCAAAGTTTTCTTATTCTCAAATATGTTTCCAAAGTGTTCAACATTCCAAATCTTAAGCTTATGTTTAATGATTTTAAGTTTATTTACCACTTAGTAGAGTTTTGACCTAGCTATCTCTATTTCTCTCTACCATCATTCAATCATTTCCAAAAAACATAATGCAGTCAAGGTCAGAGGATCCAATTAAGGACTGTCCAAACTTGCAGACAACACTAACACAACGGAATTACACAAGAACAAAACAAGATCTGTAGAAAATAGATGTCTTTATTCATCAATTAACTGATTACATGCAATGTGTCAGACTGTAAGACATTCCCGGTTACGGCCAATTACAAAGAAAGAAATAGTTCTACAAGATCACAAAGGATCCAACATACTTCTCCTTAGCTAGCCCAAGTCTGCACCACAACAGGACATTGGTAGGCACTCCAAGAAAGATCTAAACCCGTACTCGAACTTCCAAGAAATCTTTCTGCTACCTAAGCCCCCAAGCTACTAACTCTACTTGATCTAATCTAAACTCTAGATCAATCCCTTCATAGAACCACACATCTGCTACAACTAAAAAACTACCCAAACATCTACTTAAATACTAATCCAAGCCACAAGTCTGCTAGATGAAACAATTAAATCTCAAAAGCCATTTGGCTCCCAAATATACAAATATTAAATGCCAAACATCAGTCGACTCACAAATAACTCCATCAACATTTAATTCACCAAGTCAGCCTCTAGTTCCACATAGGAGAATGCAACATGCCAGATCTAGGTCCCCACACATCCAATGGTCAATCCATAACTCAAGGAATGTGACCCAGATTAAATGCACAAGTCGACCAAGCTGAATCTCCACAGATAACCGTCAGTAAGCCAAACTACCAAGCACTAGGAAATACACCGAGCATCCACACCAACTGAGCTCTCCAAGCATTACCAAGCACCAACAATGTCGACCGGGCACCATAAACATTGATGAGCACCAGAAGTGCCAAGTCTCCTTCAATGACTAGCTCCCTTCAGCGATCGAGTCCTCTAGCGACTGAGCCACTTCAACAACTGAGCAATAGGCATGAACACCAAGACCTCATCGGTAACTAAGCACTAAGAAACAAACCACCAAGTCACCGAGTGACCAACATCAACAGAGATCCACCAAAAATTCCAACTGAGAATCACCACCAAGACCACCGAGCTCCATCGGTGAAGCCTAACAAACTTTGACCGAGAATCACCATCAAAGACTGAGAAATGCCATCCTTCTACCGAGATTACTAGCCAAGTAACCAAACATCACCAGATAGTTACCAAGACTGCCAGAATCTTTAGGCACTGAGCAAGAAGTGAGGATGCCACTTCATTAGACTCCTAGGGTACAAAGAAAAGTGTGTCCCACACTTTCTCACCTAAGGAAACATCTGAAAACCACCAACTCCACTTCATCTTCACCAAGGGTTTCCATTCCATCATAGGAAAGAGAACCAATCTGCAACTCAACCAATCAGTATGTTCAATATCCTAAACAAACCAAGCCATCAATCCATCACCAAGGACCAAGGAAGAATCCCATCTCAGAATCTCATCACCAAACTTATCATTGTCAACTAGCAACTCAAGGCTGCAACCAATAAACAACATCAGCACCACAAAACTGAACAAAAGCAATTCAGTAACACCAACATCACCTAGGTGTTCAACGGTAGGTAACTCCATACCAATAGAAATCTGATCAAGCACAACCAGATGCTCTGCAATTTCCATGTCAGGCACAACCAACTGAACATGAAAATCAATATCCTCACCAGCCTCAACAAGATCAATAACATCATCGATAATCATAGGTAACTCAGCAACAAGCACAAGTTGCTCTGTAGGTTTGATGTCAGAATCCACCAACTGACCATCAAAACCAATTTTGCATACCTCTTCAACCTCTGAACTGTCACAAGAAACCTTGTCAAGATGTCTTCTCTCACGAACCAGTCTACCAACCGGTCAAACAACTTTCCTCCGGATCAACATGCTCCAACTCGGGTAAGCTTTACAAAGCTCAATAACACTTTCTCTCACAAGGTTCTTAACTTGGTTCTCCATGCAGTTCAGTAAATCCACTTCTAATCAAGCAAATCTCTCAGAAATCATATCACCAAGGTCCAATCCTCTTGGAGACATCTCCAAAGATCTTCAAAAACCTTCTGCAACAAATCCTAACATCGACCACCTTGTGACAATCTCCAAGTTGTATGCAAGTCAGATCGCAACTTGCCATCTTGCATGGACAACTAAGCATGATTTCACAAGTTCAATGTCACGGATCTGCAACTTAGATTGCACACAATCTCTTCGCCAACAAGATCAACTTCGCAAGATCAGCCTTGATAGGTCAACCTCCTGCTCCAACATGATCAAACTCTCACTCTGATACCACCTAATGCAGCCAAGGTCAAAGGATCCAATTAAGGACTATCCAAACTTGTAGCCAACACTAACATAATGGAATTACACAAGAACAAAACCAGATTTGCAGAAAACAGATGTCTTTATTCATCAATTAACTGATTACATGCAATGTGCCGGGCTGTAAGGCCTTCCCGGTTATGGCCAATTACAAAGCAAGAAACAGTTCTAAAAGATCACAAAGGATCCAACACACTTCTCCTCAGCTAGCCCAGGTCTGCAACACAACATGACACTGGTAGGCACTCCAAGAAAGATCTAAACCCGTACTCGAACTTCCAAGGAATCTTTCTACTACCTAAGCCCGCAAGCTACTAACTTTGCTTGATCTAATCTGAACTCCAGATCAATCCCTTCATAGATCCACACATCTGCTACTACTAAAAAACTAACCAAACATTACTTAAATACTAATCCAAGCCACAAGTCAGCTAGATGAAACAATTAAATTGCAAAAGCCAGTCGACTCCCAAATATACAAATATTAAATGCCAAACATCAGTCGACTCACAAATAACTCCACCAACATTTAATTCACCAATTCGATCTCCAGATCCACATAGGAGAATGTGACACGCCAGATCTAGGTCCCCACATGTCCAACAGTCAATCCATAACTCGAGGAACGTGACTCAGATTAAATGCACAAGTTGGCCAAGCTAAATCTCCAAGAACAACCGTCAGTAAGCCAAACTACCGAGCACTAGGAAATACACCGAGCATCCACACCAACCGAGCTCTCCAAGCATTACCGAGCACCAACAATGTCAACCGAGCACCACAGACATTGCCGAGCACTAGAAGTGCCAAGTCTCCTTCAATGACTGAGCTCCCTTCAGCAACAGAGTCCTCCAGCGACTGAGCCACTTCAACAACTGAGCAATAGGCATGAACACCGAGACCTCATCAGTAACCAAGCACCGAGAAACAAACCACCAAGTCACTGAGTGACCAACATCAACAAAGATCCACCAAAACTTCCAACTGAGAATCACCACCAAGACCACTGAGCTCCATCGGTGAAGCCTAACAAACTTCGATCGAGAATCACCATCAAAGACTGATAAATGCCAGCCTTCTACCGAGATTACCAGCTAAGTAACCAAACATCGCTAGACAGTTATCGAGACTGCCAGAATCTTCAGGCACCGAGCAAGAAGCTAGGATGCCACTACATCAAAACCATCAGCCATAAACCACATCTTTTCAAATTTGAAAGGATAGTTGTCTAGTCTCTTGAACATCAAGATCCTAAGTTCCACTAGAAAATGATCTGAACTAGATATAGGCTTAACTTCTGAACCCATAGTTAAAGGTATTTCTAACAAATTTCCATTAAATAGGAATCTATCCAGTTTTTCTTCTATTAAGCTAAACCCTTTTCTTCAATTATTCCATGTAAAACAATCTTTGGATGTTGCTATTTCTAGAAGCCCATTCCTATTTATCCACTCATTAAAGTCCTCAACTACTTTAGAAAGTTTTTGTATCCCTCCCCACTTTTCTAAAGTTATAGTAATAGAGTTGAAGTCCCCTCCTATAATAGATACCTCACCCCTTTATATTCTAACAATTTATCTTCAATTTCCTTCCATATTTTCACCTTCTCCATGTTGGAAATGGGACCATAAACATTGAAGATCCTAAAACTTAACTTTATTTGAGAGCTACTAACTAGAACACAACTCCTGTTTACATGGTCTTCAATTGCTATGATGCTCACAACTCTAGGCTCCCAAATAAAAACCAGACCCCCTGAAGCTCCCCTAGTCAGAGAACCCCAGATTTCCCTAAAACCTAGTTTTTTCCTTAAATTAGCTATATCCCTATTATCTAGCTTGGTTTCTTGAAGCATTAAAATTTTTCCTTTTGTATTTGATATGCAGCATTTTAACTTCCTCTTTGTCACAGATTTCAGCCATAAACTAATCCATTAGATCTTTGACCACAAAATCACATAGATGTTTGGTGATAATCCTAACTTCCTCCTCCTGAGTTGGGCTATTTGATCTCTCCTCTAAGGGGCTAGTTGATCTGAGTATACCCTCCATGTTTTCCATACTAATACTTCGTGGCTCCCCTTCTTTGCTATCTAATTCCTCAGGATTCTAATTTCTTATAATTCTGAAGCCCCCTCCTTCGTCATTTAATGAAACTGAGATGTCTTCTAAAGGCTTATTATTATTGTGGACTTCTTTTTTCTCTTCTAGGATTATTGTTCTACCTGAATCCTTATCCTTTACAATCTCCCCTTCCTCTATATCCAAATCATTAGTACTTGGAATTTCTTCTAATGGTTTTAAATTCCCCTCATGACTCTGTGTCCTATCCCATATTACCCTTTTCACATTCTCCACCAACTCAGTTTTTAACTCTAGTTCTAGGAATTCTAGTCGAATTTCAAAAGCTTCTCTTAGACCTTGAATAGAGATTGGGTTTAAGGATTTGATATTAATATCCATGTTAACAATTATTATATTATCAGACTATGGAAAGTCCATTTTCAACATCCCTACATACTGGCCTAAATGGTTCCCTACTTCCTTGAAGAACTCTAGGTTTATTAATTCTACTGGAATGTTTGATAGACGGATTGCTCTATCTACTTTAAAAATTAACTAAATTCTTAGGGTCAAATTTTGGTTGCCAATCTAAAAATGTAAAATTGCATTCTTTAAAACTAGGGTTTTCATCCTTAAGAAAGCTATTCTTAATCTTAATAGAATTACATTTAACAAAGAAGCTATCCAAGAGAATTGCAATACTTACATTATCCTTGTATTTGGATATAAACCATTTTGCTATTTCCTTCATAGGAGTACCAAAACCATTCCATCTTGCAAAAATGTCAAATCTCTTGCATAGATCCATTACTTTTTCAATACTTCCAGAACCCATGTTTATCAATGATTATAATGGTGGTATAACCTTCTTTACCTCATTATTATTAATCTGATCGAATCAAGGGGAGACAGTGCCCTCAGTACTATCAATATCTAGGGCATTGAAGGGATTTTCAATCTGGATGTTTGAGCACTGAAACATTTTGGGTTGATAGGGTTTTCAACCCCCACCGCCTCTTTTTTTCCCTCGATCCAATCATTAGGATTTTTCGCATCTTGACTTTGAGTAGGGAGATGCTGGTTCTATTCATAAAACCTTTTAGCATATGTCGTATGTTCAAAGAAGGAAAATTGGACATTCAATCTATAAAATTGAGCATTCAATCTATCCACCGAGAAGAGATTCTTTCTCAGCCTAAATCCTTCCTTTGTTGAAAGATTTGCTAGATAAACCCCTTGATTGCGAAAGCAGTGGCCGCCTTGGCTTCTTCTCCTTCTTTCAGAATTCACAACAGATGCGAATCTGTTTTCACCATGAATGTTGATAGTCCAAGAGAAGGAAGCCTTAGGATGCCCTGCTTCTAGAGCATAAAAAAAAATTAATCCTTAGATTATCCTCTGTCTGTGCATTCCATAACCTTGTCTTCTATTGCAGGTGTCTCTGATCTTTCACACGGATCTGCAGAGCCATTTTTTAATAAGTATGACATTTTTAAATTAATAGATAATTACAATAAACAATGGTTCCGTAATAAACTCACCTTTCTCTCTTTTTATTTTAGGTCTCAGGAATAATGCAATAAGGATAGATTCATATTCCTGCTACAAGAAGGATTAGTGATAGTCTATAAAATAGAGATTAAATCTAGTTCTTTCCCTAGGGCAAGAAGTTTGAACAAAGAGGATTTGAAAATAAGAAGAAGATTCAAAACCTGTCGATACTGATAAATTTGTTAAAGACCCATATTCATATTCCTGCTACCAGCGTATTGTCAAAGACGTAGATCTGGATCTGATTGTGCCTCCCTTTGCTACTTATGAGTGTGAATGACACGATACCCGAAAGAATGCTAAAAGTTGTTGGGGGTAATCCACTGTGAAATTAGTTTATTTTTCGCTGGCTAAATGTTATATTTTGGTGTATAGAGTAGTGTCCTATCTTTCTTTTTCGATGGCTGATTGGAATTAATGCTATTTGGAGTTTCAACTCCTTACAATGTAATGACAATGTTCTTTTAGACTATATCTAATCTAAAAACAATGATACTTGACTTATATATTTAGGTTGATTATATCATATGAATCTATAGGAGTGTCTTTCTACATATTTGACATACGACGGATGAGAGTTTTTTCTTGAAGATAATAGTACCAAGTAAATTACTAGTAAAGGGAAGGTAGAATTACGCTGTGTTGACAAAGGATTAAAATCTGTAATCATATTTATTATATTTTGGAACTTGTGAGAAATTTGCTTTCTATATCTTAAATATTTTTGGTGTGTATGTGATATTTGGAAAGTTTAATTGCAGGTTGGTAAGAGAAAAGTTAGTAGTTGTTAGAGGATCTTATATTGGAGCCTTGTTTAGGCGGAATATCTCAACCTTTTGTAATTTTTCTAATATAATTGGTTTTATTATGTATTCTAACATAATTCTTAAATTTAGAAAGAATGGTCAATAATTATTTTAATTATTATTAGAAAAAATAATTTTTGGTGAGAATTGTGAATTCAAAAAATAGAATTTAGATATTCATTTTTAATTAAAAGAGTCAAGATATTGTTAGGAGTTATTCATTCAGATGCGGTTGATCTTTATATGCATCTATATGTTGGCATCTTCCAACCAAAATTCCCAACCAACTATAACTATAGTTTCCACCCACTATTATTGTTTTTTAGGGTGGACCTAATATTTTAAGGCAACTATAATTGGAGGAGGGCCACAAGTTGGGTGGGGAGTGTTTGGAGGATGGGTAGGGAGATATATTTTTTTAAGCTGATAAATTAAAAGCAATATCCCTTTAGAATAGTAGGGATTAATTAATCAGCCCGCTAGTCCTCCTCTAATTATAGTTGGAATTATAGTTGGGTGGGAGCTTAGGAGGATATAGTTAGGGAACTTGTAGTTTTTTCTCACTTTGATGCTTTGTAGTAGTTGAGCTATTGATATGGGAGATTCAGGAGGAATGTTGTTAGCTACCACGCTAATTAGTCAAGATGTATAGTAATAAAGTTATTTGTTTAATACCCTACAAAATAATTGAAGCAAGGTGGGGCCCTACTATTCTATGGGAATACATACCATATAATAGTAAGGGTCTTAAGAATGTACACTATGGTGAGGGGTTAAAATCTTGACGAAGTCAAGGTTAGAGGGTCTAGAATGGACTATCCAACCTTGCAGCCAAACATACAAAACATAACACTTAATTGAATATGAAAAGAATATGAACTTTTGTCAATAAATTTTGAATACCAACATGCCCATAGGCCTTCACATGTTCTTTTTATTCTGCCCATTGGCCCCACATGTAGACATACATGCCACCATGAGCTTATTACTAAAAAATTACTAAATAGAAGTCTCTTGAATCTACTTCCTCTAGCTACTTCCTAACTACTGTTGATGAGCTCTTATTCCTCTTGATGTTTTTATAAAAGAGATTTAATCACTTGATGTGATCTGCATTGGCCTCCCAAGTTCTAAAGTTGATCTAGCATGTGTACCAACCATAGTTACTTGAAGAGGGTCTAAATCATGGTTTGGACCCTTATGCATGTTGCTCGATCTTATGTCTATCTCATGATAAGAACTCTTTAGCTCTACAAGGCTTGGAAATGTTCCACACACTTCCAATATTAATTTTGGTATGAGTTTTCCTAGAATGCTTCTACATTAAACCTCCGAGGTTATTTAAAAAGTGCACTTTTCACATTGATAGGCATGTCCCAAAGTATATTAGTTCTCTCTTGAGACCCAAGTTGCATCTTCCACTAGTTTGTTCTTCCACTTGGCTGGATATTCCTTTTACCCCTTATTCCAAGTGTTGCATATAATCCAACTATCCAAGATTTTCTCAATCTACTCTAGTGATATATGTGGTAATTATTATTGTGGTAAGGCTTGTATGCCATCCCTCAATGCTCCCTAAAACTAATAGAGATTTATAACATTGAATATTGGTGAAGTGTCCCTACCCTTCATTAACACAACTTCATAGGCATTCCTAGAATAAATTTTTTGGATGATTTTGCACGGATTTGATTCTGCAACTTCTTAAACAAGTCAAGCTCATAGTCAGAAGGTATGAACTTAGCTTTCAACTTAGTCACCATCAACCTCCACTGATTGATCTTTGTTTCACCTTCATCTTCTCGGTCTCTCTGTAGTTCCTTCCACCAAAGAGCAGCATGTCCTTTCAACTTTGTCTGTGCTAATCTCACCCGAAGAGGATCCTCAATTAATTCCAGCTCAAAGAGATCTTCAAGTACCAATCCAATGAATCAGATTGTCGGGTTTCAAAGTACCAGAGAAAGTAGAAACTTCCATTTAGTAATTACTAAACTGAGTAGCAAATCTAGGCAAGCGAGTAGATTTGTTCCTCCGGTCATCACCACTAGATCCAGTAGTTTCAAATTCTTTAGCAACTTCTTCATAGCCATCCTCAGTACCAACATTCTGAGGTATACTAGTAACAACTCTCATGATCTCGGTGACCATATCATTCTTCATCAATTCCATCTCAGATCTAAAATCTGATTTCACTTTCTTTGTGATCTGGGATTCAACAGTATCACAAAGATAAAAAATAACTCTAGGGTCCAATCTTCTTAGAGGCATCCTTAAAGATAAGAGAAACCCTCTGTAGAAAACCCTCACCAACCACCTTGTGACAACCTCCAAGTTGTGTACAAGTCAGATCTCAACCTGTAATCTTGCAAACAACTAGGGCACAATTTTTCAAGTTTAGTGCTTCAGATCTGCAATCCAGATTGCGCATAATCTTTGCTTCAATAGGATCAACTTCACAAGATCATCCTTGCTAGGTTAACCTTCAAGATCAACTATCAACTCCAACAGGAACAAACCTTCGCTCAGATACCACCTGATGCAGACAAGGATGGTGGATCCAATTAAGGATAGTCCAAACCTTGTAGCCAATAGAATTACACAATGGAATACTCAACACAATAGATAACACCACAAATGTTTCAAGTAATTTGCATTAACATGCCCGGTTGTAAGGTCTTTCGGGTTAGGGCCATTTAAAAAATGAAACAATTCTGCAAGATCCACAACATATCCAATACAATCTCAGCTAGTTCAGCTCTGAAGACAATCAGAAGTTGATGGAAACCCTAAGGCAGATCTAAACTTGAGCTCGCAAGCCTCCAAGAAATCTCCTTGTCTCCAAGTATGCAAACCCCTAGCTCTGCTACAAACAACTATCAGATATCAATTTGATCTGCAAGATCATACAAGAACTTTTCCACAACTTCACCAACTTTAGCTTCAGAACCTCATATCTGACTCACTAAGTCTCCAAGTCATGAACTTCTCTAATCTCTTAATGATCTCTCCTTTCCTACCTCTAAACATCTACCCAAACATCCTATAGATACTAGTCATCAGCCACAAGTTGACTGGATGAAACCCTTAACTCCCTAAAACAAATAATTAAATGCCATACAAGTCAGCTTACAAATGTATACAAACATTTAATTCAGCATGTCACCCCATAACAATAGCTACCAATAATAAATACACCAAGTCATCTCAACAATCACACAGAACTCCAGTCGGTAAGCTAGAACTACCGAGCGACAGTGAATTAACTGAGTATGCCAGACATCGCTGAGCACCAATGTCGACTGAGCACCATAGGCATGACCGAGCAACACTTTCATCGAGCGCCAGAGACTGTCAAGTTCCTTCAGTGACCGAGCTTCCTTTAATGACCGAGATTGTTGGTCAAGGCTACAACCGAGTAACACCGGCCAAAATACCAACACCCAATGCAGTTTCACTGAGGACAAAGAATGCCCCTGCCATAACCTTGGATGCCCCTGCATCACTTTCACTCCTCTAGGTTGTAGTCTAGTAATGATTTGAAATGGTTTCCTAGTACTATGGTTTACTAATTTTTTGAATTCAAACTCTACTTGTGACAAACTAAGTCCTAATTCCTTAGTTTATCTCCTACCAAGCATCAGGTAGCAAGTTCTCCAAACTTCTATTCAGTGCCTCAGTCTGTCCATCAGTTTGTGGATGAAATATTGAGCTAAAATTTAGGGCTTTTTTGCATCTTCTTCTACGGTGTCCTCTAAAAGTATCTAGTAAACTTGGTATGTTGATCTAAAACTATGCTCTTTGGTACTCCATGTAGTCTCACTACTTCCTAGAAGAATAAGATGGAAATATGGACCACACCACAAGTCTCCTTGTGAGGGATAAAGTGTGCTATCTTATAAAATCATTCAACCACCACAAATTTGGAGTCATGTCGCATCTGAGTTTGTGGTATTCTCAACACAAAGTCCATACTAATATCCTCTCAAGGTCTTTGCAGGATTGGAAGAGGTGTATACAATCTAGTATTTTGGCCAACGCCCTTAGTCACTTGATATTATAATCTTGAGCATATTTATAGACATCCTTGTGGATATATGGCCAAAAAAAGACTACATTAATTAGAACCACCATCTTGTCAAAGCCAAAATATCTAGCTAGCCCTTTAGAATTTTTTTCCTTGATCCAATTCTCCCTAAGTTAGCTCCTGAAAATATATAACGGATTTCCCTTGAACATGTCATCCTAGATGAAATAATCCAACCACTTACTTTTGTCTATCCCTACTGGGTCATGAATTGCCTCCACACCTCTGCAAAGTTTGGATTATCCTTGTACTAGTGTATTAACTCATCAAATCCCACTACAATTACTCTCATTGCATCATCAGGTTTCTTCTTCTACCAAGTGCATCTACAACTTAGTTTGACTTTATGTTCCAGTGTTTGAGGATAAAATAGTAACTTTGCATAAATTCAACCCATCATGTATGTCTCTAATTCAACTTCTCTTGACTATTCAATTATTGAGTAATTGGTGATTATTTTATAATATAATTTCCTTTAGCAACAAGTATTTTCTCCATTTCTTTAGTGTTTATATTATGGCATAGAAGTCTTGATTATATGAAAGTTAATTTCTCTAGGAATCATTCAACTTCTCACTAAGATAGGCAATTGGTCTCCGCTCTTGGCTTGGGACTACCCCAATGGCATTGTAACTAGCATCACAATCTACATTGAAACCCTTGTCAAAATTTAGCAAGGTTAGTACTAATTGCTCCATCACTTTTTTGCTTCAATAGTTCAAAGCTCCTTTGTGCTCCAAATGTCCATTTGAGCTTCTTCCAGTCTCCTCTCATTGCTTCTATCATGTGTGCACAAACAGTACTAAAATTCTTGATGAACTTCTAGTAAAAACTAACCAAAGCATAAAAAGATCTTACCTCTCTAATGTCTATCGGTGTGGGGCCTTTTGTAGTTGCTCTGATCTTCTTTGGATCCATCTCCAATCCTTCCACAGATATTACAAACCTCAAATAAACTAGTTTGTTCTTCATAAAACTGCATTTCTTGATGTTGGTTAACAACTTCTCTTCCCTCTACCGCTGAAATATTTTTCTGATGTGCCAGATGTGTTCTTCACTTGTCTT